>JACXIV010000008.1:5266760-5318412 GCA_014737475.1 Bombus confusus | reverse complement strand
CTAGTAACATAAATTGAATCTAAACAGAAATGCAAATTGTGTTGCTAACACCTCTGTTTGTGATGGACCGTGAATTGATGGTCTTGAAACTTGGGCCACTTGCGGAACTATCAGTACTGCATACTTGATATTAATTACCAGTAATCCAGTCACATTTGCATATTTCTGTTTCTATCTGCGTGTACGTTTTAAAGGGGAAATGCGGCAGTTCCGCCTATTTTACTATTTTATAATCAATTCAAAACAAAATTTAAAATAATAATAAAGAAAATTTATGATCAATTACAAAAGTATTATCGAAAATACGAAGTGTATATCGATCAAGATGGCGGATCGTTCACGTCACGTGATCGTGAAACTTGCAGCTCCATTAACGTACGTACGAGTTGTGCATGATTTGCTCGCTCTTGCGTCGCCGTCAAGTGCAACCGGCTGAATAAATAAACGCAATTGACTCCGCGCGGGAATAACGCACTCGTATCGGCGAGTTTATAAATACTTGAAGACGATGAAACGTTTACGTGCAACTATGCGTAAAAAAGCAAAAAAACAAACGGTGGCAAAAGGAAACAGTTCGATGGCAGTAGTGGTACGGGATACACCGAAACGCGATCCTAGGATGGATGGCTGTGGGAGAGGAATTCAGGAGGTTATAAGTAATTCATCGCCTGGTAGCTGCAACGAGACGTTGAGATCCGTCGTTGATTCGGTATGTCTCTGTGAATACCATACTCCTCCTCTCTCTCTCTCACACACACCACTCTCTCTCTCTCTCTCTCTCTCTCTCTCTCTCTTGTTTGCTTATGTTAGCGAAAGTTAATACGGTTACTGCTATACGGAGCGGGAATTTTTGTTAATGTTGTTGTTTACTTGATAAGAGTTATTTGTAGTTCAAATTGTGTTTCGCGCATACTGAATAAAGTATGTTTATGTATTTTGGAAAATAGGTTGCAATTTTCATAAATGATCGGGTTTCAATTAACGATAGTCGTTATGTTAATGTGTTCAGGTTAGATGAATTTCAAATACATAAACCTCTTGTTGATTTTGGCATAGAAGGTTTCACGTTGAATTTCAAAAGATATAAAAGAATAAAATGTAGAAATTTCTTATCGATACACGATTTTTAATACTTTTTATAGTCATAATAGAAACACAAAAATATTAATGCTATCTAGTAACCCAGAATTCTTTCAACCACAAACATAACCAAGATATTTATGCATTTTTCGGACTATAGCAGAGAATTACCCTCTTTCACTGAATACGAATCCCAATTTACTTCAAACACAGAATATTCCTCATCCCTTTTCCTATTTTACTCCGTCTACTTGCACTCCTCTTTCCTTCCTGCATCGTTTTAACTTTTAACACATCCCTTTATGCATCTCTCTGCTCTCTCAGTCAGAGTGCTGCATCTCGACATATTCCGTGTCCCAATGTAAATAAACGTGCGCCAGTCGAGTCGACGGCCGTTAACCGTTAATGACGAGACCTCATGTGGCAACGAGCAGGGAAAATGCTTACGCCGCTGCGCGCCTGGCGAAAAGGAAGCAAGCACATAACCTCAAACCTACAAAATTTACGCGGTTGGTTTTGGGTGGCACGTATGTAACGAGCAACACCAACTCCCCCATAAAAGCAGGTCATAAAGATCGGCGCACGGAGTCAAATGTAGATTGTGAGGATCAAATAGATCGCGTGTAAGGATGTATCAAGTTGCACGATGCATCGTTGAGATGGTCGCAGTGAGAATTTATGTCGAGACAAGTCTTTGTTGTACTCACGTGTCGCGTCGCAGCTGAAAATTCTGAAAAATCTGAAATTTTTGATAAAGACTTCCACGGTAGACTATAAAAAATCATGTATGTAGCGTTAGCGACGAATAAACAACATTATAGCTGAGACCATCTCACACGAGACTAGTAGCGATGCAAGTCTCGCATCGTGTGTGTGCGGTGCTTAATGTACGAAACAGAGACATAGAGAGACACGGAATAAGAAAAAGGTAGGCTAGAAAGTAGCGAGGGTAGTGGATCCGCCACGAAGGGTGGTGAGAGCACATCGACACACGCAGACGTAGTTATCTGTTCCAATTAACCTCTTACATTTCGTTCCCTTCCACTAAATCCCTCTTCTACCGTCGCGTCCCGTGGCGCTGCCTCCCCGTCCGATCTCCTGTCGCTCTGTCACCGTCTCTTTTTTTTTCCTGACCTCCTCTTTCCCTGCCCATAGTCTGGAACGGTGAAATTGAATCGACGCTCTTCGTCCCGTGTCCCTCGAACGGGAAGACGGGATCCAAGTATCGTTTCTGTTCGGCTTTAAACGAGCGACGGATGGAGGGATGGGGTTAAAGGTATCTGTCGGTCAGGCAGTCTCCTTGATTCGCCGGAAACCATTGATATTTTCGACCAGACACTACCAAGGCAATATACAGCGTAGAAAGTGTGCATTTTAGGAAGATACGTGTGTATGTTGTGTATTTATGTGGTGAGGGTATAGGAATCGATCGGAGCCAACGGTATCGAAAATTGCGAAACTGACGAAAATTAATTGATTATGGAAATACGGAAATTACGAAACGCAGAATATTAATAAGGATACCGGTTATTTTTTCTTTCTGTCACTCTCTCGCTCTTCGGCTTTTTTAATCGATCGCGACTGGAAACAACAACCCGATCGTTCGGAACGGTTATCGTACCATTCCGCTCGGAAGAGTAGCATTCTTTAAATATTTAATTGGGATGAATTTTATTTTAGCCAACGATAGAAACGCTATTTGCTTTCGAATAGAATTCGTGGCCCTTGGAACAGAGCCTGTTTTAAATAGATGGATTTCGTAATTCCTGCGCTTAAAATAAATGACCTTTCTCTTAACGTTAAACACGAGACATAAAAATAAACATGAGAATGAGAAAATGCAATGTTATTAATAGAGAAGAATTTCTGGAATTAAACCTCGACCAGCTACATTTCCGGAATATCTGCATACACCGACGTCTTCTTTCTATCCGCTTCTGAAAACACGATTGCTGGCGTGCACTTATGCAGCCAGTACTCCCTCCCTCTTCATCCGTAGCGCGAACATATTAAGCAGCGTGAGTTGCAAATACGCGGCGCATTAAGTAAGCGAATAAAGTATTCCGTTGCATGCACGTAACGCACGTACTCTTTCTCGTTTTCGTGCGAGCCACCGCGACATATTTCGTATGTAATTCTTATGCAAGATTACCGTGCACGCCGCTAGGGGAAAATTAGTGGCGTTCGCTAGGGACAAAATTAAGGACGACTGCCTGTGCACGAACTTAACGATGCTATCCGCTAGAATTAGGGATGCTCGCCTGGGAATGGATTTAGGTATGCGTATAGGAAATACGGTTAACCCGCCTCATTGATTTCTGCGATGATTCTACGAAATTTCTAGTGAATTATTAATATCGATATGTAAAGAGTTATTAAATAAAAGCCACGCTTAGATTTTTCAATAGAATGATACCAGTTCTTTGCTCCTGGGCAACCGAAAATCTTTGTACAAGTTAGACAGACCTTAAAAATGTATAACTCGACGCGAAACTTTGACAAATCGGTATGGAATTCACGTTTCATTTCATCTGGCGATAACAATGCTACTCGCTTCACTGCACTGCCCAAAAAGTTTGTCCAGTGACCGAGTTTGAACCACTCGCGGTTCGTCACGTGTGGGACGCGCTCTCGCGTTCGGAAGTGTGGGGTTAGGTGGTTTTTCGAGCGCGGATCTCACTCGTGTGACGTATGCAAACAAGGAGCGCATAATATTTCGTCTGCCACGTGCAGGAAAACGGCATACAAAGTAATGACTGGGCGGCAGCGTCACGTCGTCGCGGTCGGATCAATATCGGCCCCGGAATAGAAAACAGAGACGCGGGCGACGACGACGGAGCGAAAAGTGAGTCGACGCCGACGGACAAGGAAGCGCAAACGAAGCCGACGTTGACCCGTTGGCCTTCGTTGAGTTTCGGTGAAGCGTCGCAAACTCTCTTGACCACGCGCGAATGGTCAATTTTGCATGCGATCCAGTTTTTCCCTACCGAAGCTGGGGTTCTGCATAAAAATCGTCAAGCGTTCGCCGCGATCGAAATTTCCAAGCAACGAATAGGTAACGTGAAAGCGGTGGTGGGAGGCTTTCATCGCGACAGTTTGCAAGCCTGCCGCTACGTACTCGGAAATATCTGGGGAATTCGAAATTTTCGTTTCAATTCTGACGTTCTCGCAAGTTACTACGGTTGCCCGCGAGTTTGAGTTAGATCGAATTCTTCGGTGAAAAGGTAGAGAAGTTCCCTGGCGCGCTCTGACTGCTTCGAGAAAAGGGGAAAGGCAACGGCGAAAAACCAGGCAACTGTCGTTTTATTGAAATTCGCTGTTTTAGCGAGGACTTCGCTAGGACGTGGACGTGCGCGCGTTTTCGAATATTCACGGGCGTGAACACGCGTATATTCGCAAATTGATGAAGCAGGCGCGGTGGGATGGAACGAGTGACGGGATCTGACAACGAGAGTCCACGTGCGCGGACCGACATTGTACCGCTGCGTTTTATGTTTCACTGGAAAAGAGATAGTATAAATAATAACTTCTTAAAGAGTCATATTTATATAGGATGAAGCGTACTCTAGAACGCAATATTTTTTCGCGAAGGGACCGCGTATAATCTGTAAAAGTGATCTCTACTTACGAAGTACAGAGTACATGTATCCAAAGAGTGTTATTGCCTATTTGCAAAGGACGTATACGTACAGTTCGAAGAAGTTGCTTCGCGAAAGCGTTATAGAAAGCGTACACGCCCAATGTAAAATAACCTTCGCCGAAGAAAAGTGTACGTGTATGTTCGTCGAAAGATAGGTTTCCGACAAAATTTCGCGTTGTTGAGGTTCCCCCATTTACTATCATGTAGCAGCGTTCCATCACGTCTCTACGCGCACACGTCTATACTATAGCTAATTAACGACTTGTTCAAATAGATTGGCTTTCTAACGCCGAATGTCCCCACGCGGATTACCTAACCTCTCCGACGAGTTCATTAAATACACGTCTCGTTCGTTTTTGTTCTACCGTTCCTTTTCCTCTCTGCGCTTTTCCATGAACTTTCGGGGATCAAACATCTTCACCAGCACCGGCTTATACACGGTAATTCTAGAAACTAGGGCGAGCTCATATCGTCCTCCCCTGAGCGAAGATAGAGAAAATTGGTAGCGAAAAAGGTTCAATGCTTTAGTGAAAAGACTTCTCCCGTAATATGACTTTTTTCCTAGGCGAAATACGATACAAGACCAGCGTATACAGTTGCGCTTGTCTTTTTCTCCTCTTTTTCTCTTTATTTCTAACACAACGCACTTGCTTTCAATTATATCCACGAAGGTATTTAGATAACCGATAAATGGAATTTTTAAATTCCCCTTTGTTTCGCCGTTTCCTCTCTTCTTCTTTAATATATTATTATCTTTCTACTAAAGTGCTTTGTTCTATAAATATTTTCAAGAAGCAAAATATATCTCTATTTCGACAGTGGACGATTAATATACATGTACAGCGTGTCCTGGTAACTGTGGTACAATCGATAATAGAACGATTCTATGTAAAAGAGCAAATCGAAAATATGGAATAAAATTTCGTCGCGTGAAGCCTGGTTTCTGAGAAAATCGGGTTTGAAAATTGGTCAAGTATACTTGAACTTGACTGGTCCGAATTGCAGAGGAATAAATAATCGACCAGGGCTGATTCTACGTGTGAAAATGAGCAAAAGATATAGAATACAATTAGTTCAGAAGGCGCTTTGTTTTCGAGAAAGTAAATTTGAAATTTTTATTTTATACTTTCGACTTACTTTTCCACTCTGTTGCCGATTGTACCACCGTTTCCAGGATATCTTGTATATATAAAAATGTTTGTGTATTGTAAATGTATCGTTTTACGTTGCCATGATAAGAAGCCATCAAAATGCTCTAATTGTCACTTTAGACATGCCTATCATTTGTCCCCTTCGCAACCGACATTCGATACTATCCAACATACCAATTTTCTTAACACTAGAACTACCGACAGTCGAGACGAAGCTATTTCTATGAAAACCAGTCAAAACGACTGATCTTTAAAAAATACGTAATGATAGAATATTTTTATATTTATTGATTTACCTACTATTTCATAAAAGGAATTCCATGTTACGTAATACATTTATGGTATTATTAATCCATTTGTTAATATCAAAAAATTCTACACACAGCTTAGGATATAAATCTGCCTATGTCCGTCAAAATTACCAATTGCTTTATTTTATGATATTACCACAGCAAAATTCAGCCCACATATTACGAAGGGAAATAAACAAAGAAAGTATAGCTCGTAGAAAAAGTTCTCAGGCAGTATTATTTCACGGTTTCCCTCGAATAAAATGGATCTATTGTTCCATATCAAAAGCAACGTTTCCCATAAAACCGCGTTCATCGAGACGTAGGCGACAGTAAACGTAGACGAGCGCGCGCGCGCGCGCGTCAGCCTCGAGCGAAAGCTATACGAACTGCTTCGCGTGGTCGCGTTTCCATCAAGGATTCGTTCAGAGGAGAATCGTAGGAGGTCCGCCGGCGCGTGCAGTGACAAACGACTGGGAGTCGCTCGTCGCCACGCTCGACTGCTAGCTTCGACTCTCGCGGATTCGACCGTCATGATTAATGCAGTCCTTTCGCCGACGAGACGTTTCCCAATGACGGTAGACACCGCACGAAAATTTCTCGGAATGTAACCCTCGCCCGAAAGCACGCGGTGATCAGACAGAGATAGAAAACACGAAGTAAGAGATAAAAGTAGAGAGTAGACTCGCGCGACGGTATAAATAGATAATGCAGCGGATAAACGTTGGTAAGCAGAATTCGAAATGAAAAGGGGTCGCTGCGGTCGACTGGCTAGAACTAACCTCGCGAACGTGTTAATGATGTCTACCGGTCGTAAATTTCAGGATCGTCAATCGATCGGTTGATTTGGTGGTTCGTGGGAAATTTTGAGATTCGATATTCATCTTGTGGTATGGATAAAACAAATGTGAGCCGTACTGCGGCTGCACTCTCGCGTCCGTGATGTATCATTGCGTTTATCCGTGTATCGTGGTCACTCGTAACTTGGTTAATTCTCCATCCGGTAGAAGTGTTAGGATCGAGAGATTATTTCTTACGTCGATGGTTCTATGGCATCTTTTGTTGCGTGATATGAATATGGAAGGGCGCAGGCGATAAATATAAAGGAGAAAAATCAATTTTTAGTAGTTTTTGTGTGGGAACAGAATAGCGACTTACTGAAATTGCGATCGTTACAAATCTTGAAAGATATTCGTGATATTAACTACTCGTAACTCCCTACGATCAAGTTTTGAAAGCAATTTGAAACTCGTATTCAGAGGAGAATACGCTATGAGTTTGGACAATTCGTGTAATATCTTCTCTAAAGTTTGGTAGTCTACGGATGTCAATCATTTTATCGTATGTGTCTACATATCTCTGTCATTTGGGCTAATGCAAATTTATTAGCTTGATTTTTATGAATTTCAAATATAGAGATAACAAACATGGCAGATAACAACATCTCTCGTCTTATACACTCGAACAAAGCGCCGTATTGTTACTGTATGCACATTAACCAATTACCAGTTTTCAACTCGCATCCGGCATAACTTCGACTGGTTCGATGCTTGACTCTCATTTTCGAAAGCGTAGAGATGAGTTTCGATGTTTGTACATTCGTACATCGAAAATATGCGACGAAAATAAATGCAAAGCGGAAACGTCACAGGACCGTGTAATTGTGTTTCTCATTGGATTGTTAACTTTTAACGATGTGCATGCATTCGAAAAGTTTTTTTCTCATCTTTTTTCGTTGTATATATATATACGGTACGCGAGTGATCTTTCATGTGGATGTGCACTGACGCTGTAGACGACATCGAATTTCCCTTTCCCAGTCTCCGTGGCATGTGCGAAAGGAAATAACGAAAGGTTCAATGGCGGCTCATGGTTCGTTAATCCGTTCTACATAACGATAAAATCAAGGTCATCGGTAAAACTTTAAATAGAAAATCAATATTATCCTAGAACGTTTAATTAAACTAAGAATGACCATAAATTTGCATTCTTAAAATCCTTATTCTTTCGTAAGGTATATTTATAGTTTATAGTTTATATATTATTATATTATACTTATAGTTTTTATAGTTTCTTAGGTATATTTATAGTTTAAAGAATAAACGAGTTAAAAATGATTTTCTACTGGTTCGGTAAAATTTTTATCTTCGATCCTGAGGGAATGGAATATTTTATTTAAATTACCGTTCGATTTTAATCATCTCCAGTGATAGCGTTGCGGCTACACATTCGATCGTTTGTCGCGTCATTGACTACATTACGAAAAATGCATTTAATTATGCGAAGTCACGTTCAACCGTTGACTATAGTCATCGTTGGTTGTCGATATCTGCAAACACACCGGCTGCACCGTAAATCACTGTTGGTTGACAAATCAACGGATTCATTGTTTATTAAAGCGATTTACGGCACGTTGCCACGACGTGTTTGCGACACGACTGTTCTTTCGTAACGCTGGGCACAGAAATATATCGCGGCGCCACGCTCGATCGTCGTAGGTCAGACGTGTATAGCCTGCACATAAGTATGATAGATTATTCTTTCAACCCCTTGTTTTTCCGCGAAGTAGGTTCGTTAACCATGTCATGTAAAGCGGCCGTGCGTTCCGCTCTAATTTATTCAAAGATGCGACCACTTTTTTTTTTAGCAAAAAAAAGTTCATTCGTTGCCACTGTTTTCTCTTCTTACGCATTTGCTACCAGGGAATTTTTTGTTCGTTATAGAGCCTAGAATTTTTCTTTAAATACAGTCGGTATTGAAATAAATCATTTCTTTCTCTCCCATACAATCCATACGAAAAATATTTCAAATTCTCTTTAACCTGCATATGCTACGTCTTATAGATGGTCCTACTTGATAACGCCGCTAACAACTACGTGATGTATACACCTATTTTGCTGTCTTCGCCATAATGCTAGGCCGCCATTGTTCCAATGAAATATTTCATATTATCTTCTCTTCGATACGGAATATCGTTGGGAACACGGCCAACAGGATTTTAATTATATCCCAATTAACAAACGCCAGTGGGCTCGGTTGTTGTTGCTACCGCGTCTCCAGAGCCACCACCGGTGACGTAATTAAAACGCGGCATGGTGGCGTCTCTGGGCTACACGTACCCCGTGGTGCAACAAAAAGTCGGCGTTTTCCGCGACGCGCGTGCATTTATCTCTGCAGTTTTCGAGCAGAGGTTAATTTCACGCGGCACGAACTCCGGCAATTGCGCTTGTACATCGTTAAGCGCGCGAACGTAACTGTTCGACTTAACCCGAATTGGAGCTATTCTAATCCGGAATGCGCGTTCGACTGCAACTACTGAACCGATTGAACGACATTACCGCGGTAAATATATCACCGAGCAGATCACGATCGAGATCAGGTTTTTTTAAACGGTATTAGATTTAAATTGCTAGAAGTTGGAATGCCAAAATGAATGCAAACGTTAGTTACTAGATCGTTACGTCCTACGATCGTCACATTTTAAGCATTGTACGTTTAAATAGTATTATTTCCGAGTTCCCCATAATTTCGACTCCGTAAAATCTCTAAAACATTCACTCTTTGATATAAATTTCTCTATACATAAAATAAAACCCGGATCATAAAGAAATTGATCGTTCTTTTTAATAAAATCCCTAGATTCTGAATCTACCATTGAAACGATATTCTCTGAAAGACAGTAACAAGCACAGCTCCTTCTTAAATTCGTGTACTTAAGGTCAGTTCAAAATTCGTTGGTGAAGAGAAATTGATGAATTCGTGGCTTCGATTAGGATAGTCTAGCGATAAAACGTAGGCCCGCGGATTTGTCGGCTGGTCAGTTGATTGGATATTATAAAGCGTGTTCGCAATCGATAGCGCGACATTCGCGTCATATTTACGTTAGGAACAGCGCACATTTCGTCGAGCCTCCTGTGTATCGTCAAGTTCGTTTGACGATATTAACGGTTGGCCAGTCGCGCGGATACATATTGCTCCGCTGTCGCCGAAAGTCACGTGATCTCTAACTAAACACACATTGGCCGAAATCGCAGCTGTCACTAGTGCGCCATCGCCCATTGATACGAACCGTCGCATTCTCTCATTTCACTACGACGCCGCGTGCTGTTGCTCCGTGCCAGGAAATTAAAAATCAATTCAGTTTTCAAATTTCCGCGATGGTATGTACGATGAGAAGGCGCGTATTCTACGAGACAATTGAAGAAATGAATCAGAAAGTCAGAAAGTGTTGCAACGATTGCCGCATGGTAAAACCTAAGAGAATTATAAACTATTATGTAGGATAAGGTAAGGTTAGGAGTTAGTTTAGTATTTGATGAAATTATTGAGGAGAAGAATTAGAGAGTGTTGTAACGTCCATGATATCGGATAATATGAGATAATATGATATTATGATAATATGAGATAAAATGATGAACTGCTACGCAGGATAAAGCGAGGTTAGGTTTAGTACAAAGTTCCAAAAGAGCGACATTCCGCATTGTTATAATAATTTGTCCGTATTATTTCAATTTATGCAAACTCAAATACGAATGGCTTTCTTACTGTAGGTATCACTTTGATCGCATATGAAATCGTTTATGATAATTTTTTAGGTAGATCCGTATCTTGAAACTGTAAGACGACCAATTCGATCGTTAAGGAGAAGTACGGATTCGTTGCGGTGGAAACGCGATTATGTTAACGGGGACAGTCGTGAACTTGTTAGAAACTGCTGCCGCGATGTTGCGTACGATGAAATTTCTGAATGGCACTTAAAACTGTGCTCGTTGTTCGCGAATGTTGTCGCTATGATGGCGACCAGATACTCGTCCGCCGTTTCGCGGAATGGGAATTGCGCTCTAACAAGCTATAACCATGTATGTTGATTTTTATGGTATAGTACATACTGATACTTGATCTTGCTTAAACGAGTGCTCGCATACATTGCTTTTGATTGCAATAATAACAATAAAGCATACATTTATAACGCTGAATAGCTTCAATTCTGAAGGAGATGTGACTTGTTCAGAGGAAACGTTAGTACTTTAAACATCGGACTTAATGCCGAGCTAAAATTTACCGGTACATTTCTCTTGGTATATCTTTCTATGATGAAATTTCCATACTTAATATTTCCGGTTGATTGGGATATAATCTTTCATTTTTCTCGAGTGAGCTGTAACTTCTACTCGAGAATCACTTCGTGTTCAAAACGTTAGATATTTGACATTCGATAGACTTGCTAGATACGCCACTTAACGAATCCTTTTCTATGCAATCGCGATCAAGTAACATACTAAAAGAAACAACATTAAGCATAGCTGAATATAATTCTAATTATAACCAATCCAATTCAGTCTGTCAAATTTCTCATTTGAGCTACAACGCCACCAATTCAATTTGACCAAGCGCCAAAGCGCCCTACAAAAACCGAGAAAAAAAAGGAAATAAAATTGTAAACGGGAACAAAGGTGGAAGGAACCGCGTCCTTTCGTTCAGATTTCTCGAGGGACAGTTACGGGTAGTGCTTTCTCTTCGGTAACGACGAGTCACCGCGCGTGACTCCCGCCCGTGGCTGGAAATAAATTAATCGCGTGCGAGCCGCCGTGCCGTGTAATTCTCTAACAGCTAGAAGATTCCGCCGGCCGGCCAACTACAGAAAACGCGTTCTGGGAAACGTGTACTTCCCGCGAGAGGGACGCTATAGAGACGGAAAGAACAGGAACTTAATGAAGAGGAAGAAGGGTGTAGGTCGTACGGTAGTGACGTAATACATTCGCAATTCGGAAAACACACGAAAGCAAGGAGCTTGCCAAATACTCGCTCGAATAGATTTCATAGAACATTCCGTTTTATCGGGAAAACATCGCCGGTTACACGAGGAGGTCGCTTGTGGATAATTTGATGGAGAACTTCAACTTGATAACCGGCTAATGAAGATTTGTAGGCAATGAGAGAAGCGTGATCTGGGGAAAGTTGTTCGGAGAAAAGTCGAAGGAAGATAAGGATGAGCGATTTCCGAAAATATCGATGTCGATGAATTAAAATGATCGGTTATCATAACGCGGAAGATAGAGAGAGTAAAAAACAGTATAAGGAGGGCGGCGCAATCACGTGAGCTCACGGAACCAGCATAATACCATCATTAGAGGGCGTCGTTGGATTCTTCCGGCATACAAAACTCGACACGGGGGCAGAACCGTTCTGGTCTCGTATAAATAAGGTCTGAAAGGGGGAAAGACGTGAAATCCCCAGCTCGGCGCTCGATTTTACCAACCTAGAGAGGGTGAAGAGGTGACTGGTGCAGCTCGCGAGAATAATATCTGCCGCTTATAGAACGGAGAAGGTAGAGGGCGTAGTAGGGCGAAGAAGCATAAGAAAAGAAGAGCTCGATAATTAATTGGCTTCGCATAAGCTTCGCCCCATTTTTCTTTTCTCTTGCACGGGGGGCTCTTCTTCCTCGTTCCTTCGACTTCCTTCTTCTTATCCCACCGGAGAATTCTTCAAACTAAACTCGAGTCTGCCGATGGCGTAGGGCGTAGAGGTTAGGTTCGGCAGGAAGGCGCTGCTGGCAGCGTGGAAGAAAGGAGAAGGGATCGATTCATAATTTAAACGAAAATCTTGGAACATTCGCGTTTCGAAGCTCTCTGGCTGTGTCGTTAGGGATTTAATACTAAACGGGGACTACGATGTACTAGTTGGAAAGTTTTGGTGAAGTTTCGGGAATGAGTTCTACAGCGAAAACAGATGATTGGGGCAATTTTATTTTGCGAACTATCTTTGCGGGCATGAGAAAACATTTTGTGTAATAGATGAGTTATTTGTAGGTAATGTGTGTATGGTATGAAGTTGTACGTATATTTGTTGAAAATATGGGACACGGAGTAACCTTGAAAATTATAATTTGCTAAATTAATACGATTCCTGTCACGGGGGTTCGAAAGTGATTGATAAATTAGCATGGAAGTAACAAGGATATTAATAAATTAATATTAAAGATTATTCACGATAGTCTCATGGACAATTTACCGATACAATTTATATCGTCGTTATTAATTGATTACGCTCGTATACTTTGATTGATTGCATTCATTATCAATTTCCAAGTTCTTTTACTCTTATTCCTACAAATTTATGGTTCTGAATTTTTCAATTAACAAACGATCGAGTCGCAGATGTTTCTCTTTTTTAATTTTCTACGAAACTGACGAGATCTTACGTAAACCATAATTAGTCCATATTCCACGCGAAACCACCCTGCCTTGCCCTAAATTTAGCCAGGATCAAGAGCAATTTTCTTTGAAAACAAAACTTTCCGCGACGCCCCCGAGAAGGGGTAAAATAGGAAAGAAAGTAATTTCAAGATCCTTGCCAAAAGGGCCATCCTGTACTCGATTGTACCACGGTTTCCCGCACAATAGCCTCGTCCCTCTTCCTCTCCCCTGGATCAGGAAGATTTAAGATTCCATATTAACCGCGAGCAAAAAAGTTCGTCTTTATTTGCATTCTATCAAAGGGCTTTTGAGAAACCGCCTTGAATCCGCCGTACCAAGCCATGGCGGCGGCTTTTCAGCGAACGTTATTTCACGCCGGTGTCCGGTGCACGCGGAGGCCAGGGTTCCGGTCCGCGTCGATCCTCGAAATTTCATTGTGACGCCAACAATTCGCCTAGACGATTAAAAGTCCTCGGGACTCCCGGCCGAACACCCGGCGAACGTGGTAAAAATGAACCAATCGGTGCCGGTCTTCCATATACCCTTAATTTATTATTAATTTGAATACCTCATTGTGAATATGGGATTGAAAAATTCCAAATTTTTATACGTTTGGTGCAGAAGATAGAGGAGCAAAGTTTCAATGATTTCGATTACGTGTTACGATGGAATTGGAGTATAGAAACCTTAAATAGAGAAACACTTTTTGTGTATATACACTTACGTGCAATTTCATCCCTCTTCTAAATGAAACTATAGCCTTGGCATAGCGACTCTAGACACCACTTTAAGCTGCTACAATCTAATAGGATGATTACTAAGGGAAGTCTACCGTGAATAACTAGATAAGGATTGAAGTTATTGAAAGTTAAATTAGATTTTATTTGCTCGGCAGAAAATTACGCTCTTTGTCACACGTCATACGTTACAAAATGTAGAAGAAGAGGCGTCTGTCGTCGGAACTGGTTATACGCGTGAAAACAGAGACTACAAAGAGAATAAAATGTTCATAGAGGAAATATAGTACGCAAGCGACGAGAAGTAAATAATGAAATAAATAAATTGAAGAAAGTAGAACAAAAGGAAGCGCACGAAGAAAGACTACGACAAGAGGAAAGAAAAAGAAAGGTAGGGGGATTGTAGAGATAACGGCGGTCGGATGAATAAAGCCGAAGACGACCGGGCACTTGACCGAGGAACTTTCTAAGGAGGCGCCATCACTGGGAGCTCTTTAAGAAAAACTGATATAAAGTAATGGATTTCCAGGGTGTTCGGTAATCACACTCGCGAAAAGAATCCCATCCCTCTCGTAGCTGCCTCTATAGCCCGACGCTGGAACGGAAGGAGAAGCGGAAGATGAAGAAAAGTGGCGGATGCCTGGCAAGCTGGGACAGTCTGAGAAGTGGCATTACATCTGTCGATATCTCCATCGGTTCGCGATCAAATAAAACTACGATCTTCCTCCGATCTCCTTCTTCCACTTCTTCGTCCTTTTCATTTCTACTCGCACGTTTCTTCCCCGTTTGTTTCTCTTGAACCGCGTTTCCTGTTTCGTCAATTCCATCCGGTTTCTAGTTTCGCCTCTGTCTCCTGGCCACTCGAGTCGACGAAGTAATTACAAGTTCGTCGATTAGATCCCGTAGAAGCTGACGTATGCAGGTGTGTGTGTGTGTGTGTGTGTGTGCACGCGCGCGCGTCGGTACGATACACGGACGGAAGTTCTTCGACGACAGTCAGACGCCAAAATCCAACAGACGGATTGCCAGCGCCGCCTACTTGGCAACTTGAGAGAAATTGGAAATCTGATCGGGAAGAAGACTAGGTTATATTCCTGAACATTCTTGCGTGTAATCGAAATAGGTGGTCGTATGTTGGTTTCTCTGTACTATACTCACTAAGGACGATGGGAGGTTATGCGAATGTAGCTTCGGAAACTTTTTCCTCTCAGGATAATTGGAATAATGTAATTATATATGTTCTGGATTGTAGATATAAGAAAATTTGATTTTACGATATAATTTCATATTTTTAATAATACGATCGCACACTCGTGTGTATTACATTAGAAATCAAATTACATAGCGTCACTGTTGCGATATTGAAATATTGAATTATATGGGCGTTGCTTTAACCCAAGTTCTTTTCTTCGCCATTATTGTACTATTGTCGATGTTATCATTATTGGCGCGTCGTTTATACAGCGTCAGCGGTTCCGCGGAGGATAGACTAGGACCAGAGTATTCTTTTTTTTTTTTTTTTTTTTTTTTTTTTTTTTTTTTTTTTTTTTTTTTTTTTTTTTTTTTTTTTGCTTTTTTTTGTTGAGAAAGCGGGGAACGTGCGTCTAGCAAGTTTAGAGAGGAAGTTTGAAACTGTTGCAAGAGAAACTCGCTGCCGTGTTTGTTTTGCTGTTAACGTTAGCTTCGGCCAGGGGTTTCTGAAAACAACTCCCTACCGGTGTGTTATGGTTTCAACCGATGTTCCGGAGTGTCATATCTGATTGGTTACAGTCGTCTGAGTGGATTGGCTACCGTGTGTGTATTTTGTGTTCGAGTTGCGCTCTGTCAAACTTTGAATCATAAAGGGTTGGAGTTGTCGAAGTTATTAAGGTAGAAGGTTCTCAAAGAGGTGTTATTTTAAACATTTCGCAAATTGACAATATCGTTCTCTTAGTTGCAGTGATAAACTGACTTTTAATTGTTATTTCCAGGTAGATAATAAAAAATAAAAAAATTAATTATGCAATCAAATTAAAAATTAAACATTTTAAGTAGGTGATAAAATAGAAAATTTAAAATTGATTATACTTAAGGCCTGCTCGAAAATTAAAATTCCAATGCTTACGCTATTAATTATGTATATCCCATCTATTTGCGTTGCAGCATCCAGTATGTCAAAATTTCGAAATGAGCAATCCTAAAAATATGTTCGAGCGATTTTCGATCTCGATACATACATAGTTGCGATTCTTCGAGTTGCCTTGGGAATAGCCGCAATCGCGTGAATTTCGATCCCGACTGAACTGCAGTCACGATAATTGCAAGCCTGCAAGCTGTGCTCGTAACAATCATGCGAATTGCAATCCAGCAGCTGGAGCTTTCGCAACTTGTGATCGGAGCAGTCGCGATAATCCGACCCATAGCCGCGATAGTCGCGATTATCCGAATACACGCGACCTAAATGGCTGACGTCCTGCGAATTGTGACCTCGTAAGATGCAATCAGCACCGATATCGAGGTTAGGGTTGATGCCGAAGACGTGTAAGGAGGAATGGCAGCAGTGAAAAGGGAAGGAGGTTAATGAAACCGGTTTTTGACGAGAATCTTGATAATATTTTGCTCCTTTTTTTGTATATGGTCATGCTAGAAATGTAGGTTATGTTCTTTGAAGCATGGATGAGAAATCGAATATTTTGCTACCCGTTTAAAAAGTGAGAAATAAGAACAAGCGTTATTTCTTCTTTCTCGTTTTAAACAGTTCTTGCGGCGAAAGATTGAAAAGGAAATACGATGGAAATGTATTTTGTCGTACGATTGAAAATTTTCATAGATTGAACATAAAATATATACCTATGTGCATGATGTTTAAGATTATGGACATGGGATTAGGTTAGGTTGGATAGAACTGGAAAATGAGAGATTTGGCAAAATTATTAAAAGAGCGTAATTAAATTATACACGAGGAAGACATAATTTAAACATAGATGATGCAAAATTTTGTATTTTATACATTAGTGATTGATAAAAATTTCTTTGTTTGACTGATTTCCATCGAACTGCAAAGTTTCAAATCTGGTTCATTCTCACCCTATATGTGCGGAAAACAATGGCGAGGCAAGAAGTTGCGAGAATGGGATCCAGAGGAAAGTCCTCTACTGGTTTCACCGTGGTTGTAATTGCGCAAATTCCTATCCTCTGAGCGGTGATTGCGCAAATTAGAATCGTCTGAGTTGCGATCGCAGTAAAGGCGAGTGATAGCGACGACAACTGTTGCCACGTAAATAACAATTACTCAACAGCAACCACGTTGCCACGTTCAATGCGAAAATACAAATTTTATGACATATCGCATATAGCTGTGAAAAAATTTTCGAATATTTTTTAAAGAAGACGTACGCGAAATATATTCCATACTCAATACGTTTGTACATTTGTGGGAAATCTAAAAACTATACAGAGAATGTATACAAAATGCAGAAATATATAAAATATGGAAAGTAATGCGCTCGTTGTAACATTTATTGGATACAATAAATTTTGCATTCACAAAAATATACAATTGCCTTGCACATCCGTACATTACTTGTCAGATAACTTCATACGAGGAAATTCCTAACTTAAATTTAACCAGAGACTAAAGGCAGCTTCGGTACAAGTACCACGTGCAAGGACCTATCATTTTCTCGGTAACAGATCGCCGAGAGGGCGCTTTCTATTGGATGGCGAGACCAACAACGATGATAACTAGCAATAAAAAGTTTCTCTCATCGGTATCCGAGCTAAAGACGTCTGAAATTACGAAGGTGCGGTCCTCTTGCCTTATCTAGCTAAAAGGGATGACGACGACGTCGCAGAAATGAGAAAACTCTCGCATTATCTGCGAGCATTAGCTGGTGCGGTCTCGAACTGGGTCAATCCGTTCGACGTTTCCCCAGCCGTAGAGGCCGGCCATCGACCGTCGACCGTATACCTGGAACATGGTGCAAAACAAGTTGGAAAAATAGCGCTGGCATCCTGGCCGAACAGAGAGATTGCAGGAAGCTCTAACGATTGAAATAAAAATCCTCTCCGTCGTTTTCTTTCCCTTGATACCGGAGACGCTTTTGCTTCTGCGTTGTCCGATAAATATTATCATTTTAAGAGAATATTTTCATGCTGTTTCGCAATTGCTTTTTATATAGCGATGGTAAACGTCGATCTTGCAGAGTCGAAATGTGACGTAGAATGAGTTTTTGAGAATCTGCCTTAGATTAGAGAAAAATTGAGGTTAGACAGATATACTTACTTCTTCGCTATTGGAAGATGGAATAATAGATGGAATGCATCGTTCTTTTGATAAGCTTTCAGAAAGTGCTTTATATATATTGTACATCGTATATCGTAGAATATCTCAGAGAATTTTGAACAGGATTTTTTAATAGTATAAATAAACGCTATTCTGAAATATCTGGTTGCGGTACCATGTTTTAATATACCGCTAAAATAAGATTATATACTTCTGAATTTATAGGGGCACCTATGTTTAATCTTCCCTCTAGGCTATATATTTTCAATTCAAATGATATGCAAATTTGGATTTAATGTATTCATCTTCGATAATAACCTATTCGAAATAATTGGAATGGTCCACTCATTGAAATAAAGTAACCAATACTTTGAAAGATACTCCAGCTAGATAAATTGGCAAACTTTTCTAAGAACGTAACTTTCTTAACGTAAAATGTAAACTGTCCCAAAATTGAATATTTAATCGAATACTCTTCAAACGAGAAGATTCTCCAGTTCTCAGTTCTTCGGTTCGGTTGATAGTTAAAAATTCTTTTTAACTCGAGGAATGTGGAAATCAAGATCGACACCGATGTTTCTTGATAATCTACAAAGACAAAATGGAAGGGGTAAACGATGAAATATTATCGCGTAGCGCGGTTTCGTATTGTGTACATGTCATTATTCTCCAACTGGAACGCTTTGAAGTCCTGGAGCAATTCAGTTTTCCCGCTTTATCTGCCTCGCTCCTCTCTGTCTCCCTGTTTCGCTATTTCCGTCGAGTATTCCATCCAGTTACATGCAGAACGGCATCAGCGGGCGAAGTAGGCCAGACCGGGATACGGGTACATTGGGAAATTCGAATTTAAAAGCGACCTAGAAAGAACAGCGAGAACCACGGTTTCCTGTGGCTCGCGAGCTTATCCTGGCCTGTCGTTGCCTCGATAACGCTACGAAAAATTACCTTGCCATGCGTGTATATCGATGGTTCGAGGATGTACAGGCAACTGAATGAATTTTGATTCCATTTCGTTGGTATTGCAATTTTATCATATGGATTTATTGAGTTTCTATGACACAGGAGGAATGTTGCATCGCAGTATCGCAAATATTTCGCATGTTATCCTTTACGCGACTGTCTAGAATGTAATCAAAAATAATATTCGCAACCAATTTAATTCTGCTCTATAGAATGTTTGTCCCATTTGCATGGAATTATACAGCGGAGTAGCATAAAAGTTCTCACAGTTAATGCCTCCGTTTAAAATATTCATCACGCGGCAAGTAATCTATAAACAATAAAAATTTCATTACGACTTGCGTGACTATATAAACAACGGTCGCTATTCTCAACCACAGCGTTAAACTGTCCTCGATGCTATCCTAAAAATCATTCAACATCCGATCGTCACCATCTTACCATTGTCAGAGATTAAAACGTTCTAAAGACCACCGTTGGGACACACACACAACTCCGTAAACATCAATCACAATCAATCAACAAATCCCCGTCGTAACAAGGATTGGAAAGTACACGATCGAGGCGGAAAAGCAAACTAATTGGCAAAAAGACGAGGTCGTAACAACGCCTTGTCTGGAAAGTACCGAGCCGGCAGGGAGGGGGGTCGTGCTCGTTAAGAATGAAAGAATCCATTCGGGTCCCCGCACCAGGCTACTGGCTGGCCCGGTCAAATATTTATTTTGTCTGCAAATAAAGAAGTTTCTTTTGAAAGCTGCACCTCATCGCGCGCCATCGGCTCTGCGAATGTTTCCCCCGCTTTTTCTTACAAACCTTCCCCCTCCGCCACCTACCACCTTTTCCGTAACTCTCTCGCCGCGCGGAAAAGCAAGCTAACTTTCGGTAAGTTGAATCAGTCCAGGAACAGGTTGCACACGTAACCCGACATTGTCCCGGGCCTCGTTTCGAATTCTTGTCCGTTGGGTGTCGAGTTGAGAAAATAGGTTTTTTCCACCGAGGGAATTGTCGACCCGTTGCGTTGTAATTTAAGGGATGGCGGCGGTCTCTGCGATACGTTAGCTTGTCTTAATGGAAGCGATTTCGATTAAATTCGAGTTCCGTTGTCCGAGACTCTCGAAGTTTAATAAGTTTGAGGAGTATCGTAAGTTTAGTTTTGTTTCATTTGCTCGAGATTTTAGAGAAACAGGATTGTGGTACATGTGATACATAGCGGTAGTTACAGTTATTTATGAGGAAGATGCTTGCATAAAATGGTTGGAATGTTTTTGTTGATTACAATCAGCTCAATCGTTGTGATCACGACTAGTTAACTGTGCGTGTAACGCTTAAGAGTTTCGGAATATTTTCTCCAGTAGAGAGTTTACTATCATACTTCGCGCATAAATATGGAATTTGTTAACATTTTAAAGCAACCAATTCCGCGACCTTCGTTCCGAAGTTGAATCCTGGCATAAAGTTTGTAAAGCTGCACGATATATGAAGACTGATCTTCGATATTTTTAATCTTATCTGGTTAATCGTTACAATTTACATACGGTCTAGCTTCCATATCGTTACAAATATCATCTCTACTCTGTTCTCAAAACTCGAATCTTCCCACCGAAGAATCGCACGTGATGTTACTCGTTGACACACGTTATCGCCGTACAGCTCTACATGCCGCTTCGTGATTCCTTCACCACTCCATAAATCCTCCAACCGAGCTTGACAAAAACATCCCTGTCCCCATGTCACGACACCATTCTAACAATAAAGTTCAATTCCCATTTAACCCAATGAACATGCCCAGACGCCAAAGTTAAGTCCGTGAAACCTCCATAGAACATCGGTTGGCTCGAGCAGACAGGCAAACACACAACGAGACCTCAATAGACGCACGGACAGACGGAGAGACAGAAGCGGCACAAAAAAACCAACCGATTCGCCAAAATCGAGACAGGCATCGAAAGAAGAAAAGCTATCCGCGCTGAGCGGTGCTCCTCGTCCTGGGTTACATCTGGTCGCATTGTGATTTCGATGGGGCGGCTCGAATAACCGTGAAGACCGTGGCTAACGATAACAATACGATGATGAATGCTCACTAACTAACGACCGTGCAGTTGCGCCGAAAAGCCTCTGCGTATTGCCGCTTTGTACTCGGTTGGTGCGCCCGCGAATACACGCGCGTGTCGTTTAGCGCGCGCGTCGCCACTTGTCCCGTTCGAGGGGCACTCGACTAGGAGGGGTGTGTCACCGTAACGACCAAAAAGGATACTGATATATCGCTCGAGCGACAGCTTTACGAATGATCCGAGTGTCGCCTTGTTATCTCGCGAGATACAGTCGTGCCGGTCCGATAGACTGCTTCGCCCCTTGTGCGAGGCGCGAGTCGGCTCGCGTGACAGTAAATACGCCCTTTTCGATGAGCAACAGGACTTCGAACGGAGGGTTCCGTCGAGTTCCCGGAAAGATGAATGTTATTATTATATTTGAAGTTAAAGATAGCGGAGGATGAAAAATGTTGTTTTTAGATATCTGTAGCGTCGTTCACTTCGAAGTTAGGTACGCGGAGTATAGGGTCAGTCGGCGGTAGAGTAGGATTCGATGAAAGGATATATAGAGGATATGTTGCGTTATGCCGATACGTCTGTGAAAATATTTTATAAAACGTGGAATTTATCGCGAAATGTACTTACTGGAAGTTCTAAATATTTCGAGCAACGATCGAAGAATTCCAAAGTACTGCCATAGTACGAAGATTTTAACGTTCTAACGTTACTAGATTAACAGTGGAACTGTTTATCTTTGCCCTAGAGCTATTTTCCAACCTATCGATTATGGATATATCCGTACAGTTCTTTTCGAAACGATCGAAGTTACTAGATGAATGTTAACGCTATCTGTTTTCCTGCTAGCTTAATTTTTAGCTTTCCAGTTATTAACATTCCGTAGAAGTAAAATTGTGTAAAACCTTAAAACGATGCGCTCGGAAACCATTCTCGGTTCAAGGCAACACAGTTTCGTTGTTCATAAACTGGCCGGTTTTGAGAAAGCGAGTCCAGAGAGAGGAACGGCAACTGTCCGACGATGCAGAACGGTCACGTAATTCTCGCGGAATTATTCCGCTCAGCTTGGTGACTCGCGGGACGCTCGAAATATTATATTTCCACTCGAACTTCCCGAACTCTTCTCCGGCGGTGTTTGCGAGCGTGCGGCGCTGCTAAATTATCGTCGACGACGCAAAACGGAGGGAGGAGTCGCACGGAAACGCGTCGACAAAACGTCGCGCCGCCATTTCCACGGTGCAAAGTTCTCCGCCGAAGCGGCACGGACAAACGTCTTCATCAGCGATCTTAACGAGACATCTCGTGGACTTAATTAGCTTTCTCTTGCCGGTTTCTCAACCGTTTTTTCCAACCTACACAGACATAACTCGATGTTTCGTTTGTATCGTTTCTCTCCACCCGGAGACACACCCACTATCTTCGTTTTAACAGACTACGTTCAGTAGAGAAGAACGGCGCTTGCATGTTTCTCTTCCTCGGTAACCGATCAAAGACAGTGCCCTCGTTCTTTTCAAATAGTCTCCGATTGTTCGATCGCCGTAAATATGGAATATTTAGTCGTCGTATTTAGTCGCGACGTACAAACGCCACATCTAGCGTTTTATCACGGCGACTGATCTCCGTGGAAACGATGACACGAGCATCCACTAATCTGCCCCACCCCTTCAGCCGCTCGTAATTCCTATTGAGACCGTTATCTAAATGTCTATTGGCATTCATGACGGATCCGGCGGGTCTTTGCACGACAAGCTCTAACCAGAGGCTCCCCGCGTCTAATAATCTCCCGAGGGATTCACGCATCGCGCGATGCATGTTGCTTCGGCGATTCGCACAATGCGACTAATACCGTTCGCGCGAGACCACGCTTTTGTCGCATGCTTTCGACACGCACCGTCACCCTCCACCGGTCTATCGCGCGTTTGCTCTGATCGAGGATGATTATTCGACAGGAGGAAACACCGCTAAAAGGGCGTGTAATGAATGCGCCGCTGTATAGATCGAATTAACGAGGTGGGAGGTCTTCGATCGGTCATACAGATCATATAGATTTTTTTATATGGTTCGAGCAAATGTTTCGAAACTCAGAAAAATATGAAAAAGAACGCTGTTGGCATTTTTTTTTTTTTTTTTGGTTTAGCAGCTCTATTTTTGTTCGTCGCGTCCCTTTTTTTTGTCTTTATCGAGGTTAAAACTAGATCGGCAACGCGATTCCCTCGAGTGCTTACCGTGGTCATGTATTCGTTTGTGTTTCACGATTCGAAGCATTGTATTAAAGGACGATTGTATAGATGTTACAATAGGTAGATGATAAGAGGATAAAGCTTTGTAATTTTGCGAGGATTACAGTTGGAAATAAAAAGATCGTGGCGCAACGGATTGTGTTCGAATGGCGATCTTTGTTAAGATTTTGCATGGATTTTGGACTGGCGATTCAGATAATACGACGTAGAAAGGTTAGAGTATTTATATGTTTTCTTGTAGGATAAGTTAGAATTTACGCTTTCCATGGATTGCGTTACACTTCCTTCCGCACACCAGACTTCCGCGCTATTTTTCAACGTTTGTTGTATCAGCTGTACGATTTATATCTTCAGTGTAACAAATGTTTACTAGCTATCTGCAAATTAGAAAATATGTTATAACACGAATGTATCGTAAATTTTTTTCAAAGATAGTTTGATATCGCAAAACAGGTTAATCTACGTACGGTTTATTCTTCATGTAATCGTATCAAGATCAACTTCAGCCATGTTAAATGAAACACAGTAATCTGCTACACTGGATCACTGAATATTGTTTGAGGGTAGAAACGCGTTATTATTTTACTGTGGTTACTCGCAATTCTTTTTAATCGCAAACTGTCGCTACGATATATAATTTAACTAATTTTTCTGATTATAACAGATTAAATCTCTACTAAATAAAAAGATAAAACAGTTTGTACCTATATTAAAAAATACAGGTATTTCGAAAAACCGAAGAAGATAAACGTATTTTAGTAAAAAAAAAGGGGGGGGGGGATGATTCTTTGTGAATTTACAAAATTCATTCGGAAAACACGTACTGCAGGAAAAACGTCGTTCCATACTTTCGAAAATGCGAAAAGTTCGTTTTTATCGAATATTCAACTCGATTACACCGGTCGCTAATTGAGTTTATATTTCCAGTACTGTCGGTAAGGCAGAGTAGGGGACACAAGTGGATTGCCCGTGCGATACGATAATGTGTTCCCGGTTGTTATGCTATTGTATTTGCATTTTGCGTTTACAAACAGAGGACCGTGACTACGTTACACGCCCCAGTGCCGCGTAATATTCTCTCTAATGGTGATTGATCAAACGAACTATGTACTATAATACAGCATCCCGTATTTTATTTGCCATCCCGAAAAAGAGAAGGGGAACGGTGCTGTTTACGATGAAAGTATGGACGCGGTGATCTCTCCCTAAAGGTAGTAGAGCAACGATCGCGGTCGTAAGGAAAATTAGCGTGACTCGCAGTTATAAAGCTTTCCATCGCACCTGGCGCGCTCTTAAAATCTACGTCGGAGCGAAACGACAAGTTTTCTGGCGTGCCGGACTGCTGTTACGCAACATTGTAATTTCTGCCACGTAAAAAAATCTAAAAGCCTGTACCGGCCGGGTAATGCGTCCCCCTTTTGAACGTCTGGCAATTTGCTAAGCTTCTCTGTAATCTGTGTCGCGGCTATTCATAATTAATATCGCGAGAATGGAATTTCACGACGCTTACAAAACCAACGAAGAAAAAGCATCGACGAAAGAAACGAGCGGACGAAGCTTCTCAAGTTGCCACCTATTCGATTCTGCGATTCGTCGCTATAAATTTACTAGCTTTTAAACTCAATACTGGTTATCACGGATCTGTAACGCTGATACGCAGGCAAGGAAAACTTTGATCTAGACTATTTGAATAAAACTGAGGTTAAAATACGAAAGCTGATGGGTATCAGCGAGTCCTGGATTGTTGGTCGCTGGTAGGCGAAATACCTTCTAATTGATATAGAAAATGGGTGGAAACACAGAGATCGGCTTAACGAAACGTTTGATACGTCGCTAGTTATATATTTAGCAGCCTTAATTCCATTTTAATGTGTTTCTAACTCGCTGATTACGTGTATACGATTCTTTCTTCTGCTATT
This sequence comes from Bombus confusus, assembly GCA_014737475.1. Lineage (NCBI taxonomy): Eukaryota > Metazoa > Arthropoda > Insecta > Hymenoptera > Apidae > Bombus > Bombus confusus. Next base: position 5,292,890 of record JACXIV010000008.1, on the reverse strand, counting down.
CTCTTTAGAAATTCCATCTTGTCTGCAAAATTTTCATACGATCGATCAACTTTAATATCCTGTGAAAGATCTTAGGCCTCTGCTCGTATTGGACGTACCTCTTGCAATTACGAATCGTAAACATCCATGGGGTATGTCTACAAAGGAACGATAAAAATGACAAAATTAAAACGAGTCGTCGAAGTTTCAAAGAAATGGCTGGCAATTCTTGTAAATACTCCTCTGAGTGGGATCAAGGCCGGCGTACTTCACACAATTTCTTTCAAAGGAACTCTTCGGATCAAAAATTCTCAATCCTTCGATCCAAGAAGTGGTCAAACGAAGCTTCGCCGTCCATTTGCAGCAGCCTGCCCGTTAAGAACCCATCGCGAGCCACCCTCAAGTAACTCCCTCTTAATTAGAAGAGGCCCAGGTGCGAGATAAACCGCGTCCATCTTCACGATCCTCCGGCTTTTCTGCTTCTTCTAGCTCCGCCTCTGGCTCGACTCTCACCCTTCGATTTAACACCTACGGTGACTCGGTGCCCACCCCCGTACCGGAGCTCCCTTATTCATCTGGAAAGGAACGACCCTTTCTACCTTCTCCTGGTCTTCTCACCCTCGTCCCTTGCTGTTTTTCTTCTTGCCGCATCCTCGCCGTTAGCCTCGCAGCTCGCCTTGAAATAAACGCCATTCGACTTTCTTGGACGAGGGTTGAAAGGGAGACACAGAGAAGGGCGAAAGGAAATAACATGGAGAGAAAGTAGGAAAAGAGGGAAAGAAACGGGGAAAGTAGCTCTACTAGCTGCTCGGCTGTAGCAAAGGTGTACATACGTAGGTGTATATAAGGGGCAAGAGTTATGGCGTACACACGGAAACGTTGCGGCGATGCGTGACAGATTGGGCGCCAGGGACTAACAAACTCTGTCGGATATATCCGTCCGCGACCAGCCCGCCAATTTGTCGATATCGTTCTTGTATCGTTGGCGTCTACCGATCGATTTGTATTGTTGCCCTGGTACTTCGACTCGCGCGAAGCCTTCCGGGATATGTGTCCTGATGATCGTTCTATCGACTTGTGCTTCGCTCGAATCATCTCAGATCTCGGTAAATTGGTCTGTTTTATCGAAAATCGTGATCAGGATCGGTAGGTCGTTTCTTCAGCAAGCATTCGCAATTTCTCGAATGTTGTACGTCGATAAGAATACACGTTTTACCCAAAGTCAGGCGTTTAGGGTATCATACTCGATTACATTGAACACAGCAATCGTATAAATTAGGGAGACATTCCTCGCTGCTTATGAACCTGCGTACGCACCGCATAAATATTCCGAAACTCTCGTTCTTAGTTCTCAAAGGAAACATAGCCGTACTCGCCTCGACATACGTAACTTTGACCCGCGCTCGATATAACTAAAAAAGAATCACTAACTCCCCATTTCCTGTCTGCCGGCACACCTGACTTTCCAACGCCGTACCTAAAGAAACTCGCAAAACGCACGTGTCCCGAAATACATACATCCTCCGCGAGCCAAGTTCCCCCGTAAACATAAGCTCGGCTCTCTTCGTTCGTTCGTTCGTTCGTTCGTTCGTTCGTTCGTTCGTTCGTTCGCCTGCACCGCAACGATACGAAGCAAAACGAACAACGGCGAACGCCTAGCCAGCGGAAGTCGATAAATACCCGAGGCCCTTGCTCCTCATTTTCTGGTAGTTTCCTCGTGCGGGCATTCGAGCCTTGGTTAATTTCGTCTGGCTAGGTGTCTGCCAGTCCGAAGACGTAACTATGCAGCAATATCGTGTGCGTGGCCCATACGAAAACGGAATCTCCGATGGCAGCCGGTATGTACGCCGCACGGAGACGATACGGACGAGAGGGAACGATGAAACGACAATTACGTTGAAATAGTGCTTCCGCCAGGAGGCGCGCCAATGGTGCCCTCTGCCGCGCGAGCCATTCGCGTTCACCGGCCACCGTTTCTCTGGTATGCGACCCTTACCGGTGACGTATCGTCGATCTTTATAAATTCAGAAACACGTCTTCGTGTCGCTAATAAGAGCTATATATGCACTCAATGGTTCGAATTGATTTATATTCGATGAATGGAACTAGTAGTACGGAGGGTAAGGCTTTACTTGAAACGAACGTTGAAGCTTGTTAGGCTATCTATAGCAAGATCTATCGCTCTAGCTTCGTATAATGGAACGTCTTTAGCGCTATAAGAAACGGAGTAAGCGCGGTTCGCTGTATAAATTAGCAATATACATAGGCAATGTAACGTTGCGTAACAAAGGCACGATAACCAAACGTATAACTGGATTATGTAAATGCGGCGACTATTTATTATTTCCTCGTTTGTCGTCGGTAATACGCTGTCCGGAAGAAATGGCATCGATCGCTAGGAAGCTTATTTCGATATCCGGGATAAGTTCCGGAAAAAAACTGTAAAGTACATGCCCCGATGAAATATTGCCCGTGGATAGATTTGCAACGGATCGAACCGGGTTTCCTGCTATCATAAATCTTGCCCACCTGCACAGTTTAAGGACAATAAATAGAAACGATTCGCGGGCGCGCGGTAGCCACAGGTTAAAGAATTCCCTTTATTCCCATCGATACGTACGTTCGAAAGCAGGCTTGTATAATATTTGCATAAGGTAAATAGAGTACAAGATGTGTGTCATGAAATCGTTAAGAAATTAATAGAACACCCTTTCGATTTTTACCGCATCAAGAAACGCGAAAAAAAATTGTAATCGTTGATCTGGCGATTTTCCGACACTGTAAATATTAATATTTAATTCGTTTGCTCTCATACACGAGTATTTATCCGTCGTAAAATATTCTCAGCATAAAAAAACACGATCTAACCTAAACACGTCGCTCTTTGAAGTAGAAATTTATCGCCACATAATGCAAGAACAATAAAAATCACCAGAAGCTTAAAAGCACGTAAATCGCCGTGTTGGACCATTTTTAACCAAACTAATCGACCCATTAAATACTACTCTATCAAAGCCTTTCCACTAAACCTAAAAAACCAAGCATCTGGAAGAAGCCGCTCCCTCTATCGAGACCGAAATTTAAAAAGGAATTCCGCACCTTCGTCATCGTCTCCATAAAACGAGCAAGTAGTACGTTCCACGCTTCTCGCATGGTAGAAAGAACGACCATCGATCACTATGCTAAAAAGCAGCCGCGATTATTGTTCGACCAGCTCTTCCGTCTGTAGGCGTGACACGTTCGAAGAAGACACGTATCGAGGACTAGTTCGACGACGTGGTCCACGAGTCGGGTAACGACCGGTGTTTTAATCTCTAAGCTCTAAATTATCATCGAGCTTTTCCCTTTTCTGCTGTTGCGCGCGCACGCGAACGCACAGGCTTGAATGAACGGCGCGCGACACAGAAGAAACCCACTCTCCGCTTATAAATAGATAAATACGCGACTAGCGTGTGTATATAGGGCGTCAAACGAGGAACGGAGGTTATGTATATCCCGTGGTCGGAAGTCGACGGGCGAAAGCTTGCGCGATCAAGTGATTTTCGAGTTCATTGGGCGGTGGAAAGGGGGAACCGTGATCGCTTCGGCACTTATCGGCTGTGATAAAATTAGTTTATACGTACGTTGACTAACTACGGTCTAAACGTTAATTTTCAGACACGTCAGTCGTGAAACATGGAATATCTTTAGAAATTTTTTTTTGAATATTTTTAGAATATTTTTATAATGTGTAATATATGAAATGATATCTTGCTAAATTTTGAAAAATATCGCGAAGCTTCCGAACAATCCAATATTAAACTGTATCGTGCAAGGATACGCGCGATAAAATAGATAAAATATGACAGATAGCAGATGCGTGGAACGATCCTAACAAGTAGGTCAGGTTACAGCTCTGTGTCAAAAGTTAGAAAAACTATCGTAGAGGAACGTTTTACGCGGCACGGATTCGAGTAGATTGCACCGAAATACCAAAAAACGAAAGTTTCTGAGCGGCATTATCAATATTGCGGCCATGGTCATTCTCGAATCTCTTCTTCCGTATAAATCTTGCACGTTCGTTTTCTTTCGATTAATAAGACCAAGAAACGGACGGCCTTGCAAGTGATATACAATATTAAGCACAAGCCAGGCAAAAAGTCTTAATTGTAAATGGCGGCTTCACAAATTGCGGAGTGCGGTAAATTGGCTCGTTGCAGATCCGACAAGGGCCGCTGCTAATTTTTCCATGAGTCACGAGTGGAAAGACGCTAAGAAAATTAGACGGAGGAAGGACGTGCCACTTGTTCCTAAAACCAGGCGTCCGAACGTTGGCCAGCTTGAGTACCCGGTCTGCAGACAGAGCATATATAATGCAACGTACAATCGTGACCCTTGAAATTAGATTTATCTGGCCCGCAGTTGACTCAGGACAACAGAGGTCAGCTCTTCTGGGGACGGATCGAAGTGGAAGAGGCCACTAAGTCGGATCGAATTGAGACGATTTGAAGTGGAGACAGTCGAGATACGACAAGCGTTATGAAGAGATAATAACCGGTTATTCGCTATTACAAATCTTCCACAGTGTCCCATTTAAATCGAATCTGTCTTGCTCTGCTCTGTTAGATTTCTATTCCGTTTATATCCTGTTATTTTCTCTTATATTCTGTCTGGACACCATCTATATAAATGTTCTATAATTACCGTCGTAAGTGTATTTTAAAAAATAAAAATGTACATATTCTCTATCTCAATACACGTGCATTTAAAATACACATGCCTCGCAGCAGTTTCGCGATCAATCTTCTTTTTCGACACAGTCTTGCCAACTCAAGAACTTTTTACGCTAACTCGAGAAGCAAGCGAATTACCAAGTAAATATTTACAGAGACGACTATTTGTACTTCTTGGCGATATTGTATCGAAGAAGTCGTTAGATCAGTTTGTCGATAATTTTCCTACATTTCGTTCAATTATTTCCTTCGAACAGCGAAATCACGAATCGAACATCGCGTCTAGCTTGCACCGAGAGAGCGCACTCAACCGAGTCAATAATGTTCCCTCTATTGAAGATACTCGAGCATAATCAAACCGCGAATATCGTCACGAGCGTCGTTAACGCTCGCTTCGCACCGTTTATATTACAATCATTAACAGGGGCTCCGCTGAATAATTAGTCGAAAAGAAGCTAATGATAGCTGCGAGCCGAGATAAAAAGCGAGCAACCCGGTCGTCGCATTGAATCAATTAATTTCGTTGGTCGGCCGGCTACGTGACGTTCATTAATTATGTTGTTCGCAACGATTTCTCGCGAGCCTAATAAATTCGAACTCGTTTCGAAAGAGCGTGACACGGGACGACGTTAATCATTACGTATGATGATTACACGTAGCGAAAATCACTCGGAACGTGTTGCGTTGTATCAAAGCCGCGCACCGCTTCAATTCAAAGTAGATGTTTTCATGGCCGATGACGCGCAGAAGCTCGACGAGCGATGCGCTGTATGAAAATTGTGCGCCGGTAGAGCGATAATTTTGCTTTGTATTGGCGCGCTTCGAACTTGAATTATGAAATGACAGGGTCGAAGAGATGCTTGCTTTTAGCGATTCCTCCAAAGACGCGAAACCGTAGCGTGAACTAGATGCGTGATAAAATGCAAAGTCCTTAAGCGGTCCCCAATGTTGATAAAGATAAATTAAGATAAATTATAGGGCGAGTAGGCGGTTGATCGGCAAGAGATACTTCGTGTCGGACAATGGGGACTGGCAGCATGACTAAGTGGCTGCTTGAAGAGTTCGGTGCTCGGGGTCCACTCGTACGAAGAGCAAATATTATTTATCTCGTAACAACTCGTTCGTCGTAATTGCGTCGATACGAATGTTTCCACGGAACTGGACCACGCTCGTTTTCCATCCTAATTCACAGTTTTTTTTTTTTTTTTCACCTCTCGTAGAGGCTCTGTCTATACGTACGCGATACCAAGTAATACATTTTGTTTTTTTATCGATATTCTAAATCGTACCGCAAGAGAAACTGAGAAATAATAATATCTATCTATCTATCGAAAATGAAACTAGATAGCAGACAAAATTCGAAGTAGCCAATAATTGAATATATGTACACGATTGTTATTCAATGTGCGTGTGTACTTTGAACATAGAAATGTCCATCGTAGGATCCACGATTACACCGGTAATACAAAAGAGAAAGACGTAAAAAAGAGCGGAAAATAGGGTAAGAAACGTATGCTAAAAAAAGCAACGGAATAGAGGACGAGAAACGGCGGACTAACAATTACTCGACACGTTGGCCATGTTTGCCGGCGGGTGCCCAGTTTCTCTACGAGTTCTCGGGTCATTGAAGACAGCTGCGGACGGATCGCGCGCGTTAATGTCGCGTGCCGCGTAACGATCCGGCCGCATTTGTTATTCCTCGGAAATGGGACGAGCCGAGCGGACGAGTGAGCCGTGCAAACACAGCATTATCATCGTCGTTAGAGAAAACACCGGCCTTTCGAGTGTTTCTCGGCTCGTCGGCTCGGCGCCGCTCGTCCTCCGCGTCGCACTCAAAATAATGACGGCTCGCGCTTCGATGTCGCGGCTACCGTCTCGCTTTCTCTCCCTTTTCTCCGCCTTTTCTCCGCCCTTTCTCCCTGGCTCCATCTTTTCCACGAACCATTTCGAAGCCTCTACGATTTTTCTTTGTTACGTCACTGACCGACCTTCCTCGGTACATCGAGTTTCCTGTGGATAGAGAGGCGGCAGAAGGAATGGACGTTCTTCTTGTCGATTGTCTCTCCCGCAGCGAGTTTTCGAGCGATTTGCTTGCGAGCAATCGCTTTGAACGTTGCTCGAACTCGAGCCAGCTCCCTGGATACTTCGCAGCGTTGGTAGCACCGAAGCGTGCTGATATGGCGGATCGAAAAAGAATGTCTATGGGAGGTTATTTTTACTCGAAACATATCGCGGTACTTTGGTAAGGGCGTTGGCTGTGTACGGTTAAATGTAAGTTAGGTTTTCCGTGTATTAAACAATTCGAACGCAATGCATCTGCTTGCGCAAGGATATTTTAATTTAACACGTTTTAGAGATGTTTCGTAGTTTCGTATTATCGAAGTATCAAACGAACACATTTTTGAATATTTGAACGCTTTCAGTCAGAGTGTCTCTGTTAGTCAGGATTTACGATAATAAAATTTTAGCCATACGAGCGGACTTCAAAATATTTTTGGTTCGTCGTTTTTCACCATCGTCGTTCGAGAACGGCGAACGCCGAAAAGAGGGTGAAGCAGGAACGTCAAAGCTCGACTCGTTTTGTTTCCCCGTTTCCGGTGGACCGTACTTGACTTGCCGGATTTCCAGGCTAATGGGACACTTGGAGGTTTTGGGAAAGGAGCACGAGCGACGATTCGTGTTCGAGGAAACCGTGAATAATGTCGTGGCCGGCCCCTTATGGCTGCTTTCCAACGAAAACGTGATTAGCGACGATACGAGCTACGCGATGTGATAGCGAATATACCAGTGGGAATATTTTGGAGATAAAATAGAAGGTGACTCGATATTACTGGCAATAGCATTACGAAAGAAACAATTTTTAGAATTTCCGCGGATCGATTGCTAAATTAATACAAAGTAAATTTCATAACGGAGAACATATATATATATATATGCAAATTGCTTTGATAATTTCGTAGACGTGGATTTTAATAAAATTTCTTGCGCTTAAATATCAAAGGAAATAGTTCAAAGACAATTTTCTATAATTCACCGTCGAGGCAAATCCTATCATCTAGTTTCCAACCAGCGATGATAAGACGAAAAGACGATTCAAACCGATTCGCGTAAAAATCAGTACGTAGATGTTACAATTTTAATCGCAATTTTCTTCTCTGCATTGTTCGAATGCTGAAAATATATCAAGCGATATAATTAACGGCCCATCCCGTATATAAATTAAAGTCCCCTAATAAATTCCCTATCAGGTTATCCCTAGCCCTTTTATCAACCCCACCCTCTATGCACATCCCAAAGGCCTACCACTGTAACCCCGCTCTATTACCATTCTTTTCTCAATTCCACGCCGCAGAACACTAATAAATTCCTGTATACCCTTTCAAGCCTCTAACCCCATGCACCCGAACGACGGACGAGGCTCCGCGGCACCGAGCCCAGGTGTACCGAACTTAATCGGACCTCGGCAAACCATTCGAAAATTCCCCGAACATATCGCGACGTCCCTTCACGGGTATAATCATCTCGCGCAACTAAATTCAACTTCTCCCCTCCCCTTTTTCCGTTGTCGGCAAGTCCGCGCCAAAGCTGGTAATCGTCGCGACCGAGCAAAAATGAGACAGGCTCTGGCGAATCGAGCGTCGTCGAAGAAGCAGAGGACAACGCGATATTCGGTAGTGGAAGAAAAGGAGGGAAGAAAGCGTGGGGGCGGTGGCGTTGGTGGGTGGGTGGGGAGGGCTCGGAGATAACGAGAAAACGAAGGAACGCGAGTCGTGAGAAGACAGGGGGACAAAAACGTCCTCGGTGGCCAGGTATTTTTGCATTATCGTCACGCGCGCGCGGTCTTATTACCGGCACACGTGGCGTAATATTCTCCCCTTCGCCCCTTTTGCCATCACCCTGCTTGCCCCGTCTTCTTTCTCTCTGGACTCGTTCTCGCGGCCCCCTCTTCCTTCTCCGTCGCGTTGTTCGCATTGTTAGAATGCGACAGGCGGCGCTCATCCACCACGGAACAGCAGGAGGGTGGATGATCGAATAGTGGCAAAGTTTGCAAGCAGCCACCACGACGGCGATGATACATCCCTCTGTCGATCCTTCGACGAAGCCACGCGTCGTTGTGTCGTGGAACGGCAGAGACGGAGAATGAAAGACGAGAAGGCGTGTACGAGACGATGCGAACGAGAAAGACGGGAGATGGCTGCCACGGTACCTGACCTCAAGCGTCTTTGTTCTTTGCCATCTTTTTCTTAACTCATCGCCTCTCATCTCGACACGTAGGCGACCGACCTTTCCCCGTTCGAGCTGCTCCGTTCGTCCGTGTCTCGTAATAACGTCTCTTCTCCCATCGGATGACGCTTCTTCGTCTTTTTTTTTTTTTTTCTTTTTTCGGCAGCAGTACTGTCTGTCTCTCTCATTGTACGCGCTCGTTTGTTCGGTGCGGCGCGCGTGTCGCGAACAGCAGCCACGAACGTGACCGGCTTCGACAATACCGCCACCATTATGTATCGGCCCCCGTGATCCGATGCCGTGGAACGGTGTTTTGAAGTTTTAGGCGCTGATGTGCATAATTTTGGAGCTTGTTAGGAACCTAGCTGCCAGATGGGCTGCCGTGAGCATGAGGGGTTTCGAGGATCGAAGGTTTAGGGTACCTACGTGTCAGTGGAATTTATTTATTTATAAGCCCTTCATTTACGCGCGTTTATTAGAGGTAGTTCTTTGTTCAAAGTAGTTCAAATTTAAATATTAAATGGCCGTGTTGAATGGTATACACATACATGCCGTACATTAAAAAATTACCATCCTTCTTTTTTTTAATTTATTTATTTTCTAATTACCATCAATTCCGTTCAGAATTTTCAGTAATCAGGCTGGTGTTTACCTTGTCGTGTGTTTCAAGTGTTTAATGGATGTTTGATTCAATTGAATCTAGTGCTTAAATCTAGGGGGTAGTGTATTACCATCTTGAGAAAATAATCGAACGTCGGATCAAATATTGACCTATACTACTTTGTCAACGCGAATCTTACCAGGCCCGGTCAAATAACCGGTTTCGAAATTTAATTTAATTTAAGTAAATTCTGACGTTATCCGATCAATAAGTTTCTCAATTTTTGTTGAGATACGAATTTACACAAAGTTAGATGAACGAAAGAAATAACGGCGAATGTACAATTTTAAATTAAGCTTTGAAGGTAAGATTGACGTTGAGATCGCTTCCTGAATACGCATTCCGTGTTTCATGATCACTAAATATTCAGATATAACACGAATTTGTCAGTTACTTCCAAGCGTTGAACACTTAGATTACTGTAACCTCGGAAATTCAACAAATTCTTCGCCGTTTCTGCATATTGCAAACCAACAGCCTGATATACCTAGTCCGCTTCGCTGTAGCGAACAAATAATATCCGAAATGATCTACGGCTTTCATCGCGCGTTCGATATTATTCAAAAGGTTTCGCGTGTATCTCGGCGGGAGCGCAAAGCGAAGGCGCTTTCAAGTCAGTCCCCGCGAAAGAGCAACCCTTTCGCTACGGAAGGCCGAGCACATGCACTCCGACAATGGCGGTGTAGCTTTTTAAAGGATGCATGCGCTACGTCTAAGAAAGAACCCCGGCGGTTGCGCCACGCGAAGCTCCACATGCATGAGTAATTTCGTATATTCGCGTCAGTTTTGCGTTCGATACTACTCCCCGCAGCGAGCATGTTGTACGACAAACGTGTAATCCATTACAGAAATTCTATCAGAAAATGTCATTTGTACAAAGAATTTCGTCTAATACGCGCAGATGCATTGAATATATTTTATATTGTTAAGATTCAGCTCACTTGATGCGAAACATGCGTTCAAAATTTTAAGCGAAGTGGAGATTCCTTCGTTTTCGACTTGAAATAAAAGTAGCTACAGAGTCGACAAATCATAAATGGAGTTTAAATATAGTCATAATTGCCACGCACTTAGACCGACAGAAAAAACGAGCCGGCTCATTTTTCTTGATTCATTAAGACTCTAGAAATAGATCTCCAGAGAGCCACAAATAACACGCGCTTCACATTTCGTGGCCTATATATCCACCCTGGCCTTTCAAACATCTGCTCGAGGTTAACGATCAGCCCCCGCAAAAACCGGAATAATAAATCGGAAGCCCTCTTGCACGAATCAACCACCGGAAAGTCGATAAAAATTCTCTGCTGATGAAACATTCATAGATACTTCAGAAAGGCTGTACACATATTCGCGTACAACTATATGTCGTAAAACATCCGACGCACAGTCGAATCTAACCATGGCAAAGGCTTAAAGAAAATCGTTCACAGGGACGTCTGGACGAAAAACGGTCCACTAAACCCTCTCGTTAGCGCGTCCTCCAACACTCGTTCCAAACGTTTTTCTCGCATTACTCGTCTCCTCTATCGATGACTTTGAAACGCCGACAATTTTCCAGTCGACACATACAATGGCCTCGTAACGAATTGAAACGGATATTACCCGTAGCAAACGGGACACGGGCCAAAGAATGTAAGATAGGCGAGTTGGTTGGAGCATTCGTACGACAGAGGTGCCATGTAGCGTGACAGCGTGCGTGAATACAAAGTTAACGACAAAAAACTCAACCAGACCTTTTATAACCGGTAGACACCGGATTTTTATACGTTTACCTGGAATTTAAAAGTGTAGAGTACGTAGAATGCGAATAGTACGCAAGAATGCGTAAAATATATAAAATGGAGTACTTGTTATGTAGTATTTAGGCGGTGAGACGAATAAAGGAGATTCGTAGAAGATCGCTGAGGCGAGAAAAGGTGAGAATTTCGTGGAAACGCGTAGCGTTTATGTCGTGGTTATGGGTTATATAGATAGAGAGAAAAAGCGCGTGGATAAATTGTCAGATAGTAAAATATATTTAACGAAGAAACGTTTGTATAAATACGAATACAGTTGAGCTGGTCCAGATCCGCACGTTAGCAGTGTTACCTGTCTTTTGTCTATAGTTGCCACGCGGTTGTCTTTCGTCTATGGCCTGTCGATGGCTTTAGCGAGTCAGAAAATTAGTCGGTACAGACGTAGAGTTTCCTTAGAAGCGTTGACCATTTCAACAGTTTACAACAACGATATCATGGTTGAAACATTTTGTAGAGAATCATGGTCACTGGTTGCATTGCAACTCGTTTTATTAATCCCCGCTCCAGCTCTAGCCAACTGCTGTTGCTGATCACACGACGCAGCCGGCAGAAGGAATGAGATTTCGCGGACGAATCGACGAGTCGATTTGGCAGGCTTGTCGGTAGATTGCAGCGTAGCAACAAAACGAGGAGCAAGCAGCGCGCCGCGCCGGCTCGTTCGTTTCGACGCCTCGAAACGGGAATTCGTGATTGTCAGCGTGCCTGTTCCGTACCTGAAATGCCAATTTTATTCGACAGCTGAAAAAAGAGGAGGAAGAGGAGAGAAAGATAAGCGATTTTCGATGTTCAAGACGATTCCACTGATTTCAGAGTTTGCATGGCGCGATTAAGGTTTTTCTTCTTTTACGAAAGTTTGAATAGTCGCAATTTGATTACGATAAAGAAAATAGTAGCGGTAAAAAAGATCATAGCTCTTGACTATCTTATACTACTCGCCATAAATTTCATATTTTACGTGCCATCCATGGTATAGCGAAACAAATCTACCAAACTACTACTTCTTCGACAAATTATTTCTTAGTTCTAACATGAAAAAACCTTCGCTAAAAGATCACTAAAACGAAAAGAACCAGATACGCAGAAATTCCAATTTCTTCTTTAATATCTGGCATTCTCCATTTTTCTCGCGAACGCCGCGTGACGGTATAAATCTGCGTTAAAACTATCGGCGAAGCGAATCTCGAAGTCCGTCGTGCGTAAATTCCTGAGCAGACACGCCACACACTGACTACACGCAAGACCAGCGACGACCTGACATGGACGTATTCACAATAGTATCGCTTCTTGGTGAGTTCGCCTTTGAATGCAGAACGTCCATTGCATTATTCAATTCCGATCGGCCGCAATAAAGAAGCGGAATAGAGGAGCGAGACAGAGGCTATCAAATGGCAGACGGATGTTGCAGCATTTTTCTCCGCGAGATAAAAGTTCTCGCGTGAGTTGGCCAGCTCGAGCGTTGCGCGCGTGCACGCTCTACTTTTCGCGCGTATTTCAAATCGTAATTTGTAAAACAAAGCGAAAGAATTCTACGAATAGTATTCAGTTATACGATTACCAAAGAAGAGAAGATATCTTTAGTTAAAGAAGATCCTGTCATTCTTTTCCGCATGAACCGGAATTCGCTAGAGATGGAAGAGCAGACCAAGAAATTCCCCAAAGAAAATATCAACTCAACTTCATAGTTCTTTCACATCCGTGCTCTGTTCGTCGTTGAAAAGAAAATAGACCTGCGCTCGAGGGACAGGGAAATACAATATGGAATATCAATAGATGATGAAGGGAGATTACTCTTCCACGCAGTAAACCCGCGTTGACGCACAAAGATCATCAGATTTTCGTTTGGAACACGGCCCGTGAAAGGGCAGGGATTCCTTTCACGTGCCGCGCGATTTTATCTGCCTGCGTGGCGCTGTGCTCGCCGATCGAGAAATCATTACTGGACTAACAACGCATTTCGCGATGAGATAGGCAGTTCGAAATACGATTTAACTCGCTTTGTTTAATTAGGAGCTTTTGAAATAAAAGTTATCCTTTTATATTTCTCGTTAAATTGTTCGCCATTGTACGGTGAGTGCGTGGAACATTCGTTTAACGTTTTACGCGTTGCGAAGCGCTTCGCATTTTTGGTTAGCGTAAGACGATTTAATGGCTACGTGTATAAACGCGAGGGATTCGATTTCCAAGTAACTTGGTCGCTCACAGTCGGTATCCTTTTAACGCGACGCCGGATAGCAATAAACCACGTAAGCTGGTACAGGGCGTGGAAGAAGAGACAGGATTTACGCGGGATTGTATTACCGAGCGCGCGGCAGCTGCCTGGTGTCACATTTTATAACGTCGCGACTGACATTAGCCGCCGTTGCTTCTCGTGTTCAACTGTCGGAGAGACACTGAGAGACTATGGAACCCGTTTAAAGATTCATCCGCTAGCTTAATAAGAGCCACTGGCCGTGAACAGCTCTCCTACGAACCAACCTTTATGCCAGTTCCTCGAACCATGGAACGATGACACGATGATTTTCGGAATGGACGTTTTCGTCTTCGTGCATCGTTAACGGGGCAGTAGTAGATTTCTTGTAGAAGTTAAAACTCCGCTGTGGTGTCACTTTTAAGGCTCTTCGAATTTATTACATGTTGCTTGTGTTACTTAATTTTCGCTTGGCAGTTTTATTAGCAAGTTTATACGCGATATCGCAAAAACAGATACTAATTCAAAACCCCTAACCAGATTCTTCCATCTTTTACCTTTATACCCCATCACGAAATAGAGACCAGAAAAAGCGAGAAATATTTCAAATAGGCGAGCCAAATAACACAAGCGATCCAGGAAGTTCGCCTAACTCGTACCAACTGCAAAGAACATCGACTTTAAGAATTCCAGCCACAAATATTCGCAACGTCGTTTCCGCGTCATAAAGCGCTCAACAGTTGCCAAACGCCAAATCGTAGTTTCGCCTTAGCTTTAGAACCATTCCAAGAGTCATCGTCGGCCAATTATTTGCCAAGCGTCAATGGTCGTTCCCGCGATCTGCGAGCGAATGATCTTTCCGTCGTTGCGTTTCCTCGGTGAGATTAATATTCAAAGGGCACTACATGATGCGGGATTTCCGACTCTATGACGGCTGTAAACGACGCGAGATCATCGAACGTGCTAGTTCCGCATATTCCTTTAAAGTCACGATAACGTCTCGACCTTTCTTCCGTGGAATCGCCTTGAATATTCAGTGTCGTCGTATCTATTAACCCTAACTCTACCGCCTTTATTATCACTAAACCTACCGACCACTCGCGATAGGCAGAATAAACTACAAATTTTTCTTAGAAAAAAAAAAGCAAACTAGAAATAAATACCGAAGAATATATTGCATTTTATGAAAAGTCATAGATTAAGAAGCGATCTGATAACGTTTAAATATGGTCAAATTTGTGTAGAAATTTGAAAGAGGTCAATTTGACCGCTATGGTGGGTTTAGCGTTATAGAGGGAAAGTAAAGAAATCAGGCTCGTTGATTTGAAGGTTAGGCGACGAACTATGTAACGTGGGGTGCTACCAGCACGATAATCGATCAGTTAATATTATAATTTCAATGTGGTCATGCCGTTGTACCACAGGTTGTTTCTAATTAATGTAACGAGTGCAACATTAATACGTAATTAGATGGGAGTCGCTGTCAAATGCTGATTTACATGTTCTTAAATGTGCCCGAATAGTAATTATCTACTTCCCACATGACGAATAGAGCTTCAATGGATTCTTAAGAAAACTGCTATTTGCAACTTTTTGATCGCTTTGATAGTTGGTAATGGGTTTAGGAAAATACCTGCGTGTTTTAAGAATGAGTAATTAAAATCCTTTGATTCTCCAAGTTTTTTTTAGTAACTCTTTCACTAATGAATAGCCGGTAAAAGTTTGTGCTGCTAAGTCAGCCGCTTAAATAGGGAAACGATGGATATTAAAGTGAAAAGGTGAATTATTCGAATGCTATGGCATGAAACTTCCAGATTTCTTGATCGAATTCGTATAACGAGCTCCGTAACGAGTATTCATTACCATTCCAATGCTGTTGTTCAATTATTTCCGACAAGAGTATCTCGTGTTTCTTCTCAATTACGTACAAGTAATTTATAGAATCAAGATAATCTGCCTTTTCGATTGCTGATTCTTAAACGTTATGCGATTATTTCTATAAGTTATCAGATTCCTAAGAAAAATTGATCTGTTTAAGTTTCATTTGACTATTTAATTACAAATATAAGGTAAGAGATGCTCTTGCTCGTCTCAAGCAGGGCAATATCTCGCTTTTCTTCTGTCACACGAGCGGACCTCGTTATTCTTGTTGCAGCAGTAACCATAATTCTTCCCTTTCTTATTTTTTCCTTCTTCATCTGGAAGTACGATTCAATTTCAAGCGACGACGACCCCTGCGTCGGGTTACGGATCTTCGTGTCGCTTTACCTTTCTTTCGAGAACGCGCCTGAGGTGTCAGATTTTTATTAGAATTCTTCGGACGTGTCTTCCCTTTCTGTCTGTACATGCGCGCGAACCTTACGATCGGTCGCGTTTCCACGGATCGTGTTCGCAGTGAATAAAGCCGACTTGTCGTTTCTTTGCATGCAGTTTCTTCACCAGCTTAGCGAAAGGGGATCAAAATAACGAGTGTTACGAGAATTATAAGTTTATTTAATCTACCGAGTTGCATCGATAAGCAAATAAACAAATAAGTCGTGTTTATTACTTTCTAAGCCGCTTTGAAATATTATTCCATCAAACGGCACAATTTTACTTTCCAAGCGAATTTGATCATCGCGTAGAAATGAAAATACTCTTCAATCGGTTCTCCGTGTAAAATGAAATGTTCGTCGTTCGTAACACCAATAATCTAACTTATTCTCCTATTTCTAAGAGATCGACTTTAAACAGTCTACCTTTCCCCGAAACGTTTCCTTATCCTCTTGATATTCCGCGATCCTCTTGCCTCGCTCTTCTTACTTTTAAAACGTGGCGCGCGCGATAGTCGAGGCAGCAGGAAAGGACAAGTCTTAACGAAGTGGTCGGGTCTCGAAAGAAAAGAACGTTTGATGTCTGACCACGGTTCAAAGCCTATACTCGGTGTCTCGTTACCGAGCGTGTTCCGAGTAACGACGCGTTCGTTACATCATAATTGGATCACACGCTCGGCCCTATCCTCGGGCCTGCTCCAATCTTCCACTCAGACAACACTCGACTCAATATGTGACAGCAACGCCACCCGCAATTACCCTTTTAACTTCCAATATATCAGACAGCCGGTCAATTCGCTTAATCGGTGTAGGTGTCGTAGCCGCGCGCGCTAGCACGCCACCGTTGGTTGTTCAACGGTTGGTAGCGCACGTCGGGACGTGTGATGGTAGAGAGGAAACAGGGATGTACCACGCGGCAGCTTGGAACGATGTACCTGAAACGTCGAACGTGCCTGGAATTAGAATATCGAAGAAATGACGGGGATAGAAGAAGAGGGGAGGGGGAGGATCGCAGCAAAAGCAGAAATTTTAGCGATGCCACGAGAGATTCCAATGGCTAGGGAATTTTGTTCGAGCTGAGCTTCGTTTATTCGGGACACACTCCCTACACGAACTCGCGCCCTCCCCTGCGTCAATTTAATTTTGCTAAATTATTTTGCGATCTTTTCGTATCCCTTGAAACACGTCGTATCTGTAGAAAGATCGAAGACAGAATCGAAAAATGACGCACAGACTGTGATCGAGGATCCACGGAACGTACCGACGGCTAAGCTAATCCATCGTATCGATTAGGAAATATAACCCAATTTCAGTTAACTGATTTACTCGCGCAAATGGATTAACTCGGCTCGAAGAGGGGGCCACAGCGTTAACACGCCGAATTGCTGCTTACTCCGTTCTTCCGCCATGCTTTTCCCTCTCTGTCTCCCATTCCCTTCTTCTCCTGGGTGCAGTCGTTCATCTTGTTTTCAGCTACTCTCCCCTCGCTTCATTTGTCCGTTACGTGCAATCAGGAATCCGGTTGTCCGTAGTGAAACGACTGTACAGCTGTCTGAAGCTTCTTAACCTAAGCTGTATTTATTTGTCACCGTCGAAGAAAATTCGCCGCGCTCGTCTGCTACTCACTCTTCACTCTCCTCTCGCTGCGTTCGCAATCTCATTAAAGCTTTATCCGCGCCACGGGAGTTGATTAGTGCTGCGCGTTACGGAATTGCGTTTCCGATGACAATTAAATGTTCAAGCTGCGAACATGGCCCTTTGCTTTAGTCGATTCTAGTGACGCTTTCGTCTAAAACGGTAGAGAGAGAGAGAGAGAGAGAGTTGGATCTTGTGAAATATTGTACAACGTGTTAACCCATTGTCTCGTTATATAGATATTACAAAGGTTCCGATAATTCTATACCGTTCTATATACACAGTATATACTGTAGGTACTGTATAGGCAGGAGAAAGATTTATGATCTACGTTATTGAGACTGTAACCACACACCGAAACTTAGTTATACAGCAAAATTCAGTTGTTTTGTCAAACTTCTCCTTGTCATTATCATACGGGGATGTGCACACTGCGTACAGGAATCTTCCATTAGTATTATAACAGGTTTAATTAAATCCAGAGATACGATGCCGTGTAATACGGCTAAACTTGCCCGTAAAGTATCTTTATCGCGATATGAAATACTTGCAAGTCCGATTGGAATAATAGCGAGATCTTTAACCTGTACGATAAAAATATTCGTTTATCGAAAAGGAATCGGACATCTCGGAAATAGAATATCATATTCGAGTTCTTTAAGCCGTGCGACTTTTGCAATAAATTACGGACGACTCGCGGTGACGAGCAGAAACAACGATCCTAGAGATGCGTAGGGTGAATTACTGGGCGAGACGACGATTCAGAGATCGAATAAGATGTCACTGGCCATCGTCCAACTTTTAAGACCCCCATTATTTCGCCATTAAAGTTCTTTCGCCGGCCGGTTTTTGCCGGCCGCGACGAGTCCTCCGATACTTTTAGTAAATTAATTTTCTGCCGCCGTCTGTTCTCAACTTAATGATCCCCAAAAGAAAAAGCAATATTTATTACTCGCAACTATTCCTTCCCTCGTTTCTTCTATCGCGGTCGGTAAAGCACCGACATCGGGACTTCTGCCAGCGATATTTTCTTTTTTTCTTCTCTCTCTCTCTCTCTCCCTCTCCCTCTCTCCTTTCTCTTTTCTACGTTTTACTCTCTTACATTCACGTTGCTTGTGTTTTTTTTTTCTATTCTGGTCCTCTCTTTGCGTCGTGCCTGATTGCTTCCTGGCCGGAGGAAATATGAGCAGACGTTTATAGGATCGCGAAGCGGCAAGAGTTGAGCGCGCGATTATTTATGGCGTTTGTCGAGCGTTGTTAAATAACTGATACGTTATACGAGCAAGGTGAGACATCTTAACGATCCTTCGCCAGCTAAACACGAGAATTTCCCGGTCCCGGCGAGGTCGATATAAAAAAAGTGATGATGTTGTGGCCGAGAGTGACCCGGTGATTTTGTCGCAGAAAATTCCTTTGACATTTCGTTTCATAAATTTTTTGCCAGTATTCTTTTGCAGCGCTCGTGAGAAGTTCCTCGAGCTTGTTTTATAACGAGCAAATGTTTTAGAAACATCTTCAGATCTTTTATTTCGGTATGTAAGCTCTTTGTATAGTACAGCACTTAAATTCGAGCAAAGAAAAGCAAAGAAAGAATAGAAAAATAACCTCAAGTCTGGAATTAAAGAAAATAGCAATTTATTTAATCTTCCCCTGATTCCATATTATTTTCCATTTTGTTCCAACAAAATAAAGAACAGAGATTAAACTCAAGTATCGAAAATTTTCGATACGATTCATCTCGTCTCTTCTTCTATGAAAATTAACCGTTCGTCCTAGGTCCAAATGTTCCTTCGCCATTTTCCACGGACGAAGATGCGGCCAGCAGACTATGTCCCAATTCGCGCCGTTTTCAAGCCGTGTAATTCCCTCCCGTTGCTACAACACCTGCCCATCGTCGGAAGCTCGGTTGAATCTTAAGCAGAAAATTCAATATTGGCGCTTCGGGGTGGTATTGTTAAGTTCGTGCAGCCGTTTAGACCGATTTCATCCGACTACAGCAGTGCCATTATTCTTCTACGGAATTTTCCGAGCTAAAGAAGTTAAATGTTGGGTGGCTCGTCCATGGTGTGAGTTTTGGGGGGTTGAAATAAACGTATGATTCAATGCCGTATAGAGTATTTCTGAATGACCAAATTGAGAAGAAAGATCCACATGGATATAGTTTAATAAATAAAGGACTTCTGAAAGTCCTTCCAATTTTTAAGCTATAGGTGACCTATAAAATTGACAATATGCATTGATGTACCCAAAATTAAAATCATTATAAACCTGTCTTTCTCGTTATAGTTTACCTATCGTTTCACATCATAGAATATACGTATATTTATTGAAGACACCGTCTTTGGATCGCCCTGTACTTGTTCATGAAACCGTATTAAATCCCTGTTTCGACGTTGCCCTTTTCACCCAGCGATGGAGAGCCAGCTCTCGATACGGGGATGAAGATAAATATCGTCTGTGATGAAAATAAAATCCTTGATGTAGGTTGGACGTGACTCGGCTTTAACATGTCACCCCGAAGAGGTGGCCTGGCCAAAAGCGTGCTCGACGTGCCATACAACCGCGTCTAGGTTAATAGGAGCGATTTTTACGCGCTGTCTTATTGTCACGTGACCACTAAAGCGCGCTTCGTCGCGCCCTCTTTTTCCTTCACCGGACGTCCATCTTCTTTCTTCGATGACGTGACGAATTCGATCGATACAATATGTCCTTCGTTTGTTTCTCTGTCGTGCGTTTGGTGTTGAGTTAACGGAAGTTGTTTGTCAACCTAGCGAAATGGATTGCGTAACTTGGAAATTGAAGTTGCGAGCGTTAGATATCGGTGTTCAACAGTGATCTAGCAGTAGTCACGATAGGTTAGATTGGTAGAAGATGAGAATTATTCAGATTGTGATTATGGAGAAGAGTATTGTGAAAACGGTTGATACGGTATATATTCTCCCATGTATTGTCGAGACTATTGAAAAATTAATATTAAACCGTTTGTGCGAACGTTGGTTATATAATGTACACTGAATCTAGTATTTCATTACTAGACTGCCAATGTTTATACAGATTCGTATCTTTATTAATACAATTAAAGAAACGGACGCGAAGCAAAAGTTTGATTCATCTATTAGATATTACCATACGAGTATCATACTTTGGACGATTTACATTTTTCAAACATTCACAGTCTAGTAATTACCAAAGTACTACCGAAATTTTCTAACATTTATCCTCTGTGCTAATTTTCTATCGAATCTTGCTTGCGTCATCTATAATCTAAAAATTATAACTTACAAATAACCCTAGAAAAACAATGCCAATTTGAGAAGTAATAATACTGATTCTTCCCTGTCTCTATTACAGACTTCCGCCGCCGCAGCAGCAGGTGACAGTCGGTGCTCTGGGTGGTGGTCTGGGTGCAGCCGCTGGAAATGGTGGTGCAGGCACGGTGGGCCCCCAAGGTCAAGCCATGGTAATGCCAGGATTTCCACTTCGCGCTGCAGCGGTGCCGCATTATTCACCGTATTCGCCGTCACGTTTTCACATCGACAAACGATGTCAGCACAGATGCTCCTGGAAGTGTTTCTCCATCGCTATGATCCTCGTCGCTGTTGCGCTGACAGCGATGCTGGCTTACTTCGCCAGTAAGTAAACAAAATATAACCTGGAATATTCGATCTACTTACTAATAAGCTTACGGGGGAGTCTCGTGAATTTTAAAAAGCGCCCATGTCTCGTCATTCTTATTTTATTCTCTGTTTGCCTTGAAAATTAAGTTAATGGCTTATTTGGAGACCAGGGAATGGCATTTAAAATGAAAACTGATAATGATTCGCAATACGGGATATTGGTTTCGAATTCAGACGTGAATCCAACTATGTTGAGTAGATGAGTAAAATCGAAATCCTTACTAATATTCAGTAAAAACCGAGATATGTTTTATCCATTTTATTTTTATTTTATTTTGTTTTATTTTATTTTATTTTATTTTATTTTATTTTGTTTTGTTTTATTTTATTTTATTTTATTACTTAAATTACCTAACCTTGACATCACCAAACCGAAAAACACCGAAAATTTAGTACCTTCCACCAGGTTCTGTCTTTCAATTCCATTGAAATACACCGGTAGCCATATCGTCTATTTTTGGAAATTCAGGGGACTCGAATTTGGTTTGTGGTGAATCGATGCACAGGCATGCTGAGAAATTCGCCAGTGCGGTTCGCGGTGACGCGAAAATGGCCGCGATCAAAGGGCCGTCTGCGCGGGAATCAAAATACAGTTAATTCATCTATTATGTATGAGTGGGTTCGACGATCGGTCGGTAGCTAGCTCTTATTTACGCCGGCCTCCGTGAATTTATCGCCACTCCGTCCGGAAAATCCTTCTGCCCGTTAATCCGCAGTTTACGCTACAATAACTCATTATCAAGTTGCAGATTTGGTTAGGGAGACGAGATGCTCGGTCGAAATTCACCTGGACTTCGATTTGCCTAACTTGCAATATATAATCTGGCTGCGAACGGAAACACCGAGTTTCTCCTCTCCGTTCAATTTCAATCTAATGAAAATGATTCCTTCTGACTGTGGTGTATTGCGAGCACTACCGGATATCAGAGAGAATAGAAAATTTAATAGAAAAAAAATTTTATATCGTACGTTGGTCTTTTAGTTTCAATATTTAATGAATATATTTCATCCCCGCTTTCGGAGATTAGGATTTATATAGAGTGACTAAAAATTATGGTCACATGTTTAGACAGACCTATTACAAAGTATGTATTATTACTAAAGCAGTGAACTCAACCACGCATTTTATAAATCTACATTGTCATTATTTATTGTCAGTGAAAGGCGATCTGTCTAGAATATTCAATATTCATTGTAGGTTTTTTTCATTTCCGTTTCGTATCGTCGTCTAAATTACATTCTCCTATTTAGTATATTATATATAACGAAGTTCACTTGATATTGAAAAAACACGTCAGTATCAATATAAAAAAAATTTATGTCTCTGTAAGGTAATAGTATTTCTCTTCAACATTGTAGTCAGATACATGACCTGATTTATAACCAAGAATTAGTAACAAAACAATGAATTCAGTTATTTTCAGTAGACAATCTAGAGGATTTAACATTCGTCATATTCTTTTTCTCTTCATTTTGTATCATTGTCTGAAGTCATCGCTTGGGAAATATTCAACAAAACTTCGAGGCTCGTTATACCAATGAAGATCGATCGAGTTGCAACTGTTGCCTTTCCGAATTTGCATGCTCTGTCGAACAACATTGGCGACGTTTTATGAACGAGCGATAATAGAGCTGGAATTAAAATTCATCTAGCATTTCACCTGCTCCTCCATATCACTCGCATGGGTACTGTTAACGCAACACGCGTAGGGATCGAAAATTTTTCACCGTGCTTCCTGCTTTTCTAACTGCGCCATTCCATCTCATTTTCCTACCTGCTGTGAAATTTATTCACCGAGCTTCTGTCACCAAACGGCAACTCTCTTTTTTAACATAATATTTCAATAAAATTCTACCGCCTGTGAATCACTCGATGAAACTTTTCTATTTTTAACGGGATGTTTTAGTCAAAGTTGATCAAACCATTAAACGATGAAAATCTAGTTCTTTTTCTCAATCGCAAACGGGAATGTTTCTCAGTTGGTTTATTCTTTGTCCGTGCCACTGATATTGGGTTTTTAAAGGTAAAAATACGAAATATTTAGTAGCGACGTGCGCGACATTATTTTCTCAACAAAGTTTTCACCGAGAAAGAATTTTTCCCCAGTGACAATTTTCAGTGAAAATCTGAAAGTTGTAAAATACATAGTCTGCAAATATACAAAGCTGCTTTAACTTCACTGCGAAAATGATATCCACCGAGCAGAAAGGGAAGCTACTAGATCTAGCAGCCAACGTAGTAGATATTCTCCCTTGGTCTATACACCGGCGAATTAAATACCGTTTAACGACGGAAGTCCGGATCTTCGATAGGAAGCGCGCGGAGCCGCGCAGTAAACGTTACTAGCGCAATGGTTCGTTTAGTAGCGAGCAGCGGTTGCCTTCATCCGGTTGGGGGAGAGGTGAAAATATTGCCGACCGATGGCGAGGAAGCGCTTCGACAGCGTGGCCCGTGTTTCCGGCCAATAATGATCAGCCTCGAGAAACACTATGTTCTCTCTCTCTCTCTCTTTCTCTCTCTCTCTCTCTCTCTCTCTCTCTCGTTGTTCATCGGGGGTGTGTAAAGGGCGAGCTTGAACGGTCACGCGAGAATCGATCGTGCGAGAAACGGGGGAGATATCGGCTGGATTTTGACACCTAGGGAAATTGAGAGACGAGAATTTCTGTTCTAGCATTATTAAGTGCTGACATGGTTGTATCATGATTTAAAGAGACGAAAATATTATTCTTAGTTGCTTTGAGGTTGTAGGTATATTGTTGCTCACCTTTTTACAAACTTAATCAATTTAGTTGGCAGAGATTAAGTAGATTAAGAATAAAATTTCTGATGTGTTACAGTATTTCGCAGGTAATTTCTGACGAAGTAAGCGATAATAATAGTGCAGTGGAAAGTTGCGGGTGTAATTTATCAAATAAGCAGATACGAATTAGAACAAAATATTATATGCCCGCCGTAAAATGTTTGGCCGTGACTAGGGGATTATAGTGACGTTTATTTTTATCCGTTAATAAGATGCCCGTCACCATAGTTGCGACTTTGAGACGTACAGACCATACGTATCAGGTTTTACTGGCAATAAATTTAGGATCTTCAGGAGCTTATGAGGTCGATTCAAAGAAAATCCTTCTATTCCACGATAGGCATTAACCTCAAATGGGAGCGGCTCCGGCGGTTCTTTCTTTCTTACCATGGTGAAATGTAGAGTGCGCAGTTAAGATCGTATTTTTGCCTCTTTCTGTCTCCTGATAGTCGTGTTTATTGTAGATTTTGTGGCTCAGTTACTGGAAGGGTAGATCGATTTATCTTCCAACTTATTAGTTGATGGCTTTACGTTGACCTCTCTAAATTTCGCATCTAGACTTTTTATCACATATTTTTAGTACATTTGCTTGAAAATGTGGTCAGGTATTTGATTGTCCGATTATAACGGCGAATGTCTGTGTGCCGATTTTACAAATTTCAAAAAATCAGCTATAAAAGTAATTGCTGGAAAGAATAATTTCCAACAAAATCTATTTTTACCTTATCTATACTTAAATATCTAAGAGAGAATCTACGGCGTAAACCATCCCTCGCTAGAGTCCAACCTAGACGCTTACGCGAAAAACCACATACTTAAAACTGACCTATAACACGCACTGAAAACACTTAAAAGCTAGCGGGCAAGCACTTTGCAATAAAACTTTCACGAGTTCCAACCCAC
The DNA here is from genome assembly GCA_014737475.1 of Bombus confusus. NCBI lineage: Eukaryota > Metazoa > Arthropoda > Insecta > Hymenoptera > Apidae > Bombus > Bombus confusus. The sequence continues at coordinate 5,268,002 of JACXIV010000008.1, read as the reverse complement.
GTTTCTGCTGGCTCCTCCGCTGATTAACTATTCCGCGCGGTAGTTGCGAAGGGGCGTAAGAAACGTGAGATCAAAGACTAGCATAGGTCGGTAAGTGGTAGTGGTAAGAATCCAGGGAAAGAGTAGCTTACCCGGTGCCGTTACACGAAAATTGCATCGACGAAATGGTCGAAAGAAGGGACGACGAAAGCCGGCTAACCGATTAGAGAAATTAACGCCTGCTCGTTATCTGCGCGAAACACTGGCTGCCTCCGGTAGTGATGCGGTAGCCTGACGAAATTGCGTTTTTGCATTCGGTCCGACTCGACAAATCCCTGAATCCGAAGCCCTCGCGGTCAAGGTCTTTGTTGTGCCGGAATTACGGTTTATCTTTTCGAAGGTGGAATAAAGGGGATTTCGCTGGAAAGAAGGGAAGCGCAGAGTTACAGATTGATCGTATTGTTTCTTAGATGTATATAGTTCATGGTAAAACTGTGTATCGTACAGTTTTGCTGTATCAGATGTTAGCAACACACATTGAGGATTGTATAAAGTGAAGTAAAAATATTATACAGGAAATTATTTACTCTGTAAATATTATTAACGTAAAGATAGCGTTTTTGTTTAGTTATCGGTGTAAATATTTGTTTAGACTTTGGAAGAATTAAGAAAGAATTAAGAATTAATTGTGGAAATTTCGACAGAAAGATCGCAGGTTATTCAATACGATTGTAGTGACGCGTCTGATCATTGCTGGCTGTTTCTACGTAGTAAAGCGTAATGAATTGTCTGATTATTGCTCGCCGTTTCCACTTAAGCGAGTCGCGATGTATGCCTGACCATTGCACGTCGTTTCTACTTAAGAGAGCTGCGGTAAATGTCTGACCGTTGGGCGTTGTTTCTACTTCAGAGGGCCGTGGTAAGCGCCTGACTATTTCTTGCCGTTTCCACTTACAAGAGAGTCTGGCCATTGCCTGGATTATCTACTATCCAATGATCTCGCCAGTTTTCTATGCATTACGTTCACATTCTACCTATCTGTAGTTCTTCTTAGCTCGTATTATCACGTAGATCTGTTGAAATAGACGAAACAAGAGTTTCTTCCGATATCGTGTCTCTTTTTCTGCGAATGGATATTTTTTTCTGGATATGAGAGTTAAGTAAAAAGAATCATACATGTATAGGAAAACGAATGCAATTTGTACTTGTGAAAGTATTACGTCGTTATTTATCCTATAATATCGTAACCGACAAAAAAAAAAA
>JACXIV010000008.1:4222476-4520771 GCA_014737475.1 Bombus confusus | reverse complement strand
CATCGAGAGCACGCCGCCGCCGCGGCCTCCGGGATAATTTGCCCTCGAGAAAATAACAGGGTGGCGCAGGGACGCCTGCCCGTCGAACGACGTGCACCGTACCGGGCCCTCCGCCGTTTCTGCGTACCTACTTGCATACCTATGCTCCGTGGAAACAAAGAGGGAGAGAGCGACGGTGTATCGGTGGTATTTGCCGGCATGGTCGGCGATTTTTGTTTATCGCGAAGAGGCGGCGTGCGTCGAGTGCGTGGCAAGAGGATTCGGGCAGCTTAAGGCGCGAGACGGTGATGCGAAAAAGTTTGGTCGACGTGGTTATCGAAGCAGCGGCGATGGCGAATTTTGGTATTTAGAAAAATGGTATTTAGAACGGTATTTGAAGAGGTAGCACTAAACCTACCGACGCTTCTTGTATACTTATTGACCGCTCGCGATAGGCAGGACAGACTACAAATTTTTCTTAGAAAAAAAGCAAACTAGAAATAGATACCGAAGCATATATATCGTATGCGTATTTTACGAAAAGTAGTAGATTAGGAAGCGATATGATAACGTTTAAATCTGGCAAAATTTGTGTAGAAATTCGAAAGCGGTCAATTTGACTGCTGTGGTAGGTTTAGCGTTAAGAAGCGTTCTTCGCGTTGATATTACTATGACGGTGTAGCGACCGAACATCGTTTTCGATGTTTAAACTGTAGTTTTTATTTGGATAGTCGCGATTTCTGTTCGAATAGATCCGATCAACGTCCGAAGGAAGGTCGATAAAAACGATCGATCGATCTAGAATCTAGACTCTCTGCAGCTATTTCCCCCCGTTTCAATTTTTCACTCGGCTCGAAGCCGTTCGCCACGAAGGAAAAGGAACGACGAAAAGCCCAGGAAGCCCTTCTCTCCCCAATGGTCGTCGATTAAAACAGTGGCCTTGTAGTCGGTAATTTCCGGAAAATCGAGGCCAGTTTTTCGCCCGTCGCGATCGTACGCTCCACCGAAGACTCGTTAATCTCTGCATCGGCGATGAATCGTCGCTGCAACCCTCCGCATCGGCAGGTGCGGCCAGCCTGTTCCGTATCGAAGTTTAATTCCAGAACGGAACGAGGGTCGGGGGTGGTCGGGTGAAGGCAACGAAACCGGAGCAACGGCGGCGCGTAGTCGTTCTAACAAGGCGAACTCATTACCATTCGTCAATTTGACCTACGTTCCGCCGGAGTGACCAATGGCTCTCTATTCCGTGTAATGGCCTGCGCTCCGACATCCGTCACTGTGGCACCCGGGGCCGTTATAACTGGAGCAGCTCGTTCTAAAGCCTCGATCGTCGGTCCTTCGTGCATTCTCCGACGACAGAGGGACTCGTTTCGATTTGCGAAGAGTGTCCACGCGGAAGGATCGAGGAGTCGGTTGATGGATGCTTAAGGAGGAAGATGGCAGTGTTGGAATAGGCTCGAGGTTAGAAAGTGGCGTTTAATTTCGGTTGCAAGTTCGAGGCAGCGTTCGCGGAAGGAGTACGAACCTTTGAACGAACGATCGAGTCAATCGTCGATCGACGAGAACTTCTACAAAATCGATCGAACCAGTCAATTCGACTTCGATACTTAAGGTCAATTGGACGCGCAACGTTCGCGATAGAAACGTTCGGGATAGTTTCGGTTCGACTTCAGCCTTCGCACGATTCGATTCGCGAAGTTTGCAAAAATTTATCCAAAGTCTGAATCCGATCTCCGGTATAACTTGTAACGCGCACAGCCAGCGTGATTCCATGGACGAAACAAATTTTCCAAATTCGCTGTATAACGCGAGACTTGACACGCACGGCGATGTGCGAGATTCTATCAACGCGCGAACATTCTCGTCCTCTCGACGTCGAAATACTCTTCCAGTTGGAACAGCAGCAGCGGATCGCCTGCTTCGTGGGAGATCCTCGACGATGGCTCGTTGCCGAACAAAGACGGCGTGCGTGCACCACTACCAACGAGAACAACGAACTTGGCTCGTCTTGCTCTCTCATCCGTCTCTTTCATAGCTAGCCGTTCCTCCCCTTTCGCTTTCTCTCCGTGTGTTCGCCTGGTGGTTCGCCGTGTCGGTTGGCGTCGAGTCATTCGTTACGAGGCCGCGAACAAGAGCAATAAACGTGTCGGAGTGCAGTAACGGGTGATACGTACGACGTGAACCCCGGCCTCTCTCGACCTTCGCTTTATAGGTCTACTTCGCCACGACCCCCCCGAGACTCGATTTGTCAACTCGTTAGTGGAACTCGTTTAACCCCGGGGCCGTGTTTCGTCTCGCGCTCGCTGACCGTTCCCTCTAGCTGCTTTCTCTCGCTCTCTCTCTCTCTCTCCCTCTCTCTCTCTCTCTCTCTCTCTCGTATTCGATCTGTACGCGGTAGAGCGCCGTCTCCGTCGCGCCTTTAGATATTAGTTTCCGGGGTCGGAGGGCGCGATCGAGAACGAACGCTGGAATTTACACCGTGTCCCGGCGCGACGGTTACCTGGGCATTTGTTAACGCTTTGAGCCGGTGGCTGCCGTCGCGGGAGCAGATGCTTCGAGGAGATCGTTGAAACGGCTGGCAAGATCTACACCGCCTCCTTTGGCTAAAACGTTCTATCCGGTGTTTCGAAACATTCGAGAAAATCGAAGTTTCGTGTTTTGCTACTGTCCTTGCAACAAGCTGTAACTTCCAGTCAAGTGATCGTTTCGATACATCTTAAGAAACGAAAGAACGCTGGATGAGGCGTTAACGTCGAGTCAAGGAAAGGCGGCGCAGCGAAAGAGCGAAGAAGCATCGACGACTATTGAATTACATCGCGTAAGGTTAAGAGCGAGTAAATTAGCAGAGTTGCGATCAGACCGTTAAAAAGATGTCGGATGCAACGAGCTTTCGCGATGCAGCAAAGAATCGAGGAGCGTAGGAACGTGGACGAGCCGAAGGCGCGGCACGACGGACGTGAGAGCACGATAAATTGGAAGAGCGGACGGAATCGTCGGATTCGCGGGCCGATCGATAGGTTTAAAAGCGGCTGGCTCTTGCGTGGATCCCCTTGCGGGCCGGTTCGGCCTGGCCCGCAATACCTAACGGAGTTTATTCGACATTGTTGAATGGCGGCAGTTGTAAAAATGATAACGGATGACCCGTGAGGCGCGTTGGCCCTCCCGGGTAATGAAGTACGGTCAGTACGGACGGCCTGCCCCTTCGCCGAATGCCAGGCCATCTCCTAGAACGCGTTCCCCTCGGACGACCGTACCGCTCGGATTTACACCCCGTCTCGGACACCCGTCGCTTTGAGATGCTTTCAAGAGAGTCGATAATTTCGCAGCCACGCAGAAATCGCGTTTCGGGAATGTTTGTGTTTAGAGAGGATACCATGGTATTTGCTGTTGGATGGGAATTCTCCTAGGTCGTTCTAATAAATACGTTCGACGATGATAAAAGAAAATAAAGATAGAAGGAAATATACGTTACTATTCGGATAATAAAACGCTTGGATAATGAAACATTCGAATAGCAAAATCGTTGGAGAGTAGACGTTCGAATAACGGAGGTTCTACTGCAATTTTCCCTCGGACTGACGTAACAACGAAACCGGGATTGAATTGCCTCGTTTGAAATAAAAATATCGCGGAACGGTCCATGGTATTCATTTATCTCGTTCGTTGCCACGAGATGCGAAACGATATGTCGGATAGCGTATCGAGCAATTTCATAAGAATATAAGGATTTTGCTGCGTCAAATTTGCCGAAACTGTGTACACGAGAGTACATTTTCTACGGCGAGAAAAAAGAAAAGAAAAAATCCTCGTTTTTCGTTCCTCCGAAACCGCTCTAACGTCGTCGTCGTTATCCGAATTTCGTTCTTCGCTGCCGCTTCTGTCACTCGTTCTTTCTCCCTGTTTTACGATCGGAGAAATCGAAGAGATGACAGCGGCAAGGGGCACAGCATCCCAACGGGGAAACGTCGAAGGGAGGACAACGGGCGAGACGCGTTGTAGCCTTCGTAAAAGTTCTCGCCACTACCGGGAAACACAACGCAGCCTGTAATTAGCACTTGACGATGCATTAGCGCGGTGCGGTCTCCCTCGTCTCTTCGAGCGAGGAGAGAACGCCCTTGCAATAAAGTTGAAATGACCGCCGGTCCGTCGTTAGCCTCCGAACTACTCTTGGAAAACTGACCGAGGCCCTTCTCGCGTGTTTCCTCGAGAAGGTTTCTATTCCGCGTCCGTGAACGGTGTTCCGTGTCATTGACGACGTGGAGAAATTTGCGGCGCGCATAACGTAGACGATGATGGATCGGTAACGAAACGCTACGCTAACTACGTGTTTCAGAGATCAGAACGTTGTCATCGTTTTGCCAACGGTCGACCATTAGGCATACGAACTTTTGAGAAATTAGAATCCTCTGTAAAACAGTCGGTTTTCTAAGCAACGAATTCCTGCGTGACCACAGGCCTAGAATAAATAGCAGTTTGGTAGAGGGCATTTAAATAGGCGTTCCTATTGGCGATCGCGCATAGTCGGCTCAGCTGGAAACTAGACTAGCCGCGAGACGGGGTCGTGAAACGAATCCGCCGAAGAAGCTCCTTCAAAGTGAAAGAGAAATCCCGGCAAAGGACGCCGACCGCACCGTTCGTGCCATTTTGCGCTCGCATCGCTCGCACGGTTTTCACCGAGCGTCTGCGGCAAAACCGGACTTTTCCGTCTCTTTGCTTCCGAAAAAATGCTCTATGCACGACCACTGCGCACAAATTCCGCCGAGTTTCGCCAGCTAGTGGCAGTTTGCTAATTCTATACCCTATTCACGATACTGCGAATTTACACGATACACCAATTCTTTTTAGCCATGTCGGAGTACTTTTGACGTTCCTCCGTTGATTTTTTAATGCCGTCTTAGCGAAAACGTCCTAGTACGGAGTCCGAAGACAAGTTGCTGACTTTATTAAGAAATCTGCGAGAAAATATCATCGATATGAGAAAGATGTATACTTTTGCGAGTCGCTGAGGTTATCTACGAATACATTGCCTGTAGTCACGATGTTACATACAATGCTTGCTTGTGCAACGCGATATTAATGCCGATCGAAATTCGCTTTCACTGGAAATTACTATGGATATAAAATATAACGTTAATAATATAGGTTACGGGAACTACCGATAAACAGACTGACAGGTATTATCGACGCGATGCTATTTTATTTGTTCGCGGAGAGCTGTCTTTTGACGAGTGTCAATCATATTACGAAATTCGCGTCGCGATTAGGAAATCGATCCCTCGGATCGCCGAGCTGCCATCGCGGAGACTATTTCTACGCAATTTACACGGAAATCGTAGCGATGGTTGCGCCACGTAGAAACGTTCGATAAAATAATAACACCTCAAAATTGCTTTATCTCTCGCGGCACTCACTTGCGTAAAGTATCGATCGGTCAAATGGTCGGCGTTTCGAAATTGCCACTCGATCGGTGAATCGTGCGCAATTCTCACGACCGGAAAGACACGATTCTCACAGAATTGGATTTTGTTACCTTTTCCGTTATAATATCTGTTACTCGTGGTAGTTTTTAAGTAGGTTGATGGTCTATCGCGACGGAAGATATAATCGATGGGACGCGTATTCGATAGAATTCGTCGGAGAAGTAGAAACGAAACAAATACACGTAATAATACGCTGTTGGAAACAATTTCATTTAGTACGAGTCGACGATATCGCGAAGTATTCCTCGTATTACGGCAGAAAATCCTTCGCTTCGACGATGAAGGAAATAAAGAAAGACGAACGTAGAATTGTAGAAGGATCGGCTCTGCTCCACCCTTTCTTCCAATTGCCCTCGTTCCAACATTGGCGAAATCAATGATTATAATGAATATAATGTTCAATAAGAAGAGAAAGGCTACACAAATAATTCTAGAATCGGTTTTCGTGACGGTAGTTCGCGCGGTAGGTCTTCGGTCGTTAATCCGAAAGATTCACGCGCATTTTTCCCGCGCTGAATTGCGCCAGGTAAATGGCAATTCCCCAAAGGAATATATTTTCCGATACTTAATCTCAAATTACGATCGTTAACGTCGAAAGGGAGCAAAAGAACGAGCGGCGACCGAACGTCGATAATGAATCGCGGGTATCTTGTTCGACAAGCGCACGGAGATCTTGAAAATTGCATCGCGTAGACGTGCACAATCGACCGCCGCTGCAACACTGTGCCTCGGCTCGATGGCCATCGTGTTCCCTACAGGTCGATCCACGTAACGGTTCACCCTGAGATTTCGATCTCTCGTCCGAACTGCGGTTCCACGATTCGCCGAAATCCCCGATACGAAAGCCGTTGCGATCGTTTTAAACTCTGCTCCTAATTATCTTCTCTTTCCGACGTACGTTGGTACGTTTCGGATATCGTTGGTTGTTGGATGCTTAGGATAATGGATCCGTCGCAGCGAACTTTTCGCGCAAACGCTTGAAGATTTTAATATACCGGCTGCGCGGAATTTTCACGTCAGAATCGTACGACTCGTTACTCGAAGACCATCGATTGCGATCGGCCGATTAACAGCGAAACGTGCTAATTTCTCCTCTTGAGATTTCGCTTTCGCTGTAAGAAAGAAACACAGGCTTCGATAAATTCAATATTGGACGAACCCCGCTTCAGGTTTCAACCAGTAGATCAGATCTTGTACGCGCGTTTCTACTTTGCACAACCTACGTGATATAATTGCATGGAAAGAGACCTACAATTTCCGCATTACCCAGCGTAAAATCGCTAAAAATGCGCATTCCCTGTACTCCCCTGGCCGTTTGCGCGAAGCATCTCATAGCCAGACTTGCTTACTCTCTTATTCCGTTGCAGAGGTTGCAAGATCGGTCTCGGATCCGGTGGTCACGGGCAGGACGTTAAAGGAAGGCCGCACGGTGCGGTGGTCGGTGGCGGGTCGGTCGGTGCAACGGTCGGCGCAATTGTCGGCGTGGTGGGCGCGGCCGTTCTCCAGAGGCCGAGAGGTCGTCCCGAGGGCCGCTGGGAACCGGCGATTGTCGCTTGTGGCTGACTCCTTTCGAGGAGCACGCACTCTCCGCCGCCGGTGCACGCCGCGGTGCAACCTGCGATTACCGGACGATTTTCAGATCGGTAGCGGCCGACCGTCTCGCATTTTTTCGCACGCTGCACGATCGTCCGCGCGCGACCTCTTCTCCCGGGACACGTTCCTGACGGAGGCCGCCGCCGCCGCCGCCGCCGCCGCCGCCGCTGTTGTTGAATAGACGTAAACCGGGGGCCTGGCCAGCCGGTAATTGCTCAGCCGTTCCCTCTTCTACATTGTACCACGGACGTTGCCGGTTTTTTCGCGCCGTTACTAAACGCTCCAGCTGCTTTATTTTCCGCGGATTCCTCGGTAATCGCCGGAACGTGAGCTGCGGAACTCGAGACTCTGTCGTTTTCTCCCGACTAAAAGCAGAACGATAGAGAGAGAGAGAGAGAGAAAGAGAGAGAGAGGCAATGTATGGGGATAAGAATTGTTCGATGCAAAGCAGATCTGGGCCAGAGATAAGATGGAACGAGCGGTGTCACGATTTTCTGATTCCGAGGATTCATGCAGTTCGGCTGCTACATCGATCGGGTTAGATTACGAAACAGATTGGTGGAACTCGGTGCAAGGATGGCGACAGCGTTGAGAAATACAGCTATTTTGGAAATTCTACGCTCGTTTTGATAGACCGTCGCATGATGTTGAGAAATCGAGGTTCGTCCGTGGGCGTCAAATTTTTCGGAATGTTTATCGGAGAACTTAAACGAGGGCGGGTTGCGCAGAAGAAAGGAAACGTTAACGAGAGTAGACGGTCGAAGACGCGAGGTCGCGGTGAAAGAACGAAGCATGGCGTGAAGGATTCAGGATCGGCTCGGAAATGATTCAGGGGCTGGTGGGGTTTGTATCAATCGGAGCCGGAGGTTGCGTGCTTGAGGTCACGGAGATGGATGGGAATAAGGCGATCGCCCCTCCCACAAAAAGCGAGCAAAATCGAAGCAGGTGCAATTGCTGCCGACATCTACCTCGCTCTTTCTCCCTCTCTCGCTCCGTCTCTTTTTCTCCGTTAGGCGAAGGTGAACGAAGAATCGTCGAAACAATTATAGAACGAGCGATGAACGGGGTGTGCAGTATGCAATTCTGTTCGGGGCTACCGTACTTATAATTGCTTCCGAAGCAATAACGTCCCGCCGTGGAAAAATCCCGCTTCGAGACCATGGAAGAACAAGAAAAGGATCGCGTGATACTCGAGCTCGACGCTGCGTTTCTACGTGTTCGCAACACCGACCGATTTTTACGAATTCCGTCTTTCGGGTCTGAATTACTCGCGATCGACGGAATTTTTAGAAATTCCCTCCGTCAAACGGGACGCCATCGATGATCGATTTCCGCTGGTAAAGGCTCGTCGCTCCGGTTGCGTTCTTCCATTTGCTTCTTTTTTGTTTCGAACGAGTAATTCGCGATATAGAGTACAATGTAAAAATCGTATATCCGTGTCACTGATTCCGTCGTTAATCCGCATCGATAAAAGCTTAGAAAGCGTTACTTCCGACACACCCAAAGCATTCGCGTTCCATCAATTAGTTTCAGATCAGCTTTATCTCCGACACTTACTCCAGTTGCAACTAATTTCGATTTACACTCCAATCGCGCGCACTCGATTCGAACGTCTGGCAACGACCAACTGGCATCCACCGACTTACGTGGCATCCTATTCCATTCCGTCGGCCTATCGTTGTCGTTCGTAAAAGACAGAAAGAAGGAAAGAAACGAAAGAAACGAAGGAAACGTCGGAGAATCGCTGTAGGGGACAGTCGTTCGACGCGAGTTTCGCTATTCAACGGTCGATTAAACTCTTGCGAGGCTGCTGCTCGTATCCACCTGCGCCCACGGGAACGTAGCCGCGAATTTACGCGCAGTAAGGTTAATTGAGTCGCCATAATTTCATGAGTCAGGGCAGCGGTATGCGCTTGGTGAGTTTATTCCCGGTCAGAATCGGAGTAAATCTGAATGAATAGCCTCGTAATACCGGCGATAATGAGAAAACGCGGCGGATCCCGTTATCCACCGTCTAGGATCGCCATTTTTTCCGGCGATGACCGCGCCAAGGAAGAGGAGAGCGGTCACGGAGCACGCACTTAACAGGTGCCATTTTTTTCTTCCCATTTACTAGCCTTTTTTTGCCCACAGCCACGGCGCAACAGGTATTTATTATTTTTAACGAGGAAATTGCATTCGTGGCAACGAGCAGATACAGATAATTAATACGGCCCGCTTAGAGAAACGGCCGATCGCCTTTTTTTTTTACTCCGCTTCTCGGTGCTCCCTCTCTCTCCCTCTCTCCCTCTCTCCCTCTCTCCCTCTCTCTCTCTCTCTCTCTTTCTTTCTTTCTTTCTTTTTCCCTCTACTCCGTTCTATTGCTCCTATTTTAATTTCTAATCCACGCGGTCGTTCGTTAATCGCGAAATGGAGCGAAACGGAAAGAGGCTAGCTTATTTTGGAAATAATTAAAAAAAAAATAAATAATTTCGTAAATGCCGAACGTTTGACAAAGACTTTGCGCGTTCGTGGAGGCTCGATCGATTCTCGTAAGCCGAGCGAGTTTCGGTAGGGCGAAAGACTCGCAACGACGTCAGGGATAATTCCAGGTCCGTGCGAGTAACGACTTCCGAGGATCAGTCATAAAACAGATCCGTTTTAGCAAAAGCTACGAACCCGCGGCGGAGTAATATAAATTTGTCGGGGTCGGTGGTGAGCGCGGTGCAGCGTGGCGATATCGGGCTCGACCGTGTGGCCACGGATCGTGTGGCTGCCTCGCGAGCCACTACTTCGCTCTCTTTGGTCATTATCCTTTTATTACCGGCGCGTTATTTAGAGAACCGATCCTTGGCAGCGTTCGTACTCGCGGCCGATCGCTCGACTGGAAAACGACCCATACGGCCGCGCGCTGCATCATCGCCGATGCATCTCGTAAATAAAATACCGTTCGATCGTGCGCCTCTATCCGATCCTGCGAGCCGCTCCTCGCTCACCGTCAAGCTATTTACGATTCACGCCGCCACGAACTTCACCCTAACGACACACGTACTTTTTTTATTGCCTGATACCTCCAACCGCCGCGCCGTCCGTGTAATACCGCCCATCTCTACTGCGAAACCGATCCCTCTACGTATCAAACGATTCTACGCTCCGTTCGGCGATATTTGCGTTTGCGGATGCAATCGAGTTTCATACTACGTACGTACGGACGCCAGTTAATCTCAACGTAATACGTTTACTTAGGAATTTGAAGATCACCGGTGAGAGGCGATGTTTTATTGCGTGCGAACGAGACTCGAAGAGTGGCCGCAGAAAACACTGTAGGCGACAAAGTTGAAATAAATGAGAACACCGTAGCGTAGAATTTAAGCAACTTTTTGCAACTTTTCTTCCCAAAATACTTATTGATAGATAACGCGAGAAGATGGCGTCACAGCGTCGTCCCTGTAAAGAGAAATATCAGCGCGAAGAAACATTAGTTAGAAATGAATTGAACGAATTAAATAAAATCTCCTAGTCTTTGTCTATGCGATCTATCTAAATGATTGGAGCATCGAGTTTTCTTCACAACTAAGAGGTGGCACAGGCAGGCTTTTCCACGGATACGCTTTCCTTTTTTATGAATTGGGACTACGCCAAACGCGTGAGTTTCCTTTTCCTCCCGAGAAACTTGTTTCTTGGCAGTTGCAGCGCTTTCTACGAGCGCTCCTCGACTGGGATTCGTCAAACCTATTCGGAAAGAAGATAATTCGCGTCTATTATTTCGCCAAGAGATTGACGCTAGCAGGTGTAGTCTCGAGCGGAACGGGCAATTAACGTTTCATCGCGTGGGATGTTACGACATCAACGTAATATCGAAGGTTCCGATATCGTGGGACGCAAATATTCCGTGTGCGTAAAAAATGAGCCACTAAACGCGCTGACTCGCCGCTTCGTACTTCTCGTACTTGCATTCCATCGAATCATCGCCTCGTCGCAATTCCCTCTCCGTATTCACGAGGTTGTCCACGCTTCGCTTCCTACTTTCAGAGTACATTAAGAACTAGACTCTTCCAAGGATTAGCGACATTATTTCTTTGCAAGCGAGGTTATTTATAAGGACACGGTCGTACAGGTTTTACAACTAGAATGCACCGCTGGAGAGCATTTATTAGCAGGAAATAGATTGTTCTCGGCTTCCCTTAGCGCCATTCCGGGTTGACTCGCAGGAAGTCATTACGCGTGTGTCTAGCGCTAATGCACCGAACGCTGCGTACTTTGTATCCGTACGTAATACTTTATCGTACGTTTATGCGTCTGCTCTTTGCCAAAATACACAGTTACCTCGTTTAAAAAATGCCCTTCTTTCGGATCAAGCGCCTGCTTTTTTCGTTTTCTTCTTTCTGGCCCGAACGTAGCCTCGAGGAGGATAAAATGCGAGAGAAACTCGACCACGAACTCGACCGCGAATCTCCACAAAAACGCTTACCGTGGCGATCGACGATCGCGGTTGTCACTTTAATCATCGAGGGAACGAGGATCACGCGGAATCGAAGCTAACCCGCAACAATCCGCGTCCGTAAATACCCGGCAAAGGGAAAGCACGACGCCGCGTCGAGACGTTCTCTGGCTGCGTGGAAGCGTGTAGGAAAAAGGCTGTGCACGTCGAGCAGAGAGGCACGCGCGCGCCAGTTCCGGTTCTACCCTCTCGAGCGCCGAAATATCCGGGCCGCTCGGTATCAATCCTCCGGAGCTCTTAAGAGGATCTCGCTGCCTCTCCTTTCTCTCGTATCTCGCGATGGCAATTAACGTGGCGGACGATGTTGCAACGCATCCTGGCAGACACAACAATATAAAATCCGTTCACGGTAGTGATTTCTCGCGGCCGTTGAAATTATTCCGTTTCGTTCGACGACGTCGTTAATAATACATATAACGCGGCGCGGGCATCGTAACGGCCGCTGGCCGACCAGTAATTGCCTTTTAAAAATCTGATTACTCGTCCCTGCTTACTGTAAATCGTTCAGACCTGTTGACTTTACGCAAAAATGACTACCGACGCGGCTTCTCCGCCGTCTGGCTGCGAATCGCAAGGCTGATAAAGCTCGGCCGCTGGATTAATTGGTTCGTTACGAGGCCACAGCGTTCGTAAAAGTCGCCCGTGTATCGGGCAATGCCTGCTCCGAGCGCATTCTGACTGTTCAGTGGTTCAAAACGAAGTGCTTCCGTCGTTGGAAACCTTCTACTTTCTTCTTTAAGCGGAGCGTCGTTTTAGCAAACTCGTTGCAGATCGTTTGGTCCGCTTCAGAAGTGTTCACGTCCCAGTAACACTTGTTCGTCGCTCGAGTGTTCCGCGAATTGTAATGGCACGTGGTGCTCGAGATTTTCTAAGAGAAATTTTACGACCGAGTCGCCGTGGCCTGTTGCCTGGTCGCTACGATTCGTCGTCCGAACCTTATTTAAGTTCACCGCTGAGATTTACCGCTCCGCGCACGATCAGCTCCAAAAATCGATGAAATCGCGCTTTATCGGTCTGCGGCAAAAGTTTGGAAAAAAGTAGAGGCAGGAAACAGCGTGGTTCCAAGGGAAACGCGAGCACGAAGCGTCGCGTATTTAACCCTTATCGGTCGCTAGCTTTTCATACGCGATTCTCACTAGGTTGCAGCTGGTTTCGGTAAATACGCGAAAAATCTCCGGTATTACAAGAATAACATTTTTGTTAGAAATTACTTATTTCTGGAAGGTGTGTCACAAATACATGAGCTTCGAATAATTATTTATAAGTTTTCAACGTACGATACTTTTTGAAACAACGTCCAACGTGAATTTCGACAGGTTCGCTCGTCGTCACCTCGCGCGTGACGTGCGACCGCAGCGACAAAGCACCGTTGTCACGTGAGAGGTGACTTACGACCGGTAGGGGTTAATTAGAAATATTTCGAAAAATATTGCCCGTGTATCTGTCATATTCAGCGCGATCTTCACAGGTTTAATAGCTTCTATCGCGTGTTCACACTTTCGTATCTGAATCAGCCGAGTGTCTAAGTGGTATCAGATCGACCAAGTTGCCACCTTACCGGAAGTGGCCAGAAGGTTCGGCTGACAGTAATCACAGACGAGAGGTATCAGGCTCGGTTGCCAGTGGTTCGCGTGTGTTTATAAAGCGATACATTGTCGAGGAACGATCAGAGAACGGTCGCTGGTGTTCACACGAGCGTGCCGAGCGGCTCGGGGCAATTAAAAAATTAGCCACGCTCGGGAACGAATAGGAAGAGCGGTTGCCGCGATTTGTCGGGGTGCGCGCGCGCGAACGCGTGCGTGTGCACTCGTTCGCTCGCTGAGTGCCGGTAATTATTTCGACGGAATCGGCTCTGACGGGCTTAATGGCAGCTAGTCGGTCTCAGAGCACCGGCAATTAATCACTATTCATTAAGAGGCCGAGCCGGAAGCCCGAGACGAGGAAAACGAAATTACAAGCCGACCGTCTTCCTTCGCGATCCTTTCCGTTTTCATCGAGAACGGTAACGCGCGTGCTTCCAAGCTCGCCTGCGATTCCACGCGATTATTCCGAGATTTTTCTCGTTGCACGTTTCTCGAAGATTCGCTGCTTTTACGGCCAGCGATACCGTTAGTTTGCCAATACCCGACTATGCTAATCTATATTTTTCATCGGTGAATTCCACGATAAAGCGTTTCTCGTTCTACTAGAATCGCGCGGTGAAAACGTCAGAATTCGTTTTTGACACGATACAAGGATGAAACATAAGTACGAGAGTATTGGCACGGGTGAAACAATGTCCTAGCGTATCCAACATTTCGCGATATCGTCGATATTCGATACATCGGAGGAAGCGTTTCTCCGAGTCTCGCCAAGCGTCGATGATAATCCGATCGATCGGAGCTCCGTGTCGTCCATGGATATGGCAAACGAAACGTCGATAACCGCTAGGCTTTAAAAAAAAATCCACGAACCGATAGCCTATTATTTCCGCGCAATCTACATACAGGGCGAAATTAATACTTTTACCTTATGCCATCGAACATCGATTCTCGCCTAAACTCGTACGTTAAGTCAATATTAACCGTCTGTCTTGTGACATCGAATCACGCTCGTGATAGAAACTTATTCGTGACGAAGTTTGGGTTCAATTCTCATTACAATATCAAACACCGCTTAAGTAATTGATAATTACTGAACAGATCAATTAATTCAAGACGTTCAACACCTACAACTTGCATAATCTCTACGAGGAAAATGAAATACAGAGATTCCAACGTTTCGTCTCCCTAACCTAGGCCTAGAAGTCGCGCGATCGGAATTCGTCACAGACAGCGGGTCAATCGACGCGATCGTGCGGAGATGTTGGTCGAATCGGAAAGATTCGCGTGGCGGCAAGTGTCGAGGTTTCTTCGAGGCTTCTGTCTACACAGCGCCAAGGGGATTCAGGACCCTTCTTCCGACCGCTTTAAACAATTTTAAGGCTCATTTCCCCCCTTAAAGCGAATATCCTGTGCGAGGAGACTACGATAGGACAAGGACCACCCCACGGTCCGAGTCAGCGAGCTAGAAAAGGAGAGACGATCGGAAGAGAGGAAAGGGAGGCCGGGAGGCATCTTACTTGGGGCTCCGCAGCCATCCGGCAACCCCTTGGTGAAAACTGGAAGGTAACCCTCGTATTTACCAATTACCTAAGTAATCTGCAGCGGCTGAGCTCCGTCTCTGTCCTCGCGACTTGCCACGGTTCTCCTTCTGCGGTATACGTCCTCCCTTGCCAGCCTTCGACTAGCCCACGGCGAACGGTGCTTCGTATTTTCAGGCTCACCGCTGACAAACGCGGGACATTTACCTCGCCGCCGCTTTAAACGACGAACGACCGTCTTACGCCTCCGGTCACGTGCAACGTAAGGACCTGGATCCCTTTGGTCTTTGGTCTTCCTCGGTTTTATAGGAGTTTCTGCGATGGACGTCGAGTGCAAACGCCGATGTAGCAAGGGACATACACGTTCCCTTTCATTTCAGATGGTGCGATATAAAAATTAGACGGAAGTCAGCTACTTCTTCGTGTACCGAGAAGTTGCATTGGGAAAGTTTCAATTACCTGCCCCGCCAAAGAAGCTCAAAACGCCGTACATTCGCCGGCTAAACAAGAGAATTCACACCGTCGCGTCTCGCAAACTCAGTCCAAATGCTACCGTTTGCGTACGAATCTCTTGGACTCGGATCTTCGTAAGAGTCTCGCCTTCAGCCAAAGATACGATCAACGATTATTCCGTAATCAAGACTAATTATCGCGGGATCGCAATACGCTTTCCTCGGGAGCAGATCGCGTCACGTATGAACCGTACGTTGTTCGAGAGAACCACGTGAGCGCAACGGAAGGGAGCGAAAAAGGCGGAAGAACGACGTCTACCGCGAAGGAGAAGAGAATCGACCGACGTAGTCGTGGGTACACGCGCGAAAGAGACATATAATAGCAACGGCGCAATCTGCATATATTACACGAACGTACGTGAAACACGTCCTCGGTTGTTCGAGCGAGTAGCGAGTCGATTCAACCTGTCTCTCTCTCTCTCTCTCTCTCTCTCTCTTGCTCGCTCTCTCTCTCGCTCGCTCGCTCGCTGGCTGCCTCTGTTGATCGCGGCAGAGGCGCTCTGTCCTCGGTGTTTCTCACGGAAGCTGACTCGAGACGCATGACGGTCCCAAGGTCTCGTTGAATAAGCCGGTTGGTTGGAGGAATCGACTCCTTGGTTAAACCTATCGTACGTATCGCTCGCGCGCGCGCGACCGCGAGCACCCTAGGAATTGCACCGGAGCCATCCGGTTTCCGGTGCCGTTTACCCTCGCACCGCCGACAGCTAATGGCGGAAGAATTTCTGATTAGATGCGATCTAGCCGGCTACGCGAGTCGAAAGCGTAATTGAAATCGCGAGCGGCGTTTTGTTCACCGTCTCCGACATTTCTCTGTCGCTCCCCTTGCGAGCGCGGATGTTTACGGTATTTTTCCTTTCGTAGATGCGAAGTGGAGCTGCGAATCGAAGGGACTGCAGGACAGAGATCGATTCCTTCCTTTGTTCTTTTCCTTCTCTCCTTTCTCTCGAAGCCATTAGGCACTCCGATCGAGGAAGAAAAGCTTCTGTTGGTCGAGCTACGGTTTAGATCGAGGATCGTTCTCGCTCGTCCAACGCGACAACCCTATTGCGCTTTCAAACGTAGAAACGAAAGATGCGAGTTTCTATAGTCCGTTTAACCACTTGCTACAGAATCCTCGACTCTACAGCCATTGTCCTATGGAACGTAGCGACAGAGCCAAAGATCATCGTACAAATCCAGAAAATTTCATCGAGATGCTCGAGCATTATCGTTGCTTCGCTCTTTACACGGCAGAGAGCTCGCTGGCGAATTACGAGCGAATTACGTGGACGAACGAACGCAGCGTTGCTTCCTGGTCGAATCGAGTCCGTAATTGAAATCCCAAGATGATTTTCCCGACGCGGCGGTCCGCGATGTTCGGTTCCCAGGTCCGAAGGGTAATCCCTGTGTAATTAGCGACCGATGGCACTGCTACGGCAGCACGAAACGTCTTCGCGGAAACCGTCGGGTCAGATATTTGCTATCCGGTAACAATGGCGGACGGGTTCATTAATTAATAGGCTGGCAGCAGTCCACGAGCCCACGGACGTCTCTCGTCTGACATTTCGAGTGACAAGCCAGTGTTCCTTGGTAGCGTGACCGACCGTGTCCCGCGTATTTATTATTCACCGCTCCGATAGGTTAACCGTCATGGCGGTTGGTACTTACTTGGAACTCGGCCTCTCGCTCTCTCGTCCTTCCTGTCTCGCTCCTCTCCGACAGTCACGCGTTCCATTAAACGTCGTGGAGAATTGACGCGTCAGCTCGCGGAAAAGCGCGCAATTTTATCCCCGTGGGAGTCGCGATTAACCCGAGAAGGCGTTGCAATCAAAGGAAAAGAAGGGTGAGCGCGAGACGGCCGATGGGCCAACGCGATTACGTGAGACGCGATCGACACCTGGATGATAACTTCTCTCGATAGCGGTATAAATTTCACGAATGTGGGTAGCGCCGTAATCAGCTTTATAATCGTGCGGGAATGTGAGAAAGCAACGGGAGGAGGCGGATGGCCATAACGGCGGCTTAGTAGCTTTACCTACGTTGCTTCTGCTGGAGTTTTCGAATTAATATATCTCTGTATTCCGTAATCGTTTTCGGAGTAAGAAAATGGAGAAGCCGCAACGATACGCTACATTCTGCGTCTTTATATCACCGTCAACGGAGCAGTCTGATTGTTCATCCTCGTTGAGCGTTATTAATTTATTTAACTAATCATTTTTCTGCTCGAGTTACATCACCGTTCCCCGAACGCGGTACGAAACACGCGCAAAAGAATCAGCCACAACGAAAACCCATTACAGCGCCTGGATACATATTCCATTCGCCACTCGACGTTCTCATAAAAATATAAGCTACCTGCCGCGCCCGCAAAAAACGAAAAAAAAGGCAACCCCACGTACGTAGCAGCCGTAGGACGCGTCGCGACGCGATGCATCGCGGCGATACGTGCTCGCAACTTTTCACTGTATAGGTATCCCCCAAACGACCGAGAAAACGAGCGCCGCGCCACTTGACAAACCGCGTCCCATAAGCAGCCGTCGTTTTCCAGGCCTGCGGCCGTAGTCATAATCGTAGATTCGGAGTTGGTGCATATTTGATGTCGCGTGGCCCGCGATCGGCCGAATTTTCCCCGGCGGATGGCGGCGTTGCTGGCCATAAGAGGCTCCTGTGATTGAAGGTTAGGGCGGGACACGCCGATACCGCGCGCCGTCCCCCGGCGTCCATTAACTTTTCATCTTTATATAATTCTAGACTCGTACCGGCGCGCTGCAGCTCGTGCTGCTCCTTGCCTGCTTTTTCCGGGCCGCGCGCGCCCGGAACCGGCCGTAATTGCCGGCTATAAAGATCCGGCCGAGATATGGCCTCTCGTTACGAGATTTGCCACCGGTGGGACCGTTCCGCCGTGCACGCCGCCGCTCCGTCCTCTTTGTCCCTTCCTCTTTCCTCGTTCCATGTACGCCACCCGTATTTGCCTACCGCGGCCAGGCGGACTTTTACGAGCGACGTCCGCGGTTCCGCTAAATCACTCGCGAAGCCACCGATTACCGTACCGATTGGACTATCTTCGCGTGCACGCGTCCTCACAGACGTCGGAGGCGACCCGCGTAGGAGTTGCGGTCTGGCGAGTGAAAGAAATATGGCAAAGTCGTAAGTCGTCGGTATCGTTGCGTCTAGTACCTTCTTCGTATCGATTTGTAGCTATTAGTGCGATATCGTACGTGCAACGAAGTTTGGAGAAACGTGATAATCGCTCGATGTTTTACTTTGGATCCGTTAAAACGGTTTCAAAAATTAACGAACCTCCAACCCTTGATAAGCTGAGCTGGCTGGAGCTTCCAGAACGCTTTTATTATTACGCACAAGGGTACCTTCGCGTCTTCAAACGAAGCCGTATCGTTCCTTTTCTCTGTCGTGTACCCAGGGGGAGAGAAAGCCACGTTCAACGTGTAATGTTACAACTTTCCTCGATAATGGTACAAGAAAAGGGACAACGGAAAGCGATAGATCAATGTACAGAATGAAAGAATGGAATTCAGCGTGCTATCGAGCAAAATCGCAAACATTTGGCAAACTTATCTGACAAACAATTCTGTGTTATCGCGTATACAAGCCACAGCGTCGATTATCCGAGCAAAGTTCGAACAGCTTCGTTGCTCGGTCCACTTCGAATTTACGTCGACGAAAGGAAATCGACGAGGTGGATCGTGGTGTATCGACGAGGCAAAAGATACGAGGACTGCTGTGGCTGAGAAGCTCGAGGGCTGCGAACCACTTGGAGAGAAATCTATTGCATCCGTGGGTCGTGTTGAACGCGAGGGGCGAGTGTGGGCTCAAATGACACGGAATAAAAGTAATGCCCCGCGATACACACCGCCCTTGCTCTAAGAACACCCTTCTTCTCGCCCCTGACCACCCCCTCGACTTCGTCGACGCTCGAGGGTTCCCGCTGGGAAGCGAGCAATCGATATCCGGGATAAGAAATGTCTGCTCGCGGGCCCTGCCTTTCCTTCCTATCGGTCGACGATTATTTCACGATACAATGCCGACTGTTTCGCGATCCTAACGCTGCTTTCTGATCGTGCGAGGGTCGTGGATGGGGAGGTAAGGGATTGTAAGGGGTTCGAGGACACGTGGAGTTTGTTTAGATGGTAATTTCGTGCGGGGGTTGGGATTCAAGGAGAAGTACCGTTTGAAAAATTGAAGAGAAAAGGGTGGACGATGGTGAACACGAGTAAATGTCTAGTGGTTGTTCCGCTTGTAGTAACGGGGCAGATTTTTACGTTCGTTCCTATGCAATTCGTGTTCTGTATCTGACTCTGTACATCTCTGTCTGACATCTGAAGCTGTTAAAAGAACTTGTCGCTGTATAATCTTGATACACGACCGCAGATTACGCTTCGACTTGCAACGAACAGGGCTATTTGCAAATACGATATGTAAATGTAGAACAAATTACTCGTCCTATATATTCATCGCGAGGATAAGAGCCCGAATAAAAGGAAGAAAGAGCCAAAGAAGGCTTGAAAATGAAGCAATTTGAACAATTATCGTCCCGCTGCTATTTACATCGTCCTTAAAATAGCGTACTTTGTCTGAATCGTCTCGGGGATAAACTTCGATGCTATGTTTCTCGAAAAGATCTCGTCCGATCAGCCGCGTATATCTCCTTGAAACCGGTTATCGTGCTTTCTACCGTCTTACACGGCCACCAAAATAAGCGAAACGAGCATTCGTATCAACGACTGCGCTTCGATACTTTGTTCTCGAACTCGCGCTATAAAGGTTCGCCGGTAATTCTGCCTCGCAGCGGAATTAAGTACAAATTGGCCACGTTCCATCCTCCTGTACCTACGATCCTCACGGTCATGAAGATCGATCTCTAAGTCGATCCCCGTAAACCCTCCGAGTGGAAATCGATCGCTTCGTTTTCATAATACGATCCACGAAAAGCTGCAGTAGTATCGCGCCGATCTTCGCCTTCCACGAACAACCGAAACAGGAACGCCAAGAACTCGTGAACGCCGCGGGACACTCGATCGTGTGATTGCGCCCAGTCGATTCCTCGAAATCGACCAGAACTCCGTGAATCTTGCGTGTTTTTCTCTTTTCGGTAGCCGAAGATTACGTATTTGCTTACGTCGATGTGTCGTAAGACGACGAAGATCGTGCGCTGCACGATCGATCGCTGGTCCATTGACAGCCTCTAGGTATCTCCTCTCTCCTTCGTTTTTTCATAGACGGTTCGCCGATTCGATCGTGGCTCGACGATCGTATTCTTCGCTGGGTCTTCCGTTTGCCGATGATTCGTAATTTTCATACTTGGTGGATCAATGGTAGAAACGAAAATATTAAACTTTGGCTTTTTCCGAGATTGTACGCGTTAAGAAATAGATAGGGGTTTTGTAAACCGTTAAAAATTCTTGAAAATTTCTTTCAGAGCGAAATCCTTTACGTTTCGAGGAGGCAAAAATTAGTGCGAACAAAATGTGAAAAATACGGTTCGACGAAGGCTTTTGAGGGATATTTTCAACGTTTTGCTAGCGAAGGATTGAAAAATTAATGCAAACTGCGATTCAAAAACCGGCATACTGACCTAGAAAAGGGATATGTGGCGTGACGTCATGCTGCTTTCCTACGTAGGGGTAATTCAGAATTGTGGGGTATACTGGCCAGTGGGATCGATATTTCGGTCCATGGGGTCCGTCGACATTAAAGAGGAAAAGACGTCTATCAAGCGAAACTTGCTCATATCGTAACGGGGATATCAATCGTTTCGTACAATTATTTCTGAAGGAAGCTCTGTGATTCGACGACAAAGAGTGAACTTTCTGACATTTAAATGGAAAGATCGCATTAGAACGTTATCAACTGGAAAACTTACTTCTTTAGTTTAATCAAAAAAAGTTTAATCAACCGTGAACATATTAAACAAATCTAGTCGATCGCGACCTAATTAATCTCGACCAAAGAGAAATACATCGTATTCGAATAAATAAATTCATCTTCTATATTCGCAGATCCTCTAATTTAACCGAAATATCCGCCAATGCGATGTCCAATAAATACCAACCCCTGATCGAAACGACTGGCCGAGCAGGAAGATCAAAAAGGTCTCGCGTCTTTGGCGATTTCAATTTCGCGAAAGGACGCGGCGTTTTTGTGAAATTAGCCCCGATTCGAGGGATCAAAGTTGCTGATCCGTGGAGAGAGGCAGTCGCTTCGTCATCCTACGGCGCAGAGACGCCGAGACGACGGAGCGGTCGATTAAAAGTTTCGACGCTGCGGCTCATTGGCCAACTCGATGGCAGACAACAGTGACAGAGTTCCGTCCGCTCGCGGCTTTTTGCCTTCTTACTTTTTCTCGCGACTAAGCCGATAGTGGAATTGCCCGGCGAAGTTCGAAGCTTTCTTTCGTTCGCGTTCTCCTCTTTTTTCGATCCCGAGGAAATATTTCTACGATCGATCGCGACGCACTTTCTTTGATTGGATGATTCGTTGGAAAGTTGACTGCGTCACCGTATCGCTGCCTGGCACTGACAGTGGCGCAACTCAAAAAAATGTAAATTTTAGAGGCGAGGCTTTTTCAAACTTACGAAGAGATCTTCGCGAGTCATTTTATAAAATGACTCGGAAAATGAGTCGGTGCTGTTGTAAAACTAGAATCGGATGTAGCACTTTGCACGATAAAGATAGAGACATAACGTAAACCTTCTATTCGGTAGAAGCACGTATGAATTTTGTTCACTTGTGCTGCTATCAACGCCAAGCAGCCATATAGCACGTCTGCGTAAAATGATTGTTAAAGTTTGTTCTTTAGAGAGAGTTTATCGTATCGAGATTAATAACCTAATCCGTATTAGTGAGAATTCGCGAACATCGTCGGAAGAAAGTCTTCGAGACCACCCGAAGTTGCTTCAGCTTCTTACGTATAATCTTCGACATCTATTTACCAGAACGAAGAAGAGCGGCGTTATGATACACGACAGAAAGCAAGTCTATCTACATCGAGAATCGTTCATGGTTGCCATCATTTATCGCTTGCGTAGGATATAGACGTACGAGCGTTCTATTTGCCATAAAATCGACCGTGCGAGCATCGTGAGAGCGAACAATAGCGCTTAATAGCTCATTCTCAAGACCAAGTCGTGTTTCACCGGCTGCAGTCGGTGCGCTTATCATCGCAGTGGAAAGAAAGAAGCGACGTGGCGCGGCCGGACACCCTGCGCGAGGTTGTTCGATTAAAATACTCCAACGTAATTCATTAGCATGGCGTAGTCGTGCAACGTATCGAGCGTGGTATAGCCCTGAAGTGCTCACCTCGAGCTAATATATCCCCGGCGTATACACACTTGCGTACCGGCCACGCGACAAAAGGACTGGCAAAGGCGGGCGTAATGGAACGATCAAAAATCATTAGAAGCTGCTGTCCGCAAATGAACGGAAATTAACGCCGTGGTTCGGCGGGTTTGGGCCCATAAAAATCCAGCGGCCCGTCGCATAGGCGGATAATTCGAGCAGCGGATCGATCCCGGCCCACGGACAGTGTATTACATTGTAATTATCATCAATATTCGTGGACGAATTGCGTTGAAGCGGCGCGAAGAGGCCGCCGGTAGGATGCAATTACTTGCCACTTTCTTAGCGGCGGATCCATGAATTATTCGGTGAGCGGCGCTCGTTAACGAGTGCGAAACGGAACGGGACGAAGAGAACGCATCGGAGAGGATGATCGCGCCGCGCTGCGATGTCAAAGCGGGGACGACGCAGGTGCGCGCGGGCGAGCCAAGGCGACGAGCCAAGCGAAGTAAGGCTATGTGGCGTAGCAGCGAGGCGGCGAAGAAACGACGGCGGCGTCGACTCGAGGAGGCGACGAGCCGCGCGCAACCGCGTCCGGTGTGTAATCTACCTAACGATCTGCAGCACTCCGGGATTAATAATCACGGTCGTTCCGAGTCCTACGAAACAGTCCGGTGCGGCGGAATCTTATTTAAAAATAATTGCGTACCCAGTTGCGATGGTTTCCTGTGCTTGATTACGGCTAATTGTTCGGAATTTACAAGTATAATGGCGCGTTTAACGCGTCGACTATGTAACGGCCGTGAGTGTACAAGAAAAAGAGAGAGAGAGAGAGAGAGAGTGTGTGTGGAATCGTCCTGTCGTCCCGCAGGCAACTGCAATTCCTGTGTGTGCTCGCTCGCCAAGCAAAGAACCCGCAGCTCGTGACGCGAATCGACCTCCTTCCGCGTTTCCACGGGGACCCCGTACCGGATCTCCGACCAATCTTTCTTCCTCCTTTCCTCCCTGCTACTGGCCAAACCGTCGTGTCGTCGTTAAGCTACCTCGCGTCTGTTATCGGGTCTGGCTAGTCGCAACGTCGGTGTCGGCCGTGGTTGTGGACGTCTTGGAGATTCGTTAAATCTCGGAGATTTGCAAAATTACGTAAGGGAGCGCGCGCTGGGAGGCGTCGTGCGAAATCGTCATTGGCAAGCTTCGCGTAGCCGCTGCTAATTGCTTTCGACGTATCCGGCAGATCAGAGTGCAGTAGAGCGAGTTATAGGAAATATCGAGGACGAGGAACAGTCAAGGTGAAATTGCTTTGAAGAAGCTAAAACGAAAAGAAAGAAGTAATCGTAACGAATCATAATAAATCGTTCCACTGCTAATTCAGATCGATTAGTTCCTATGCGTACAGATACGTCAGTTCGGATGACCGAGGCTTTCGTTACACCACGTTACTCCGCCTCCCGCGACAGGAACTTCACCAACCCCGTCTGATAACCACCCGTTCCATTAATTAGCGGATAGCCCAAAGTCACTCGAAAGCATTGATGCAGAGTCCGGCTTTTGGTTTAAAATCCGGCAGAGGGGTGGTGGACGCCGCGTCGATCTGGTCATGTGGCTCGGGTCACAACGTTCGCCAGATACTGTACGCGGAACGTCTTTATACGCGGACGGGGCCGCGCGATACATTTGGACATTTTCGCTATCGGTTTGAGCTATCAGCGAAATGACCATTCGCCGCGGCTGTACACGAACGCAACGGGTCGGCGAAGCGGACGAGAAAGAGAAAGAGAGAGAGAGAGAGCAAGAGAGAGAGAGAGAGAGAGAGAGAGAGAGAGAGAGGAAACAGAGGAACGGCCACCGCCAATCTGTCGCTGGCTGCATTAGCCCGGGGGGTTGCCTTTTCAAAAGGCCACGTTTGATGAGGCGCCCTCTCGCCGGGGCGGCGCTGGTTCGCGAGCGCGCGCGCGCGCCCGCTCGGATACTTTTAAAGTAAATTAGCTTTTTAGTTTTCTGCGCCTAAAACCCGGCGAATATAACATGTATAAAAGGAAGGGCTGCTCGAGCGCTGCCCGAGGGTTCGACCGCCTCAATGGCTGAATAGAACTCTCCCCCCCGTTCGCTCCGGTCCTCGCGATATCCTCGTGTGTGCGCCGCACCGGCCGCCTAAGTCGACCGCGGTCTACGCGCGTCTGAATGCTTAAAAACAAAATGCGTTGCATCCGCCGAGCCCTTTCCCTCCTTTCACCCCCAGAGTCTAGTCTCTGAAAGCGAGGTAACCCCCTTTTGGGGGCTGGAAAGATCGAACCGCTCTTTCTCCGCCGATCTACCGCCTCTGTTGACTGTTCGCAAAGTCGCAAAAAGTCCGACCTTCTTCGTTTGCAATCCGACGCTACGAGTAGACGTTAGCTTATACAGGCGGTGGTTGGGGTTTTCGTAGACCGCCGTCGAAAAAAGTCGGCTTTGCTAGAAAAACACGCGGCCGACTTCTTTTTCCCAGTCGAACCTGCGAGCAAGCGGAATGAACTGTAGAAAACGTGCTTTTGTGAGGTTCGAGGATGAGCTGTCTGCTGGTTTCCCAGCGGTGGTGAACGACCCTTTTCCAGATTAGAATACGTTTTTCGAAATACCCAGAAATGTTTCTAGCGTGAACGAGACGTTCGACTTGCATCGAGGATAGGGAAAAAGTGGGTCTTTGGAAAGAATCTCGCGAGGATCGACGCTATGGCTTGTCCAGGTGAAATAGAATTGGTCTATCGTGTTCGATTATCACGAGGAAGAGAATAGAGGGAATATATATGTATATATTTGCCTTCGCCGACGAAAGAACCGCGTATCGAATCGACCATCGGTCCACACACGCGGTGCAGATTGTCCGCGTCGATCAACTACAAGTTGCTACAAGGTGCTGGCAGCTCGGAGCAGATCTCGTTAAGGTCAACTTTCCTCCGATCTCTGGGAAGCGGAGAGAGAAAATGTACCTAATCCAGATTGCAGAATTGCGAGTACAAGCGGGTCTCGGATAATAAATAATCGAACGCGGAGAAGGATTCGAGGAAAAAGGAAAAGAAGGAAAAGGAAACGGCAGGACGGCGAAAAACGGCGAAAAAAAAACAGTTAAAGGCAAATACTCGTGGACTCCCCGCGAGGCGACCCCGGGTGAACTTCTAGCAGTCATCGCGGGGGGTCTTCTAACGAGCCGTGCAATTAACATTTTTATTAGACGGTTCCTCCGAGCCGATCGGTTGGATGCTCCACATGCGCGTCGATAAAGTGGACGACACGAAACCGCTTCCTTCCATCTGCGAAATTAATTGAAACTCGGTCCGTGGCACGATGTGCCTCGGTCCTGAACTTCTGAGAACGACTCCTCGCAACGGGAACCGCAACAAATTGCTTTTAGAAAATACGCGCGCTCCTGTTCGCAGCCGTAAGTATTAGGACAGTTATGAAAAAACAAGACGAAGATGAGAAATCGTTAGAAAATTGCTAAAACCTTTAAGGTTTGAGCGAAAAAGCGCCATATAGACAAATAATCTAGAAGTTTCAGCAAAATCTACAAGTAAATAACTGATCTTAACGTTCGTATCGTTACGTTTTTCGTGATATTTGTCATTATTTAGTTGTAAGCGAGAACGCAAAAGTTCGTTCGCCCGAACGAATTTTGTACAATATCTGGCTTGTCGCGTCGTCGATCTCTCATTATTCGAATCCACCAATTATCTACATGAATCCATTTCGTACTACCGAATGCATCGTACAAAGGATCGTTCTAAATATATACGAACAGCCGAGTTGAAATCCAATTATAGAAATGTCGGCTCTTATTATATTCGAACGAATAAAAACTGTTGGAGAAGAGAAATACTGAACTCCCATCGTTGTAACATAATACGGTTATACGTTATACGGTCCAAGTAATACGTTATACGATATAAACAGAATCATAATACAATTACAATATGCTAGACCGATAACTGTTGTTACAACTTTGATTTTTTATTTATCATTAATAAATAAATTGCGACCATGCGCTTCCTGTACGTAATACGTAGCACCTATCTGCTCATCTTTCTACGCAAACGTAGGGCAACTTTTTCTCTAAAAGTTGCATACAAACGAACTCATTACTAAGATCGATGACACCTTCTACCAAGGATGGAGCATCGGCGTTATCGTGTTCGATAGCAAACACGCGCACGAAACATTTCGCAGGCTACGATTTTACACGTCCGAGCCACTCCGTAGATTGTCTCGTGCGAATGTACAGAGAAAGAATGGAGCGAGCAAAAGTGCAGCACGTAAGTACGATTCTCACACGAGCAGAACGATGCTGCGAAGGGTCAAACGAATCCTCGTACTCCTACTCCGGCCACGGCTCGCCTATCGACGCTGGATCCCATAAAGCGCTTAACGAAACAAACAAAAGGAAGATTATCGGCTCGCGCCTCGAACCGGGGCCGGTCGGCACGAGTTACGGCTGCGGAAGAGTCACGGTTCACCGGCTCCTACGAATCCAAAGCCCTCGAAAAACTTCCGCGATACTCTTTCGCGCCTTCGAGATTATGATTATCCAGCGCGGGTTATCCACGTAGCAGAGACCGGTATCCGGTACCGTGGTAAGGTGAAAAACAAACAAGGGGTTATCGTTCACAGAGGGAAGGTGTATCGCGTAAGCGTGTCTTGAACGCGTCTGACGCGTACGCGACTGCAACAGGGAGGAAGATACCGGAGAGCAAAGACGAAGATGCAGCCAGTGGACACGGGATTGAGGGAACGAGGATGGTGGTAGAGGGAATGGCGCCTGGCAGAGCGGCGGATCGGGCATTGTTCGGCATTCGATGCGCATCGGTGTGCTACGTGCCGTACGGTGATTTGGCTAACCACACGTTGTTGAGCCATCGGCGGCATCCAGCATTGTTTGCTCGCTTTGATGAGGCCAATTCGCGTTTCGCTTTTGCGTTTGCGTTTCGTACGGGATGCGCGCATGATTCCGACCCGCTCTCTCCGGCCGTCGCGCCGGCATTTATTCGCAGCCTCTGTGTGAGGACTCGCATCCCGCGCGCGCGATGCACGCCGTGCAACCGGTGCACACGGGGTGCGGACGCAACCATGGGATCCACTGTACGAGCAGAACCGCGACCCAAGCGCTTCTGCACCATTGTTTCGGAAATTCGGAACACGCGCACGCGGCTAGAGTCGCCGCGGCATATCGTGTAACGCGGTTTCCATTTACCCGAGTACGCTCTGCCCGGTTCAGCCGGAACTAAATGACCTGGAAAAAGGGGCAGCTATCGCTACGTTTTGCGGATCGAGATGCTGCAATTTTTTCCCATTTTTTCTCTCTTCTTCCGTTTAGACAGAGATCGTTGTTGCAGATTCGGTGAGGTCTTTGATGCTGAAATTATGCGATTTGTTTCGCGCTGTCGATCGCGGATAGCTTGGAACGAGTGTTGCGCTATGCGCGAAGATGTAAAGTAAAATCGACGAGAATATCGGAGCAGTTGCTTGTGCCATGGTTACCGATAGGTCCGAGAGATTGAAAAATCGATAAAAAGTCGAAAGAGAGACAGGAAAATTTGAATCCGCGGATCGTAGTTGCCATCGAGGCATCGCATAAAAGCATCGTAGAAAAGAAAAAGTTACGTGTAAAAGAGAGGAATAAGAACTAAATCCAGCGCGATATTTGATCGCAATCTATAACAGAGTCGCAGGAAAGGATCGACGCAGCTTGAGACTGGTTTGCAGAAGAGATCCGCGTCTAGTGTGTCTGTGTATGTGTGTGTGTGTGTTATGTGCGAAGGAGCAGGCGTGCAAGAGTGTTGTTGCATGCGCGTACGGGGCTGCGTATGTCATTAGTGACCCTCGGGGTGACCCCGGGATTCGCTCTCACCATACCGGGCTATCAACACCGACCACCGTGCGCACAAGGCTCCATTACGCCTTTTCTAACGATCCTGCCTGCACGACACTGTCGCAGATTATAGTTACTCGCCACGAACGCGAGTAGTACGAGGTTTCCCTTACGTTTTATCACGTGTTGCCGAGGTAATGGCAGGATATGTTGCGGCGGAATTGTTTCTTGCACTCCCGAGGCTGGGGCAGCCGCGAGTCGTACTTCTACGTTGGGCGAAAGCGCTACCAGTTTCGTAGCCTTCGATTAAAGGCCAAAGGAGATTCGAGAACAAGTTTACCCTTGCTTCCGAGTCTTTCGAAACGACGAATCTTCTCAATTTTTTAGCTTTCTTCAACGAAAGAGGAAAATTAACGAGCACGTTTATACCGAGACTTCGCGTACAAAAATGAAAGATTCTAAAAACTCAAGTCACGGTCGTTAAATTTCACGTAAAAATAATTCTATAGGTAGTTCCAAACTTAAAACGTTTGTATTTACTCCGTGCGAATCGCTGCCTATTCGACAAGCATGACTGCGCGCAATAAAAGACAAGAAACTAAAAACCGTTCGCCAACAGCAAGAAGAATAAAACACGGAAGCTAAAGACCCTCGACTAATAATAACGATTCTGACACCAGCGGGCAAAACGACTGCTGTCATAGTTGCGAAGCGAAGAAATCGTAGAACGGAAATTCGCCAGGCAGAAAGCACACGAACGTGTTTCGAAAAGTGGAGAGGAGCGCGATGCGACGCGTTCGAAAGTGGCGAGGAACACGAGGCACATCGATCGATCCGGCATGGGACGGCCGTCTGGCGTGGAAGAGTGCACGTAGTGTACGCGAAAGAGTAGGCTCGCCTCCTCCAGCGAGAACTGGTAACTGCTGCTGCTATTAAATGCAGACACGAGCGAGCACAGGCCGGAAATTGCCTAATTTCCTGAGTGCGCACGCCGATCCGTCAACCTGACGTGACGGGGACGTAGTTGCACGAACACCGTGACTTTTAATGTCAAGCGTCAAAAGAAACTCGCTGCCAACTATATGGACCAACTTTCGTCTACGTAAACAGGTCCGCTCGATCGTTCCTCTACGATTCGGTTACCCACGTTCGATCTTCCGGAACTATGTCAGGCAATTGTGAAAGCATGTAATTTGCCACAACTACAGTCTACGCAGGTTTCTTTTTTTTTTTTTTTTTTTTTTTTTTTTTTTTTTTTGTTTGTTTCTATATAGAACGGCGCACTTCGTTCGCTAGCAAAGGGGAGTTGTTGCAAAGAATTTCATGGGAAATTAATTGTTTATTTAATAACGTCAAGGCGTGTTTGCACGACGCGAATTCGATTATAATCGTGCTTAAGATTAATTTTTAGGTCGAGGATACGATATATCATTGTTCCTCGTAATCGCCTATCGTATCTGATATTATTAGCTGTTACCTACTACGTATATCTAGTCAAGAAAATATTATAAGACACGTAGTTAATCCTCTCTGGATCCTTTGTTCCGATGGCTACAACGCAAACACATCTACCGATCCTAGACTCTCGCTCTGCCTTTACCAACAACTATCCACACCCAAAATCTGTAAGTACCTACTCGATAAATCGACGAGCTCGAGCCGTTTAAACACAAATTCGAATTTAACAGCCAGCATTACGCATTAATCCGTCGATCGATAATCCGTATCAGGCAACAATGATTAATTAGCGAACACGGAATAGTACCTGTACCTACATTTGGTAAATCCGCGTGCCGTGTATCGCGATACGGATACGACGATGTTTGTCGAGAGAATTCCGCCAAGCGGAATGTATCGAACAGCGAGCGACCGGAATGTATCGAGCAGCGGCCAACCCGATCGATACGCAATAAGCTCCAGCCGCGAGTGGCTATCGAAGGAAAGATTAGGCGTTCGACGTGGGTCGCCGGTGATAGAGAGACTAATCCCGGGACTTAGCGCAGCTCGTACGAGTAACGGGATAAGGTGACAGTAGATAAGAGAAAAGCCACAATTAAGAGACGTCAATCGCTCGAGAAACGCGTCAAGGGTCGTTTGTACCTATATCGACAGATCGAACAAGACACGAGCATAGGTCGATCACACTTTCATTCAATGCTTCGCGCACATATTGAATCAGAACGATTTTTGACGAACTCTCGTCAAAGATTCTTCGCCGACTCCATTCGATTCTCATCTGACATTCTTTTCGTTTCAGGCACTGGATGTTTTATTTCAAGAGACGGGATCGAAGAAATAACGTTCAAATCGCACGGTGTGGAGACTGAAAAGCAACCGAAGTTTTATTAAACTGAGACATTTACCTATCTATCAACGGAGAAAACAGTTTCTTTCGCTTGCCGGATCCGTATCGCGAGCCAAGGATAAGAATCACGTTACACTCGATTAAGAGCATAGGCTGTAATAAGGAGCTGGAAAGGACTAATTTCTGGCGATTCATTGAAAATTACGAGCGAGCAAGTCGACGAGATCGGTACGGTTTAGTCGAGGCAAAAGGAAAAGAAACGCGGGACGTTCGATTCGCATAAAAAAGCGCAACTATGCATAATTTTTCCAGTCCAAGTTTTACGAGAACTCGTGCATTTTTAAAAGGCAATTTCAGCGCCGATTCCTCCGGCCCTCCCGCCCCGTCTCACCTGCGGCGGCCGCACTTTTCTTTCAGCGAACGGTCATTTTGTTCGAGTAGACGTCCGCGTGGTCACGATCCATGACGAAGAAGCCCCGTAAGGAAATTTATGCGCATAGCCACGAAGGTGTATACCCGAGCTACCGACTAGAACCGTGTGTCCGTGTGGCTGCGTGCGCGCGTCCGTCAAAAGATATTCCGTAACTCGCTCGCCACTCGTTACAAAAGCCGACGCTCGCGATGCAGCTAATCTTAGGAGTCAGGCAACATACGAAACTATTAATTAACAAATGTGTCAAGATGTCCTCGTTGAACGTGTCATGCGTTTGTGAAATTCGTTTTTCTAAATCCTCCTGCGATCAATTTAGTAAGAATTAGAGAATTCGATGTTATAGTTAATAACAATAAACAGCGTGTATTATATTATATTGTGTTTACAGACACTGTCTATGGATATTATTTCTTTCTCATTGAACTCGAGTAGCGAAACTATGGGAATGCATGACAAGAGGGGCGTAGAATCTTTAAAGTAGGTAGATACATAGGTGTGTACGCAGTTATATTCGATGCTCACCGGTATCGCATCTGTTCCTCACGATTCGGTCTGACGGTAAGCTCGAAACCCTGGCGTTACGCAATTCGCACAGAGAATCGATCTCTCTAAACACTGGAACAAATCGCTGCGTATTTCAGTCAGATATCACACGAAAAGCCAACATTCCTCCCATGAAATTGAACAGAACTCGGACACGGTAACGCGACACGGTGAACGGTATACGCGAGAGAACGGTGCAGCAGCACGTACTACTACGCAAAAGCGAGAACGTTAATCCAAGGAGGCTGGACACGTTTCTCCTTTGAAGCTCGGCAAAACAAACAAACAAAGAAATTCCTTTCTATTTGGCCTCCAATTCAGTTCCCGATTCAACATCGGAAATAGCCAACGGCTTGGAATCATTGCTATCCGACAGTCCGGTTCTGCTACATGTCGCTCGTGTGCCGTACGGCCGTACGGCGGCAGACGCGAACCACATGCGCCGTGGACGGCGCACTCGAGCGCTTCCCCCACCAGCGACCGAGTAGGCGGGGCCAGTTATCCCCACCGCGCGACATCTTCCCCTACGACCCCTCCGGTGCTGTCCCCACCACGCGAGCGTCCGACCGTGCGACCGTGATCACCGACACAGACGCACCGGCAGAGTCGAGAGGGACAGAGGGACGGCTCGTGTCGCTCGAGAGTCCCCTTCTTTCCCGTGTCGTCCGCTTGCTGTCCTCTGGCACCGGGGATCCACGCCTTCCCACCTTCCCATTGGCTCGATCTGTCCCCGGGCTCTCTGGTGACACACGCCCATTCGCGATCGTTCTCCAGGAAACGCTCGCCAGGATCGACGTTGGTTGCTCCTCGGTGAAAATTCTACGCGAGATTGCACGTATTTCACCGGTGCGGCGTTTCGCCCGACATCCTTTGACCGCGCCGGTAATTACTGGTTTTCACGGAAGAACAGGGGAAGAGAGGGAACGGAGAAGGGTGATACCTAACGTACACGCCGAGAGCTCGGAATTTTATCGTGCAAACCGTCCTCCGGGCGGAAATTGGAAATTAGATTACTCGGGGAACAACTCGATGCTCGTACACCGCGGTACTGCTCTGCTGGGTATCGTCGGGGAGATTGAGAAACTCAGACTTGAGAATCCGTCGTGCCGCGAATAGCATCGGTGGCTGCGGCCTCTCCTCGGATAGCTCATATCGACTGCATATGTATGTATTTACTTGGGTATTCTCTATTTCCTCGTTGTATCGTATAATATGTACCTACCTAAAAAACCTACGTAAAAAACCTTTGTACCATATTCGTATGTGAAAAAGATGGGAATGATGTTACACACTTTCGCTAGACATCGTCTGGAGAGATCAAATTTTGACGATCCAGCATTGACAAGAGACAGTTCAGACACGTTGTCAAGCATGGCGTTATGTATTTCATGTAGGTATCAATTTATATTGCCTCGAATGATGATGATATGTTAAGGTAATGCAACGACGGAGTAGCTTTCAAATTCGCACGAACAGTCCCGGAAATAGGTCTAATTTTCCAAGGATCTCCGTTACAGCTGGGCGTATCATCGTGTAATCTAAACAAGCCGGTAATCGATGTATGCGTTTGACGTGGGCTTGTTTTTCTTTGCCCTACGATCCGTGGCCCCTCTATTCCCCTTCCCAGTTACGATCGGACAGCTGGGAAGCGTGGCCCGATTGCGTAACGAGGACCCGCGCTCCCCGGCACATGAAATACCATCGTTTTCGCTCGGCTTGAGGCCTATCGCGCGGAAAACCGCGCGTTATCGTCAAACTCGACTGCAGAAACGAGGCTGAAAAATCAACAGCCACGCTTAAAGGTCGCGGCCGAGTTCACCGCGGACATTTTTCGGTCCCGATATGTCACTGTCAACTAGTATCGGTCGCGCTGACGTGTTTCGGTTGCATCGGCGATGGATTTTTCCCTTTTGCGTCGCAGTTGCAAGAGATAAGACTCTGAACGACAGGGATATGGAATAAAGTCGTGACGAAGTTGTCGAAAGTAAATTAGCGATTGACAACGATAAACTTGCTCAAAAGATTTCTACGATAGTACGAGGAAAGTAAAATTTTATTCTACCACATGAATATATATAAAGCGCAGCGTAAGAGATTAAGTTCCTTTAACGCAACTTGATTGAAACCGTAGATCTATCGCGTCTTCTATTCAACTTACGAGATTCGATATGTGCAGGAGAAAAAAAGAAACGGACAGACGACCGAGATGAACGGAAGATACGACTGCGATAACCACGATGGAAATTGAATTCTCTCACCAGTCATCCCGCTGTGAAAGTACATACGTATACGCATGCCAACCGTTGGGCGATCGATGTCGAGAAAAGGGAACCGAAGGTCCTGTCTCTATTGTCTCGAAACCGGAGCACAGGTAAACGCGCGTAAGTACTTACGTCGCTCGCCTATACTGATGCAGTTGAGGAATACACAGAAAACATTGAACCTACGATAAAACCGATGGAATAAATTAAAATAATAACTTAAATAATTATCAAATAAATTAATTATCAAATAAAATGAAATAAATATGTTTTCAGGTTCCTGAATGTGACTGCTTTGTTAATTGTATAGCGCTTCCTTGGTATTACTCGAATCGCATAGGTACTTTTTAAATAGATAAGTATAAACAGAGTAATGAAAGGGATAGGTAGTTGAATTTCATCGAGCTTTCTTTGGTCCGTTGCGTAACGTGCGCGCAAGTCTTAGCGGCTACTTAACGTAGGTTAAGCTCTCATCCACTAGGCTGTCGAGGGATGCCCGTTGATCTAGTTAGCGAAATTGGAATTGAAAGCGTGACTGTTCGACATTACGATAATTTATCACTCAAATAAATGTTCGCTCGTGGTGTTCAGCCACATACAAGTATCAATTTACATGACGCAACGGATACGTAATCTGATATATCGTGTAACGGCGCGCACAGAATCGCGAATGGCGGTTCTCATCGAAACAGACGCCGAGGGTAACGCAGAATCGGAAATGATAAATTTCTCTCTTTTACGTGCCACAATTGTAGGTGCTTTCCTTATCGACTACTCGCGTCGAACGCTCACCGTAACATCATTTTTAACGCGTTGGTTCTATGCGTTGTTATATATACGTATTCACTACTTTATTAACAATTTCATTATACGTTGTAGACAATGGAACGAGACAGGTACGAAGGTAAATAATAAATTGCGTTAAATTAGTTTAGGCGTTCGAATAAGCGACATTTATTAGTACGAGCTTTAAAGTTGCCTGCCTCTCGTTTATTTCGAGCAAATGGCTGTTCCCTTCTTCCTCGCCTTTATATATCTTGCTTATATTAATGCTATATATTATGCTATGCCATATATTAATGATGCTTTAATGGAATGGGAGTGTTCGTTAACCTCTCATGCTCGATATTTCTTTCCGTTAAGTTAGCGCCACTCAGCGAGTAATTACGCGCGGACAAACTCGTCAAATAAAGCAGCTTATTGAATTTATTTGTTACGTACGATTTAGCGTGATTCAAATACCGATCTATCATCGATGTTGAAATTAATAATAATTCTGTTTACATCCTTGCTTAATCTGTACTGCGTAGGAGGTGACTCGGTTAACATAGAAATCTATATCGAGTTACTAGAGAGTTACTTAACGAAATGAAAGAAAAATAATACTGACCTGTAAATCAGTGAAAATGCAGTAAGAATGATCATGTTACAAGAACGACAATCTTTATCCCGCTAATCTTATATCACATTTGTAATCCAAACGTAATCTCTGCACATGACATACGTATACGTATACATTCCGAATGTAAGTAGCATACGTACATTAGCCCTGAAGTTGAGCACAGATAATTGTGTACTCTTTTTTATCGACATAGATCGATTAATTGCAATTCTTCGATACATAGTGCTACGTAAGACAAATGAACGCGAAGCATAGTTCAGTTTTCCCGCGTAGTGTCCCACGAAAAGTGTTTGTGCGTTATTTGCGTTCTTTATCGTGCGATTATACAGTGTATTACCAATTGTGCGTTACCAATGAAGAAACAATAGGCGAGAAGAAGAATTAAAGAAAGGAACGAGGATAGTGGTAAGTCAATTACCCCATTGATATTTCCTATTTCCATTTTTTCTAACGGGCAACATAACCTAAAACGCGTAGAACAGGCACGTAAAAACTAGTCGAAATGTTAAAGTACCTACGTCTCAAAGAAATTAGAGTATCAGTAACAAAAAGAAGCGAGAAAGACGAGGTTCGATAATAAGATAGGCAGATTGGAATAGGATTGGTTTAAAGAAGCACGGTTTATCGGGAGATGGTAAATGGGCGAAAACACGGCGGAAGAACGCGTAGACACATGGCGAGAAGAAGTAGTAAGCCGTGAATAGAAGTGCGCTGGTAGATTCAACAAAAGGTGAACCCACAAAGTGGATCTAGCCGTATAGGTCTGTAGAAGGCGGGAGGTAGCCGGCCAACTCCGTAGGTAGAGATATATCGGAGCTCGGGCGTATTCGGGCAGGCTCGTGCGTTCCCGCTGGCTGGTGGTGGCCGCGCACCTCCGCCAAGTTTCACGCTGCGTGGAACGAAACTCGTACGCGATCAGCTCGACCGAGGCAATCCGGCATCCTTACGTATGCTCGTTGCGTTCTTGACCGATATGGTGTTCTTCTCCCCGTAATTAGTGATCCTGATCGCGAGATAGAGTCGATCGCGAGAGCTAACACCGCGTGTCGCGTGAAGAGAGCTAGGTTCGATCCCCGGACGGTTCGACCCCCTCTCGCTGTCTGTGACTGAACGAGAGCGAGCACGTCGGTTGCCGCTGGATTCTCGAGGCAGTGTACCGTAAAAAGTTCGCGGAACACGGTGAAAACGCGAGTCGTCCGTTCCTCGCGCGTACGTATATACACGGTGCTTCACGCTCGACGACGTTTCATCGCCTCTCGCTACTGGAGAGGGAAAAAGAGAGAAAGAAGAGAAGCTCCGAAGCGTGTCTGTATCGTTGACACTCTCCGTTCGTTCGCTCGCGCCGAGAGCTAGCTGCAAGTGACAACCCTCCGGAGGAAAGCCTATCTCCTTCCTGTCTACCGACGCTTAGCAAGACCCGTGCGATTCGATGCGACTCGTACGAGCGACACTCGACGAATGACGAGAAGGAAAGGGTGCCCGATAGGGCCAGGTAACGATCCGACCAAAGGAAAATCGGAGTCGTAGGCGGGGCCTAAGGTCGGGGACACGTGACACGGAAACTGTCACGCCGCCCTTGTCCTCCCCTCCTTCACCCCCTCCACTCGACCGAAAAGCACCGAGCCGGCTATACGAGCGCTGCTTCTACCAACCGACAGCGTGCCGTCGAACGCTTCTGTTCGTTCGTCGAGTCTTCGCTTCTTTATTTCGATCTGTTCCATCGACCAATTTTTTCACACTGGATATGAAAGCGCACGCTCTGCGATCCCAATGCTCTTGTAAGAACACATGCGTTCGAACGACGCCATCTCGTTTCTCCACGCCTGTCACGTTTAGAATTTTGCCAATGACGCATCGCAAGCAGTTTTAACGATACTTCAAAATAAGCAGCAGCTACGCTTACACAAATATATGATATCTCGTGACACAAAAAGTGGGAGTCGCTACAACATCGACAGTGTCCGAAAGCTGACATATTCGCCTCGCTGACGACTCTCTCCTGTCCAACCGCGTGACACCAAGGACGATCATCAAGGATTATGATAATATTCGATTCAAATTCGATCGTAGTTCGTAGTCACGATACTTTCGACGCGCAACGTTCTCATTACCCGTAATCGACGTTATTCGACAACGGTATTCAACGTACCTGGCTTGCTAGTTTCAAATGATGCTCGTTCGAATCAGTGATCGCCATAACACGTTCGTGGTCAGTTCGCCGGTGGTTCGACCGAGATTCGACGCGGTCGAATTCACGGTTTGACGCGGGTCACCGCGTCGCCGTGAACGTGCAGGAGATGCAGCAGGGTAGCGTGGGTGACGGGGACTCGGCCCCGAGGAATTCACCGAAAAACTCCAACTTGGGCGACGCCGACGGTCGTGTTCGAATTAAAGTGGAGGCGCCGGAATCGACGGAGGTATTCGACCTTAAACGAGAACCTCAAGACGAGTACCATACAGTGCAGCATGACTACCATTACGACAGAAAACCAATCGTTCCTCCAACGAAGCTCGATGGAAATTCCGAGATCGTCAACCAATGTCAGCCGCCGCATCAAATTTATCCGCGACCGATTGCAACCGGACTGCCGAATTCTTATGGATTCCCACATTTTTATGGACCGTCTGCGATGCTACCTCCGTCGTTTCATGGCGCTAGACCATCCTCGGATCGACCGATTGGGAAGATCGACGAGCACGAGCACGAACAGGAACGTTACAGAGTGCCCGTGTCCAGTGTGTCCACCAGTGACAGTGTTTATCTGCATCACGATTCTCATAGATACGAGATCGGTGATTATCACGGGAAAGGATATTCAGGAATGCCTTATGCCGCGTTTCGGCCTTCGATACAGCAGCGTACAGCGGTATACCCCAGTCATCATAATAACAGTGGCTATAGGGTTGCACAGTATCAAAATAGGAAGCGCAAGTGGAGCGGCGCTGCGCTCCGTGGAATGCCGCCGTCGATGCCAGTGAGTTTCCTTTTTTCTTCTTTGGTTCCGATTACTTGCGATTGATCTGGTTTATGGGATCGCCAATGCGTTATATGCAATTCTATCACAAAGAATGAAACGTCGTTGGCACTTACATTTAGCTTCGACAGGGAGATTTAGTCGATGTTAATATTTTCCGCGTCGCAGTAATCATAGTAGTTTAATCGTAACGACAGATTTTCTATAACCAAATAGGATTCAGTGGAATCGTTATTTTTCTGTAGCAAACTAAGCGTTCTAATCCATCTATTTTAACTCAACTGGCAAGATTTATCGAAATGTATAATTTTGTTTAAGTGGTGCACAATTTTTGGTGGATACAGCGGTAGAGACAGAGCGAGAGACGTATAAAAGAAACGCTGTAACAGTTTTTTAATTACGAGTATCTACCTGTAGCGGTTGTTATTGCATTATCCAAACGCAGTTCCTCGTGTCTCGATTCTCGTCTCCGCGAAGCACGATCACTTGGTTCGCTGCAGTCCGAAGTGTAACTCGTTAATATCGACACGCAACCGAAGAATACCTTTTGTCTGAGACGCGGAAGTAACCGTAATTTTACTTATGGTAGATTTTTAATTGTATTCGACATTAATAATGCATCGAACGCCACTTTCTTCTGTTCGGCGCTCCGACGCACTGTAAACAAAAGCGAATTGCATTACGTAAGAGAAGCGCGTTTAATCGAATCCACGGATATTTCACTGACGTTTTACATGGAAGCGAGGTAGTAGGCCTGTGGTCCGTTGGCACACACCCAATTTTCGTACCACCCAATTTTAACGCAACTACCCAACCAGATTATACGAGTGATTTCTGACTTTTTGTGA
The DNA here is from genome assembly GCA_014737475.1 of Bombus confusus. Classification (NCBI taxonomy): domain Eukaryota; kingdom Metazoa; phylum Arthropoda; class Insecta; order Hymenoptera; family Apidae; genus Bombus; species Bombus confusus. The sequence continues at coordinate 4,481,725 of JACXIV010000008.1, read as the reverse complement.
AAACGATGCGATGTAATAATACGGCGTAATAATATGCTTGCAACCAACGTGTGAATAATATAACTCGCTACAACGATTACTCTCGTGAAAATAATTTGTAATAATCTTTAATTCTAACCTCAACGTACACAGGAAAGATCGTGAAATTTTCTTCGATGCCAATTCAATTCGATACGATCAATGTATCCGCGTTTGACTTTAGAACGCTAGCTGTTTGAAACGTATTTTATTTAATTCCAGAATCGAATGAATAAGTTAGGCTTGGCGCGAAGTTGGTCGATAACACACTGAATTTGCCTGTGATTTTCATACGCGATCGTCGACCAGAAAGACGAGAGAAAGTGACGTGTAACTCGGATCCAAGGAGGAATCGTTACCGGTCACGACGCGTTATCGTCGCACGACCTGCGAAGAGTGCCGCGGGTTCCCGGTGGTTTTAATGAAATCGAATGAAAGTTCGCGATCGTTCGGTCAAAAATTACGTCGATCCATGGTCGAAATTACAGTGATTACACGCGGCGTGTCGGTTTGGCCCCTCGAGGAGTGGATTCTCTGGCCGAACGCGAACCGGGACGCGGCGAGGCCCATTCAGCGGCGACCGCGCCGATCACGAGCGAGAAACGGCCGACGCGGAACGGTTTGCACAACGATTATTATAATATCGGTGGATTAAAATAGATGCGCGTGTGGCGGACGCGTTTTGCCGGCGACTTCTGGTCTGGCCGCGATCCGCCAGCCAGCGCATTACATATTCTATGGTTATATAATGCGTACGAACAGCGTGGTTACTTTACAAATTACGTTAACAGCGGCACGGCTACCGCACGCTTCGATTAATTCAAATTGCCCGCGCGCTTACCCCGCATGAATTAGCTCGGCGTGCCCTTTTTCCTCCGCCTAATTGAGACCTACGAAACGCGCATAATCCGTGGAAGGAACGTGACTGGAAGTGGGTCGCGATACTCTCGATCGGACGTTTCTTTGGGTCAAAGGATAGCCGAATCGCTCGATCGCGCAACCTTCGCTTCCAAGTATCTGCTATCTATACGTTACTTGTTCGCGTTGCGTTTGTTTGTTGCTTTGCTTTACTTGCTCGTGAAAATTTTATCTACGGTGTCTATCGCGGGTCATTGGTGGTAACGAGTTCCTACGACACTCGCATCCTCGTATTCTCGTGCAAAAAATCGAGTTACTCAATTTGCACTAACTTAACTCTGCGCTGTCTCAGCTTTCCATTTTTACCGATTTTAATTGGTCTCTGGGTTTATCACGCGACCAGACCAGCGTATTTCTCGACGCGAAGAGAAATTGCAGCCAACGGCTCCAGAAAACGAGAATGAACTGCCAGCTGTTGTCCGTTTAGGCGCCCAATGATGGTGAAATCGCGCCAAATCGGGCCGAGGCGCGACTCTAGCTGTTCTGTCGGCCACTTCCGCGCCGAATTTGTCCAGACTGGATGCAACCAAGGTTCTCTCATCTGCATACCGTTTCCTCTCTCTAACGATCGTTCATCTTCCGCGCCGGGACGCACGCACCTGTATCGAGATAACGCGGCGTAACGTATACCCGCGGCGAATAAGGGCATTGAATCGAAGCCGATCCCTACGGCTTTCCTCGGGCTAGCTCGCTCGCGGATTACCGCGGGTCGGTCTATAAATTTCGTACCGGGAAATCGTGCACCTGCGGCCGGGCTCCTCCGAATCGATCGAGATCGAAATGGAATCTGTTTCTGCGAGTGCAACGATCCAGGAGATTGCGCGACTTTTGTCCTAGGACGTTTGCTATTCTTACGTTTTAGTTTGAAAGTGCAGTATAAAGTAAAATGCAGAATATGGTAGAACTACCGTGCGTAGACTAATAACTAATAACTAAGTGTGGAACTAATTTCATTTTATAAACAGACTGCTTATATAAGGCGTAGAGAGTGTAAAGCAGTGGTTAGAAGAAAGAGTAAAATATACATATAAGGCAAGGAGGAAAAATGAGAGAAACATAAATCCTTCGCCTAATTTTTAGATTTTATACGCGATGCTGTACACGCATCCAGCTTGTTTCTATATTTTACGCAAAGTTTGCTGGAAATGTGCGACTAATTAGCAAACACAATTAATTTGTTCGGAAACTTGCGCGGCGACCACGCCGTGCATATAACACCATATAATGGTTATTTTTGCTTCCGCGAGACATAATGTTATATGCATCAAATTATTAAGCAAGACGCAGTTATCGCGTTGCGAGTCACCGATAAAGCATACACTTTCAAAGAATTAAAAAACATTTTTTCACGCTTTCGTTTCGATCATTCACGCACACTAAGCGTTCGTTCCATACTCGATACTTGATAAATTAAAATTTGTTTTCGATGGCTAAAATTTAAAGCACAGGAGAATGGAGTTGTATAGGCCTGAAAGATGAGAAAAATATAGGTACAGTGTAAGCACTCGACTTTGGATAACGAAATATCTTTTTTTTTTTATATTAAATCTGGCCAACGACCTGATATCGATACAACGATTCGTTAAACGCGAAATACGTATAGGTATAGTGCACACGAGCTATCAACAGTTGATTCGGAAAGTCGTGAGATAATCGGAATTCCAGCAGATCCAAAAGCAACGAGAGATGGAAGCAGCACGCTTCTTCAGAGAGATGTACTTTATCCGTGCATACATTTACGCGGACATTGAAGCGCGCAGCCGGTGCAACAACTTGTCAGTCGGCGCGTACGGAAAAGGTTAAAGGCTGCCGGAGATGAGTTATATAGTCAATTGGAATCGATCACGAGTCACCAGGCATTACCGTTGTTCCCTATCGATCCCGTTACGGAGCATGGGACGCCCACTTAATAATTTCGTTACGGCCAAGGAACCTGTGTAACATTCAATCTCAACTATTGTGCCGTCAATAAGGAGGATTACGGAAGTACAACTGGAACTCGTTGTACGGGGCCACGACAGTTCGCCTTTTCTTCTCGCGAATCTACCCTCTTGTTCGATTTCCATAATCGTATTATATATACCTACGTCTAATTAGGTATGCCACTAACTGTAAAACGTCGCGGCGCGCGCACGAATCGAACTCGCTGGCTGATACGTCGAATAAAATCATCCATTCTCGAGCCGCGACTCGTAACTTCTACGTAACTAGTACAGTTTGCATCGTGTAAATAACGCGGTGATGAATATTCATCGGACGTTTCGCAATTACGACCGATATACTTCAATCGGCGATAAATTAGAGGAAGCGTTTTGTAACTTTGGTTCGTATCAGCTGCGCGATATTTAACGCGAAACCGCGTCAATTTCCAAATAACATCGTGGATAGATCGAAACGAGGAAAGAATTACGTAGGTTCGCGCGGATGGGCCGGGACCCGGAGCGATTCCGCTCGCCAGATGCGATTTACAAGCCGTGGGCCCAAACGGAACGCGTTTTTCTACCTGGACCCTGTCCAATTGGCCGCAGCACATGGCGCTGCGTGATGCGCGATTCGCCTCGTCTCGTATCCACGCGAAAACAAGCTCGTGCAACGCGCTTTCGCCAAGCTTTAATTGAGTCGACGAGGAGAAAGTTTTTTTTATGGTCACGATCCAGGGCAGAAAGAAATAAAGAGATCGTTTATGGTTAATGGAGAGGCTCTATAATCCTGGGGATACAGTATGTGTTTCTACTAAGTTCAGCAGACATTTTTTCCACATCGTGCTCCAAAATATTGGAATCGCGTTTCAAAATCACGTCGTAATATGTTAGTACGGGGTGTCTCGAAGTTGAGCTGGAATGCGTTAAACTAGACACAAGTAAGTAACGGGTTTATGTGAACGAGTTGATGCATCGAGGAAGAACGAAGAACTGGACAACGATGTTTGGATACAGTTAGACAAGCATCTAATATGTTGCGCGTGATAGATGATGATAGAGGTTAGGTAGACGTTATTCTCCAAGATGGATAGGGAAGATCTGATTCTTTAGTCTGGCGATATTATACAAGTTTGATATTGTCGTTCGTTATGTGCTGGGAGTTTTAAACACACGAGCGGTTGACTAGGACACAGTCAATGCCAGAGATTTATAGACTAATATATTCGTATAACGACGTAGGAATCACGTTCACAATGGCGAATAATACTTTGAAAAGTAAAACTAAACGAACGTACTGTAGCTCTTCTTACGAGTATATATCGATTCGTCGATCAGTTAGATAAGAGCGCTAACGAGAAGTCTGACGTCGATTAAAAATGTATCGAGCAAAACGTAGAGGTATAGCAGGTAATATTATTCGTGATCATAGAGCATTCTCTATTATTTACCTATTTCGTTTCACTCGCGAGTGAATGAGGAACGGTATAGAATGATTCGCTTTATAGCCAAACTTTGCTCCCCTACTATTGCGCTATCGAGTAGTTGAACCATTTCATTCGACGATTAGGTAGTTATTCCTCTCGAAATCAAGCTAACCGCGACATAGTAACGAACTACGTTCACGGTAATTTTGTACTTTGTACCGGTCGATTCACAGCCGGGCCGTGATTCTGACATAAAAAACGATGCCGTGGCACTGTGCGGCTCTGGGTTCCATTGTGCCGGCCTCCGGCGGAGGCTGCACGCTTTTCATCGTTAACAAGCATGCTAGACAACGTTTGTTCGCTGCCACTCCGCAGGGAGCACGCTGCAACTTTTCTGCCGTGACGATCGTCCGAAGAATCCGGAATTGCGAACCGCTCCGGCTTTTCTGGATCGTAAAGCGATTTAAGTGCGCGCGGCGAGCCTCGCGAACGTCCGTGGAAGCGGACGTATGCGGATGAGACGACGAAAAACCACACACCGCGTGACTTTCTGTTTTCCAATGTAAAACGTTGCTGTTGGAACACTGCTGTAACCGTAACTCGTGGCAAGAACTTCAATAGTAGCAGAGTTTATTTATGGTTTTTCTTCTAGTTCGTATTTTCTGGGTCAAAAGTACAGACGCGCCGTTTAACGAAGTAAATATTAAACGGTAGAAGTAACGTATTCCTTGAAAGGTCTTCGACCAGTAGTTCATACGGATCAGAATGATTAATTGCTAAAGATTGTTCGATTCATGAAGTATCGAAACATCGATCTACGTTCTTAATTGCGAATCTCGTGTGTAATTTCGTGACGTTAATGTAAACATTACTACAAAATCAGGTCGTAGCTTGATGAAGGTATTTAGTAGTAGTTACGTGTGTTTCCATCGAGGATCGTCGAGTTAACGACAAGCGGCTCGCGACAAAAAGCGTACACAGCGCTATTACCGCGAAACCAGGCATCCCGATGATACGGTGCGGAGCTGCCAGTTTACGCTCGTTCGCACAGGATCCCCCTTCGATACGGCGCGCAATCGCGTGGCTCTACGTGTCACTTTGTAGCGCATGAATAATTAATGGCCACCGTTTATTTTCCGTGCCGCTTTACGGCCCCGTTTTTTCATTTTCCTCTTTGGCTTCTGGCAAATACCGGATCGGCCGACAACGCGTTTCCGCCTCGGGAAAAAACCACGCGACTGATTCGCCTGATTGCGTCCGTGTAATCGCCATAATTTCGTTTTGCGTGAATGTTGTTACGCCTTAATCGTATCACTTTCTGCCTCTATTATGTCATTTTCTTAATGAGGTAATCTTCGCATCTTACAAATTCACGATGAATTTCTTTTGACAGATTGATTCTCACTTTTCTTTCAATCCTGTGAGGTGTCCGATAATTAACTCTTTCGGTAGCCTTAAATGTCGTTTTAGGAAGATAATTTCGTTCTTAACAAGAGAACGTAGATTACGCGATTTAAGCATCTTACGCGTATTACAAGCGGTTTAGCATGTTGCATATCACGCATTAATGGAATCGAATGGCAAACAAATATTTACGTTTATAAGAAATTGAGAAACCGGTTGAACTTAAAGTACCTGCCTATTAAAAGCAAGAAGATTGGATCGGAAAAGAGCAAACGAACCGACGTAGACAATTTCATCGCACAAACGGTTCTATATGTATCCGAAAGATTCGCTTCGGATAATCGAAATGTAACCGTGAGGCAGGATATCGAGCTAGGTGAAGGGGGATGGTTACGTACTTCCACGTATTCCACCTTCAGTGAAAGTAATAAAGCGTACCGTTCTCCTAATTACACGAATTTTTGTCGAGAAACAAGCACATCTGTCGTAAACATCCGCCGCAAGATAACGGCGCTATTGTGCAACATTAGTACAGCAATAAAAACCAAGCTGCGCATTAATCCTATCTAAAATTGCATCCTACGAGAAAGAAAGTAACTCCTCCTCGGTCATGGCAGGAATTTATTTGGCGAAACGATACAGGAGATCGGCATTACTCCTATCCTCGAAGACTATCGCCACCCTTTCTGCAAACAACCGGCACGTTAAGTGGAGTTAATGAAAAAACGGCGCAATTCTTGAGGAATACGAAGGGAAATCATCCGTTACACGGCTCAAGCGGCAATTCAGCGTGTGGTAGCCGAAAAAGTGGGTAGACAACACAGCCCCCACGTCGTTATTAAAGGACGAGACGTTGGCTGTGGACAGGCGCACGATAGGGCGCGTGCGCGCAGAAACCGCAACCCCGAAGCCGCACGCTAATTATTTATTCTTTGTTATGCTTTCCTTTTTCGCGTGGCGTGGCGTGGCGTGACGATTCTCTTTCTTCCTGTCGCCACGTAAGTACAATTCGCCTCCACTTTTCGTTCGTTCTATTCTTCCGAGGCCTGTTGTCTAATGGTTTTTCCGGTCCTCTTTTCGAACCGAGATTGCCAACGAAATGTCTCCTATGGTTCTTAGAGCGGCATAGACAAAGGCGATTTCTCTTCTTCGTATTGCCAGTCTCTATTTATCGAAGTTTGTACGAACGTCGTGGCTGATTTTTGCGTTTCGGTGTTTTCAACGGTTTCGAAGGAAGCTCGGATTTGCTTTGTTCCGTTTACGCGAGAAATTTGTAATGGTAATGCGCGAGACGCAGCGATGAGATCTACGGCGACGAAGTAGGTACATCACGGATGACTGCGCGTAATTGCAAGAAAAAAAGGAAAAGGATAATTCAGTTTCATGCAAATGCGACACGTCGTTAGGTTGAAAATTGTCTTGAGCCGATGCGACCGGATGGATCGTTTTCTCCGATTCGTTGGCGTATCGGCCGCCTTGAACTTAATCCCCACGGAAAGAAACACATCGCGCATAATTACATCTCAATATCTTCGAATTAAATTTCAAAATCTCGGAATATCCTTCTGCCGGTCATTATTCACGGCAATTATCATTAATTTACTATCTGTGGCAAATAGTAATTAAGTTTTTGTTCCGAGCTCGTGCATCGAACAAACATATGTCGATACGCTCGTACGCGAGATCACCGTGCATTTTCCCATATGTATTTTTCTCAATTATGGCATTTTTCTTCGCTTCTTCTTCCTCTCCATGTGAAACGTCTGCCCAATGAAGCAGTGGCCGGACGGATCGGCAACGAGGCGAGACCTCGCGGAATTTCCGTGAGGACCCGCGCATTCCTTCGGGATCGATCGACACGCACGAATATTTTCACATAACACGGAGAATTCTATCGTGCCTGTCTATCGTGCCCGGCATTGATGAACACCGCGACGTCATACGGGATCACGCGAACACGTGTCTCGATGCTTTAACCGCGTGTAAATGCTCCTCTTGAGGGACGAGTACTTGTCTATGGGTGACAGGTTGCGTTTCGATAGCGAACTATGATATTTTCCTTCTTTCTTTTGGAAGGAGTTTATATTCTAACAAATAATTTTCTTACTAAATCTACTTCCGCGTTGTAACATATCACACTGTACATATCGAACGTTACGTTTCCTTGTACACTGTAAATTTCTATTTTTGGAAAGTACATTCACCGACCCAAAAAGTTAAAGGTTAACGAGCCAACACTTACATTAAGCACTTATCTGCTCGCTTCGGAGATACCAGATTAAGTACCAACAGGAAGACACAGAACCCTCATAGGATATGGGCAAAAACCTACGTCTTATTGATCACTGTCATTCAGTGGAAATAAAAACGCTGGTTCGAGCGAACCGTTTCATGGTTGAAAAACGTTCTCGAGTTTTGCCCATCGACTTCCTTTCTCTTTGCCGACTTATACGTACTTATCGTAAATATATACCTAATTCTATTTACAGTTAATAACGTAGGAGGCTGGATGTCCTTTCGAGCAACGTTCTTGTAACATCGGCCTGAATATTGACGAGACGATTTCTTTTCGTAGAAACTATGGCGCTATAAAATCACGGACACTCGAATAATTTTGAAATTGGACGAAATCTTCGCAATTCTACGATAACTCCGGAAGAATATTATTTTCGTAATAGATCTGATTCTTTGTCTCAGAAACGTAAATGTCGAATTCAAGTTGAATCGAGGGAAACGTTGAATTTTAGAGGAGAACGAAGTTAGTCCTTTACGATGTAACTAACTGATAAAACTACCGTGCTTAAATACGTTAAAAAAAATGAAATAGTCTTTTTACGGGTTTGATAAATTTGTCCGTAAGGAAGTTAATGGAGGCTTATCTTCTTCCGCAAAACGGTGTCCGCCACGAAAAGGGTGCTGCGCGTTCCAGCACCATGGACAATGCACGTTACATTGATTCTTTACGAGGCCACTTAGATAGCGGCGGCGTTGTAAGCGCACATTGAACGTTATTGTAATGCGGCTAACGTTGCACACCGACGCCGATTATATTACAAAGACACGGAACGGCCGCTTACCGGCTTAGCCTACCACGCTTTACGATCGCTGACACCTACCGACCCGCCAGCGATCGCCGGTATTATGATCACGGCCATTAAAGTAATTGATGCTATTTAGAGAAGATACGCTTCTCGTACAAGTTGACCCCGTGACATCGAGCACCGCGTCGCGTGAATGATTTCGATTTAAATAATTTCGACCGAGGATCATTCTGATTGCGTTTTCGCACGAACCGAACAAGTTTCCGCGTCCAAGCTGCTTTGTTTATATGCATTGCAGCTTGCTAGTACGAGAACCGAGTTTATAGTTGTTGGAATAGAATACCGATGCACGATACTGCTAGCATTTCGTGTCATTTTTATAATCTTTGAACTACTTTCCATTCCTGCTTCTCTTTGGAAAATTTTCTAATTTTGAGAAAATTGATCCTTCGATAGGATAGTCACGAGGAATAAGAAAAACAGTGATATAGATAACATTAAACATGGATGGCATTTCTATTTCAAGTTTTTGTCAAAGTATTTAACAAAAATTGCATGTCCGATTGTAAAAATTATTTGTCAAAATATATCCTTGAAAGAAGGGAAGGACATTCTCATCGAACAATTCCGGTTGCTGAACGCACAAGCAGGATCTCGATTCTCGATGGCACGACACGACGGTCCACTTCTCACCGTAACGAGCAGATATGGTGACTGGTCAAACACGACCCAGCGATTCTTTATGGGCCCATTAAACGCTCTCGGACTCATAGTCGCGTGGTAAACATTATTATAATCCGACTAGCGTGGCAGGGCCGTGCCGATTACTTTACAAAGGCACGAAGCGACTGCTTTAGGGTCGCGATTCCGCTTTACGATCGCTGACACCTAGCCTTGGTCGAAGCGGATCGCGTACGCGCGCGCGATCGCTCTCAGATATTACGAGCTCGAATATTAAAGTAATTGATGCCACCATAAAACACGAAACAGCGGTGTCTCTGCCGGTTCCTCGCCTCGGTTCGCCCCGCGGTGCTCGATTTAACGCGCCAATATTTTTTCCGCGCCCTTTCGTGGAACCTGATGTGTGGATATCGACGCTTGTTTCCTGGCTAAATGCCTGTTATTATTTGTGCCAAGATTTTTCATCCGCTGTCCGACCATTATTCGTTTCCTTTTTTATTTTTCCGAAAGACTGTTTGCAAGCCAACTGGATTTTATATTCCGCAAGAAATATTTGTGCGATAGTTGTTTTACTATTCTGTTTTATTCGATGTTTTATTCAACTCATATTTATCTTTTTACGTTCGAATAATGTAGGTATTTATGCGTTTAATATATGATTAAGATTAATAGCTTCGAAGTTTATGATTTATTAAGCAGCCAAGTTAATTTGAATTGGCTACATAATGTAAGTATAGAGATACACAGCGTGTACCATCATCAAATATTCATGTCGATTGCAATATTTATATCAATCGCAGATCGATAGCCCGACTAGTACATTTAATTCGTTCGCTTCCGATATATCCGTCGCTGTCATCAGTCGTACACCTTCTCCCATGATTCCTTTGGCTGCTACCGTGGCTGCTATATTTAGAAGACGGATTCTCCCTACGGAGTTCATTCTTCCCGGCGCGGCGTGGCGAGGGGTTCTTTGTTGGCGTCAAACGTGCTCGCGTCGTGTATGAACGTCGATTAACCCTTCGCCAGATAAAGTGGAAGGTATACCGCCGATACCCTCCTTGAGACTATAATGTTTTTCAGCGATCGTCGTTGCGCAATTTACCTGGATTTTTAGCGTAGACAGCGTAGGTACATTTAATCTTTTTCTGTGCGAGTATATGCGAGCCATGAGAATGTTTCTTTACTTCCAAAAGATAACAAATTGGGGTTTTACAACGTTTGCAATTACACAATTAGTTATCGATGGCTACTTGAAACGCCGATCGCGAACTTGTACCTTGATAAACTAACTTGATAACTAACAAATGTACGCTATTAAATCTAACAAGTTAGTTCATATTTGCCACGCTGGCTGTAATGAAACAATTGCAAATTATCGCTCGTATCTTAAAACACACGAAAAGTATCACACCGTAGGAAGTGCAGAACTCGTACAGCAGTAGACTTAAACGTTTCACCGGTAGGATTGGCGCTTCTCCGCGCGGCGGAATAATAATTTCTGATCTCCGCGAGTCGGTCGGAACGACTTCATCTCCCCGGGGCCGGTGTTCATCGCGACAATGTCTACCCCGCGGAGGCGCGCTGTAGCCGGAGGATTTAAGGAGCGGGTAGATCGCGTAGGCGGCTGCCTGCGGCCCGGTGTAAACCGAGCTTTACGGCGCTCGTGGCCCCGTCGATCGTGAGATCGTATTAGAGCGGCGCGTCGGCGCCGAGTTTGGCTTAGGTCGATGCTGCGTGTCGAGGGGTGTCGAGGGGCCAAGAATTGTGCCCTTCTTCTCGGTGTACACTCGAGGGTAGGAAGAAAAGGGACAAAGAAATCGAGAGGAGGATCGTATATACGGTACGCGAACGCGAAAGAAAGGTAGAAGGGGGAAGAAATAAAGAGAAATATAGAGTTAATGGGAGAGACGGAGAAATAGATCGAAGGAGGAAGGTAAGAGGCGAGAGACGAGAGAGAGAGAGAGAGAGAGAGAGAGAGAGAGAGAGAAAGAGAGGATCGAAGGGCACATGGAAGGAACAGCGTGTAACGATGTATCAAGCTGTTGCGCCCCTGGCGTGTCCGGCAATGGTGGATCGTCGCTTTGAGCTGGACCGCGCCGCTTCGGCTCTGCATCATGCCTTTACACGCTCCCAATGCCCAAACGAGGGACGATAATGCCTCGCTCTCGTCTTGTTCCCGCGCATAGACACTATTAATTTCGTATCCCTCGCCGCGTGCGCGCGTGTGTATGACCTGTCTCGCGGTCTAACACACGGAAAGAGAGAGAGCGCAGGCCCGTTCGATTGACTCGTTCGTCTGGATATACGCCGTCCTTTTTAACGTCCATCCGTAATCCCGAGGTTTTCAAGCCTCCCTCGAACGTCATTACCGCGATCACGTCCTTTAACCGTTGGAAATTGCGTACGTAATGCCGGGTAATTCCGGCGTAGACACCGGACTAGGTGTCCAGTTCGCAGAGGTCTATCGGTGGTGCGGCTACGTAACAGCGAATTGGAATTTAAATTTCTGGTGATTAGAGCTGGGTAATGCGTTTTAATGAGTTTTATGGTCTTTCGTTCGAGGCATCTATCGCCAGACGGACAAATTTGTGGACGGTTTAAGAAGCGTATGGAAATCATTATCGATTTTTCCGATGTAAGATTGCTCGTATGCGATGATATTGTCTAATTTTTCCGATACTCGGCAAGAGGAATTCTAGCGATAAATTCTGGTAAATTACGCCCGGTATTTTCTAATAATCGTGACCGTCCGTCCTGACCCGGACGTATGCTATCAGGCATTCGTCTCCTGTTTTCCTTCTATCGTTATCTCTTATTTTTGTTTAATAGTATCTCTTACTATCTTTTCTGCCTGCTCGATAATAATTTTTGACGCATGGAGTCGAGCGGTACAGTTCATTGGTAGTCTGTATCAGATCGTACGTGTAGAAGTAAATCTTCCGCTTGTGCATTAAAATTGATTTTAGTCTTTTTATTTAGTATTCTTCATACACGTTGTGTATTTAAACTGTATTGTAAACGTAACCTATCAAGCCGAAATAGCTCAGTTGGGAGAGCGTTAGACTGAAGATCTAAATGTCCCCGGTTCAATCCCGGGTTTCGGCAATTTGTCTTTTTTTTCTTTTAATATCTTTTTTCTCTATTCGCAACTTATCTACTAATATTGTTAAGCTTTCATAATGTTATTAATCTCGAAAAAAATTAATTTCCTGAAAAAATTAATTTTAAATTAACAAGTCGAACGTTGTATGTGAATGCGAATATTTGAATCAATTATCATACGCAAACGGGAAAGCGTATAATTGGGTATATGTATATAAAATAGTCGTTATTATAGAAAATTATACAATTATATAAAATAAAGAAACTAATCTCTTTACGCGTTAATAGCATATCTAACAGTCACGAAGGCAACATGACGCATAGTAGTTTCGATATTTAAAATCTAGTAATCGTGATTAATCTGGCACTTACTCGGCTCGTCCTTTTGACTCGTTAACGCGGCTAGATTAAAATTTCCGTTCGCCAGACTGCCTTTTGCGCGGCAATAAATTCCATTAATAATGTTGCATGATACGCTTTGGCGGGTTAAGGTCCGACTAGGCCGCGGCTTATATCGAGAACGGTACATAATTATTACGTGGAATGATCGCGGCGTTGCGTGTGACGTTGTAACCCCCGCGCCTAAACTGGCCGGCCGATAATCTCCGAGTCCGGTCTTGTTCTCGAGCATGGATACTATTAATTTCGTGTCCCTCGCCGCGCCGCTGCGCCGTGTTTTTCGATTGACTCGTTTATCTTGCTTTCCGCCGATTTCGCTGTAATTAGAAGCCTTGATGGGAAATTAATTCGTCGAGCCGGTTGCAGCATCGGATTAAAATTGTTCTTTTGAACGAGGCACGTATGGTACGTACCGGCCGTGCGAAGCTGGGCGGAGTTTCCTTTGTGAAAGTTTAAGCGCCGATTGATTTCTTTCGTTCTTCGAGACACAGAGTTAAGAGGGAAAGTAGGTATAAAATTCAGTGACTCATACGTGTTTTTACCAATTAGTTTGCTTCGAATTGGAATTCCCAAAGTAACATTAAATTGGATTATGAAATAGTTAGCGCCGAATGCAGACGACTCCTTACGCGATTAATCTTCGTTGCATTGGCATTCGCGAAACTTTCAAAGGCCAAACAAAGCTACAAACTGGCGTATTACCTCAAGTGCCCCCCCCCCCCCCTGTGCATCGGCACGCCATTGTTTTCGCGAACGCGAGTCTACGGCCCGAAACAGAAGCGCAGGCGAACACGTAACGACACGTTGACAGGTGCACGACCAGTCGTTGGTGTTTCCGCGCGGCAGCACGCCGCCGTGGACACGCACGTGAACGCCCCCGGCCGATGAATGCGTGCAGGGAAACGCGTGTACGGTTCGCACGTGCCACGCACGCCGTTACGCTTGGAAAGCTCCTGACAACGGCCTCCTTCGATCGACCGTTCGTTCGGAAGCGTAAATGCGAGTCGCTTTATGTCTTCCAGCCCTCCGATAGATCAGCCCTCGTCGAAGATTCACCGGACATACAGCTGATTGGTCGAACACATTGGTCGGCCCGATTTCCTGGAAAACGGTGCCAATTTGCCGATGAGTTTTGCCGCGTTTGCTCGATACCTTGCTGATATTCGTGACTGCTCTGGCTTAGGTTTTCCGCCTCTCGTTGCGTGATACGACTGTACAGCGAACAGTGTTTTGCTATATGGTTTTCAAGACAATTATGTGATGTTTTTAGGTAGTTAAAAGCTTGTGTGTGGTAAGATACTCGAGCGGTAAAAGTTTTTCAAACGATTTATCGAACGACGGATAATTGCGCGTGATACGCAAACCGCTTCCACTATATTTTTCAAAAATGCATTCTTTCGAACCTTGATTTTACTCTGTTATATCTTGCAAGAAACGATCCAAGCAAACCCTAGCAGAATGCAAGACGTTGGGTATCGAGGGGTCAAAGAGGATGGTACGGTGGGAATAACCGCAATTTGACGTAACATGATGCGGGGAATAGCGAAACTCGGTCCAGAGAAAGGCAGGCAACCCTTGCAGAATCGGTCGGGGGGTCACAAGGGGGTGGAAAAGGGTCCACGAGACAGAAACCCCGGGAAAGGGTATCTGTTGTCATGGTCCCTGATGCTCCATTATTGATTAAAGATGGCTGACTGGCTGGATGGATGGATGGGCGGTGAAGTCGTGACGCCATTTTAATATGCGCAATTATAATGTGTACCCAGAGCCCCGGGGGATGATACGGGCCAGGTCAGGGAGGTGAAGGACGCGTCGCGGATGTTGTCGGTGACCCCGCTTCTTGAAACCGGTTCACCTTCTTCGTTTGCACCGAAATCAGAGGGGAACCGCGTAATTGAGGAGTTAATTAGGACGCGTTCGGTGCTGTAATCGAGTTTCCCGTTTCTAATCTATAGTCGTTGGCGAGATTCTCGCGTTCGTCCCTGGCGTTTTTCGCCGTTCTCAACAGGTTGCACGGTTTTGCGATAAAAATAAACGGGTACACCTCGAGAAACCTTTGCGATCGTCGAGGTGGCATAAAAATACGAGCGTAAAAAGTGAAAGTTCGTTTAAAGGAAGCAGAATAAATGAGGTATAGAACATTCGTCGTCGACCATTCATACAAACCATCGTACAGCTCTTTTTTTGGCTGATAAATATTCGATACCCGGAATTAAGTTGTATAATTTATCCAGAATTGCTTAAGTAAGATCGCGTTAATAGCGTAATACGATCTGCAATTATTTTATTTTCGATTATTCGCAACACGGATAATGTCAGTAACTGTACGGTTAATTCGTCCTCACCCCGAATCTGTTAACAAGTAACTGTCTAACCTTCGCTACGACCGAAGAAGCGGAAAGAAACAACCCTATTCTCGGCGGAGGCTTCATCAAATTTACACGAGAAACTTTTCCGTAGGAGAAAATACACGCGATACGTTCTCTAGCCAATCCGTTACGCCGCGGTACGGCATACGGGTGGAAAGTTCGTTACATGGGGCGGTGATTGCACGGAGGGGATGTACGCATCGGTATCGGGAGACTCGTGAAGAGATAACAGCGACGACAGCTCGTTAGCGTGGTGCGTCGGGGTTGTAGCGATGTCGCGTAGCTCGATGCCCGACAACGACCGACCGTGGGCGAACATGTCGTGGCTACAATGCCCGTACGTCTACCACAATGCCCGTAATAGGAAAATTAATGTGTGTTGTGTGTGGTCGCTACGTGCACCCCGGGGCGTTCGCGAGATCCTCGATTGTATTGTCCGCGTACAATTCGGTCGTATAATCGATTAATCAATGGAATTTGACTTATGTCGTCTTTGGTCCGCTCGGAAGGTCTCTGAATCTCCAGTGTCCCTGCTTTCATATTCTTCTGTGGATTTTTTCTTGTTTCCTCGAGGGATTCGAAACGATTCAGACGTCGATATTGGATTAGTCAAAAAGGAGGTATTTTTCAAAATTACAGCAACTGTTGCGATACAAATAAACGTTGATTTGCTAGTAAACAACTAATATCATAAACGGAGAAACACCAACCGATAGGAGAACTGGTTCTTCCAAAGAAATTTTCTGATGTTCGGGGAACGTTGTTGCGAGAGTAACGCTACAGCCGGCAGCACGGACGTAACAATGGAGTTCAACATTTCAGTTTCCTAGAAGGTCTACTGTATTCAGTTCCTCATAGACTTTTTAGGAAATGTCGAGGATAATTCTCTATGAATTACGCAATGAGAATTTTGCCGAGGATACAAGACTTTGGAGAAGCGAATTTTGCGTATTTTCTTCCTCGAAAGATCGTCTAATTTAAATTCCAAAATTGTTAACCTATAACGCAAGCAGCGGATGATCGGTCATCCTTGTTATTTAAAATATCATACGTTCGATCGCTCGGAAGGCTCGAAAAAAAGCGAAAGAGAGCTCGTTAAAGGGGAGAAAGCAGTAGTTCCGCCGCGTATCAAACGCTGCGCCCCATCCCTGTTAAAGCGGCCGTAAACAGCGAAGCATTAATACAATTCCGCTATTTAATTCACATCGCGTCTACTCACCCTCTTCGCAACCCGTGCCGTGTATTTCGTGCGAGCTGCAATATTAATCCGCGTTCGCGTGGCGTGCTAAAAGGCAGAGAGAAAATTCCCGCGAACCACCCCACGTGTGCTCTCTTTTTCGCGCTCGCGCGTCCATCGAAGGATAACGAATAAAATGGTAAATAACGATGCGAATGTCCGAACTCGAGGGGAGGATCGGCGATGACCGGATTGGCTTTTCCTTTTCCTCCTGTGTTTTCCTCGTCCTGCCACCGCGTTCTCGCATTTCTTATTTAAGCCGAAGCATGTTGTACGCCACCCGATGGCGCGGCTCGATAGGTCGCCGATACGAGTCGTTCGAAGAAGACGTGGCTCGTCCTCGTGGAGGATAATGACCGCTCTCGCGGTAATAGCAACTGCGAACTCCTCCTGAAAGCCTATCGAACGGTCCCTCTCGCGTGGAAATGCGTCTAATAAATATGTCGACCGTATCGCACGCGAGTCTCTTTTCCCTCTTGGAAAGTGTTTTTCAACCACGGGGTATTCCTGCTTCTTTATATTTTTCCCTCCCATCAACCAAGATTCAGACATAGCACCAGGTAACCAGTTACCATTTTTAATTCACGGAAAGACACAGCACCGTGTCGTCAGTTACGAGTGTGTTAATACACGTAAACGAACACGTATGTTCTCTACGCTACTTATCATCCATTATACGGTTTGAGATTTTTACCAAGGAGTTAGAACCTGCAGCGCCGCGGAGGTTCGCGGAAGCGGAAATGTCCAATTCACCCCAGGTGACTTTTATCGGAAAGACCGCCAAGTGGACTAACCATCGTGCGTTCGTAATGCAAGCTTGGAGAGGGCCGCGTATTAGTAGGTGCCTTTCTCGCATAAACAGTCATTTATATGCTCACAAGCCTTAATAGCTGTAATATATCCAGTGACCAGCGCGTTAATAGGCAATAAGCGCGAGGCGACTCACCAAGTGCCATTTGCTCTCCGGGGAAAATTCTTGTTTTCCCCGAGACGGAACACGGCTCGCGTCCGAGAAAGAGCAATACAAAGTGATCGGAGTCGACTTGCTATGTATGACTCACATCCAGTCGATTGATCGCAGGTGACGAGGCGAAGCCGAGCGTTGGCGCTGGCGCTAGAATTTTCCCATGCGTACCTCGCCGAAGATAATAATTACGTTTCACGTCGGGAAACGTCAATCTCTCTGTCTCTCCTTCTTTCTCCGCGTTAGTCCGTGGCGATTCACCATCGTGGATACGTCTTGAATTATTATTGCGTTTTCTCCAATGGATAATTTGCATCGCCGTTCGTTCGCGCTACGTCCGTTCCGCGAATGGAGAATCGATGAGCGGCGAGCAACAGCCAGCGAGGGGATAAACTTGTCGTCAACCGTGTCTTCGTCGTTCCTGCTTTTTTCCAGTCGAATACATATAGCGTTGAACAGGCTGTATTTATAACAAGAGTTATTTTTACGCTCGTACGTATACGTATAGGATTTTACGATACTTTGTAAGGTTTGTAAAAAAAAAAAAAAAATCCACGGCGCGCTGTTAAGGTTTCAAGCTAAGTTCGATTTCTTTTACATCTTACTACTGTCTGCACGCTGCTACTTATTCACTTTGAAATCGTTCCAATTAGTCTAATTTGTTTCGTGTTCGCGATAAATCTTGCTTTAACAATGAGTAATTTCAACGCGTTAACGCAACCCAACATAAACATATCCCCTGTCCATCTTCGCAACAACCTCAATTACCGCCCTCTGCCATCTCGTCAGACATCGAAAACAATTCAGCTAGCGGCACGCGAGCGAAAAGAATCTCGGTCGATGAAGATAATCTGCGCCGGCATTCGCCAGGAATTAATTCGTGGCCGCGGTGCGTGTCAAGCTCGTCCCGTTGTCGTCTCGTCACGGCAGTGGCTTGGTCGTTTTGTCGCCAGTAATTACGGGGCATGGAGGTGGGCGGCGCGTAACGTGTCGCGCGTTTCGCTCGGCGCGAGCGTGGTCGTCGCGTTGCGGCGCGCGCGGAAGTGTGACGCCGTGACACGCCGCTCTCCATCAGATAAACTCGCTTAACTGGCCGTTTAGCCCGGCTCGATTGAAAACCGTATAGCTCGCGCGATCGCTGCGTGTCACTGCGCTGCTTCGCACCGTTGCGTGCGCGTCAACCAAACGCCGAGTCTCCTTTTGTCCCGTGAATTTCATGCTTGTTACTCGCGTTTAACCTTCGTTGGCAGAAGACGGTTGCCTCATGGCCGGCGGTTTCATTAGTCGTCAGCTTTTTATTTTTCTTTTCGTGGAGGCGGACGATGACTTCGAGTACTCGTTTTTGGACCACTGCGCTTAGGGTGAAACACCGTGGCCACGAAGAGTATTTGCACGTATCTTTCTTTGCCCGATGAAGCGTTTTTTTTTAAATCAGAATCGTTCAATTTCCGTATTATCAAACGTTTGTAGTTACTCGCAAAGCGCTACTAAGCGATACGAAATGTAACGTACAGCTAAGGAAGAGGAATGTTTGCCAATTGCCGGAGATCGTGTGACTGGCGATCGGCTCGAAAATACACGAGGTAACGATCGTCTGGAACGCATCAGAACGCGAAGATACATCGAGAGTTTCACCAGCCCGTCGATTGTTTTTCGTGGCAGGGAAGATTAACGCTGCCCGTCACCAGCAATGTATTAATGACGCCGATGATGGAACGGTACGATGATCGTCGACGTACTTACATGTACCTCGCACGGTTTTCTACCCGTTGCACGCCGTACACGGCTCTGGGGCTAATTATCACAGCTGTCGGAGTCACCGCTTCCAGATCTCCAAGATATCCATGGGTCGACGATCAGCTACAAGGATGACACGCTCAGTGTCCCTTTTATACGCTTATTTCGTTTATACGCTCGTTGCCTTTGTAATCCCTTTCGTGGCTTCCAAGGCGTAAAGGTGGATAAACTAATGGTCGAACTTGGATCGTTCGTCCGTGACGGACGTTATATTTTTCCTATAATTTCGTCGTTTAAACGTTGTTCGTGAACTGGCCGCGAATCACGCTATTCGATTTAAAACGGTTGCAGAACTCCGCAGGGATTGCAAAGTGTCGCGTTTATTCCAACGATCGGGACTGCGTCCTTCGACTCGCATAAGAGTCTCTCAAATGACTGGTCGAAATGACTTACAAAAGGCAAACGAAAAGACCGCGGTATGCGCGATATCTCGCGTATGATCGACGCACGACAGGGGAAATATCCCCGTGGAACACGGTGTACGCGACGTTATCGAGCTACGAGATCGGTCGAGTGTTTCGGCGTTCGCTTCGCCGTGTCTCGCCGGAGGTCGAGGATGAACCAGCCAATGCATAGATCCTGCTTTTAAGCGTACGCGTCCCGTCTGAAGTTATGCCAATGGTAGCGTGTCCCATCGAAATTGTCGGCTGTCGCGAGATTGCAACGTTGTGGGCGCGTAATGTTCGATAAAGCTCGCAATTAGTCGGCGCTGTCCTCGGCGCAAGATGCCGGGACGGAATGGAACGTCGGTGTTCTTGGTTGGCTCGAAGAAAAGGGAGGAAAGGCTGTAATTTTCACTTACGTTGGCTCTCTGCTTCGTGGGCTGTCTTCGAGGTGGTTGAGACGCAACGTGTGATCAACGTGACTGCCTCGTCGTGCCGTCGCGTCGTGACGTTCGACTTGAACAGAATCGCGGAGGATTGAATCGTGGCGACCCTGTGGCTGGAAATTCTTTCGACGAAAGGACGAGTCAAGTCGAACAAGTCGAATCGTTGTTTCGTTGTACGACGGTTATCTTTCATTTCCGAACGATCGTGTTAAACAGCCTTAGATTTGAAAAGAGTACGCAGCACGAGACTGTAGAAACGTTGAAAGTAATAAAGATAATAAGCAATAACGTCTGTGAATGTTACGAAGGACTTTCCTGTACGTGCTTTGATACAAAAACGGAGGATCGCTTTATTGGAATTTCAGATAAGCATAAACTTCTTATTTAACCATCTGCGGAGTATGGTTTTAACGACGTCGGTGATTAAGCGTGCAACCTCTGCTGTAAGGAATACTTTATTACGTGCACGCATACTGCGTGTAGACTCGAGCGATGGACACAGTACATGCTTGAAAGTTTCCGCGAAAAATCAATTATCGCGCGCCTTCGAGTTATCGATCACGCGTCTTCCAAATCTCGAAAAGTCGTTTCTATCGCTTCCAGTAATTTATCCGAGTCGTAGTTCTGAATCTTCGTAGTTCGTCGCTACGTATGGTTCGACGATATTCGACTTACGACAGTCGCAGATGCGATCATCGCGAGATTCGAAACGATTTCGATGTTTTCAGACGCACGTAAAAATATTTCAGCAACCTATCGTTTTCCTCTGGCTATAGTAGTTCGCTTCAAGTGTTTTATTCCCATCGCTGCACCACGCAACTACGCACGCATGCAGTCTGCTTGTTTCGAGGTCGTTCGTTGATGAAGTAGTTTGGCTCGCGTTTATCTCGCTGGGCCATCCTTACTTTGTCATTACGCGGTGCGACCGCGGTTGGAAATTTTCGTGGCAACGCGTCGACCAGCTGCTACGTCTGAATCACGCTATTCTATGGAATATCGTTCTTGTCATCAATCCTCCTCGTCTAGTCATCGTAATAACGATCTCGCGATCAACTCGCATCGTCAAAAATCGTTTCCAACTTCTTTCGACTAATATCTTTTAATTTCTTCCAAATTACCGCGAGACATTCTCCAAATCACCTCGTTTCCACTTGATAACCTCGATTACGCGCGAAGATTAGAGAAATCGCCGCGAGACCGAAGAATTCGGTTTACATTCGAAGATCCGGGAGACTGTCGGGCAACGCGAAAGAGCAAATGTTCGCCGAGAAAGGAGGAGATGTAACGAGGCAACGGAATCCAGCCTTTTTCTTCAATGGCACGCGTTTCTTTGTCGAGGTACGAGGAACCGGCGACGATTAGAGAGAGAACGGAGGCGCACGCTTAGCGTTGCGAGCGACGTGTCGCGATCCGATACGTTTTTACTTTTTTGCCGCGGATAGAAGCGCGAAGACGCGAGAACGCGTGCGGTGGGCTTGATATCCTGTGAAATTGAGTCCAACGAGCGAATTCCTTCCTCCATCGTCCGTCAGATGGACAACTTTTTTCTAGATTCGAATCAAAGGTAATAAAAATGTCGCTACGTGGTTGGTCGACGCGTGCTGAGGTTTCTATTCGAACGTCGAAGGACGGTTTGTGCATTGGTGTTTGAACGACGCGCGTTCCGAGTATACGAAATTCCTTGCCTTTTACTCTGGTTCCCTTTAATCGATACAAAAAGACTGGTAAAATTTGAAAATCAAGCGGTTCGCTCGCGAGGTCGTATCAACGTTTAATTAACTTTGTTGGAATCGTTGGAACAAAACGACGCATCAAATCGACGATTACTTTTGCTCGTGGCCATCGAACCAACGTCGACGTTCCCGTTTCCCCGATCGAAATGATATCCATTCGGCCGCACGAATCAATTTGGCCGATCGCGATCGATAACCATTCGCTCGCAACGTGCAATCTGTCCTGCCGTGTAATTATGCCGTGGGCCCGTTTAATGGTTCTTAAGCGACGAATATTGATCGTGCAGGAAGCGAGGGGCTGCTCGGGTCAAATTGCTGGTCGAGCGGTGGATAAATCATCGAACAATTTGATCCATTAATTTTCCGTTTTTAAATCGACCTCAGCTGTGTGTTCCGCTCTTAATATCGCCGACGAACCTTCTTATTCGACGATCGTTCGTGCGAGAAACTATACCGTTCGGCGACGACTTAAGGAGAAGTTATTCGCGGCTTCCGAAAGAATTACGTCGCGATGCACTATTTTCGGGACACGAGCGGTTCGTAGATCACGATTATGATCGCGGCGCTGTCGTAACAGCGTCGCAGAGGGGACGCTGATTAATCGGAAGGTAAATATTTTTCCAGCGCTCGATAAGATCCACGCGATGCGTCTACTTTGGTTACGGCTGCCGATGCTGACTCGCGGCTCTGGAATCTGAAAAATTCCGCGCCACGCTTCCCCTAACTCGCACGAAAATAGGCCGTCGATATTACACGTGGCGGACACGAGTATCGACGATGCAAGTATCTGTCTTTACGTCGGTCCCGCTAACGGCGTGTTAAAGACGCTCGTATAACCGAGGATCGGGGCTCGAGGATGGTTGATGGTTCATAAAAAAAAACTGTTGTATTATGATGTCATTGTTGGGCCGCTGGGTTAAAATTAGACGCAGGGTGGTAGGATCTAATGACGCTTTTATTGCGTCGTAGAAGGTTGGCTGATAGGTACGTATGGCGGTGTATCGACGACGTTCGAGGTGGCTATTGTCGCGCGTAACTTTCGCGGATAATCGTAAATTGGATTTTCTGAATCGCGAAACAACGAACGAACGAATACGATTGTCGGTGCAGTCGGCTCCGCCGCGATCCGTTTGCAGCAAGGTCGGTCGAACGATTTCCGTTACGAGCCGCGTCTACGGTAAACGATTGGCGCGGCGCACAGAATGGCCGTGGTAAACAGAAAATAACAGAAGCTTCGGAACCTCGGACGAAGTAGCGTTAACTCACTAACTTTAGGAGTTTGTTATTTCGGTTTTGCCGTTAACTCCCGCGAGCCAGCGACAAGAGACATTCGCCAGACCACCACGAAACGGTCCATCCGCCTCCTTCCTCTCAGCTCGGCCGAGTTGCCGACTTTCCGGCGTGTCGTGACCAATCGGGTCCACCACCGCTATCCTCTTGCTCCAAAATAACCGAAACATGCGATATTACCGCACTACGTGACGTAAGATCCTCGTGGTTCGCGCGGATTTCTAGTAACGATGGATCTCCGCTGCATCAACGAGACGCACGCTCGAGTTCTTGCAGCGACGTTGACGTTCCATTGCATGCGAGCTTCAGTTATTTTAATCGTTTCTCCGTGTTTCACCGCGCGTGACGCGTAAGAATGATTATCGTGTTAAATACGGCGTAGTCGATTCTGCGCGACAAGAACGAGATAAACGAATTTTATAATATTCAGACGGCGGTTTTGGGAGCGGTCGTTTCTTCGTATTGGCGGATTTCACCGAATTGAATTTACTTTGTAACGCTTTGCAATTTTCTGCCGATGAATAGTCGAGAAGAAGACGGCATTAAAATGCACATTAACGTTTCGATTCTTCTGTTCCTTCTAAATCGTAGGATCCTCTTAAGACTACGAGGACTCCGATCATCCAAAAATTCGTAAAAAATTCCTCGATTCCCCCTTTAATGCTCTACCACTTGAAGAACACGAAACGCGACTTCGATCAAGGCGACCCTCAACAAAAGGCGACCACTTGGCGCGACGTTGTATCTCGTTCTGATCGCGCAACGCGGCCATTTTGTCGAGCCGCGTCAATGGGAATAATCGCGTGGAATTCGTGTCGTCCGCGGCAGGACGATCAAAAGGTCTTTACGTACTACGGTGAACGGAACACCGTGGCTTCTTTTCATCCTCCGCCTCCCACCTCATCCCGGGCTCCTTTATAAGAACACTTACAATGGACCACACGCATACCGGTGACCTCGAAG
The DNA here is from genome assembly GCA_014737475.1 of Bombus confusus. NCBI lineage: Eukaryota > Metazoa > Arthropoda > Insecta > Hymenoptera > Apidae > Bombus > Bombus confusus. The sequence continues at coordinate 4,457,631 of JACXIV010000008.1, read as the reverse complement.
CGAGTGCGCTTCTTACAGGGTCAGGGGCATGTGTCATCTATCTTGGGGAGGTTCATATTCAGTCGGTGACACTAATGCCTGCTCTCCGCTCTACGGGCAAGAGCTTTATCTCGCCGAACACGCGCGACGCCCGTGCGTTTTTTGCCCGAGCAATCTGTTCGATGACAGACAAACGGGCTAACTCCGTGGAAAAGTCAGCTCGGAAGATTCGTCGATCGTCTGAAGCAGTTCGATAAAGTCTACGATATTTCCACATAGTTTCGACTCTTATCTTCGCGATAAATTGTCACGTAAAACGACAAGGATGCTTGTCTGAATTATGCCCTTTTTTTTGACGACCTTCGTTCTTCTTTCTTTCTTTCTTTCTTTCTTTCTTTCTTTCGGCTTTCGGCTGTAATCACGGGCTTTGGAGCGGTCGGTCGATAGGCTGTCGGTTTTCCCAAATAAATCAGTACTTTTTGTCACGGCGATGTTAATGTTACGGAAACTTACGAGCAGGTTTAATGATTGTTTACGACTTTGGGATCTGAATGGTGACACTGTTTGCGACTTGTGCTTTATCAGGATGTGCTTTGTCAAGATTTGATATTTGAGCAACGCTGACGCTTTAGTCTAAATATATTTTTCAAGAGTACGATTACAATGTTCTTTGGAATACAGCTAAGCTACACGCGAATGTAAATAATCGTATTACGTATTAACAAGTGGAATTGATGTTGCAGTGGCCAACGTGGTTTTATCGGCCAGATTTCCCTCTCGGTACATCACTACCCACCAGTCACGTATCAAACGCCAGCAGTGTTCCTACTTCGTCGCCTTTGTACTCCAGGACCCACTCGCAATCGGAGGCTCCCAAGGCTCCTGACTTTCTCGATAGCAGCAAAATTCATGGACAAACTCCGACGATATGCACGGTAAGACGAACCACAAAATCTTCTCCACGTTTCTCGATATTCGTACGCGAACATTTAAGAAGCTCGACATTGAGTGATCAACCTTTTCCTCCAAAGTCGCTATAACTTTACCATTGTTTGAAAAAGAGGAAAAGTTAATATTTATGCACGAAGAAATCGTTATATCCGTTACATCCAACGTTTCTCGCTCGGATTTTTATTCGAAAAGAAATCAACTTAGAATCGTTGTACCGTGCCACTATACGTTTTAAACGAACCACGACCTGGACGCATCTTTTACGCGTAGAACACGTCGCGGTAGAATAACCAAGCTGCATCACTCGCGATATTATCAAAATCGCTGGTGTAAACGGGCCGGTAATCGCCACGAGCATCGACGTGCAATTTTCTCAGGCGACGCGTGATTCCGAATGACCAATTTCACGAGGACGTTGTTGTACGCGCAAGCGGGTGACATCGAGGAAATTCGGACGCAAACACGGTACGAATGCCTCGTTTTACGCTTAATCAGCCGTAAGTAACATGCACCGCGGTCTTCGCCACCTCTTTGAATATTCTCCGCGCGCAGCAACCTTTAAAAATAAAATATGCGCGCAGACGCGATGAGCATGGATGTCGCGCAGGTTGCGCACAGTCGAACGGGAAATTAAGTTGTCGAAGAGGGACCGCGAGCGGATAGATTGAAACGTTGCATTGAGCGCGATCCTGTGATCGATAATAGGCTGCCCATGACGGCCAAGAAGAAGAAGAAGCGAGCGAGTCTCGTTACGATGTCGTTATTAAAATTCCCATCGGGGAACGCTGTCACCTGCGTTGAAATTATCGGCTGATTGATTGCCGGCTATTTTTGCAAAATGCGCATGCCGAGGCTCTCGTCATTTTTATGGCACCGCGTACCACGAGGAGCGTGACGCTTGCGTTTCAGCAAAGCAAGATACGGCTTCCTGAGAAACGTTTCGCCGAGGGAATTTCTCTATTTACGCGCGACCATAGCTGCTGTAGAAATGGCTTTGGCATTCGTGCCGAGAAGCGCGATAATACGTCTAATTGCGCGGCCTTGTTTCTTGCTACGAAGTTAACAATTGCACGAAAGTTCTTCCCATCGTCGAATTACCAGTTTCAAAAGTGTACGTCTCACCGCGTAAGACCGACGCGTCGAAAGAAGCTTCGAGTTGCTACCTATACGGTTCGATTGGCTACGGGGATCGCGTCGGCCTGGTCGCGCGACCACGAAACTCATTTCCGAGTCTCGGAACCAGGGGGTTCGATTTAATGGGCGACGACATGACACAGAGAGCTGCTTGTCGATCGATATTCAATTTACAGTTTTGTGACAAAACGGCGGACACGGTGGAGAGACGAGTTCGCGGAAGCGGAGGCCCCGATCGTCGGTCTAAGGGGGCGTTCGAGTCATTTGTCAAGATCGAAACGACGCGACGCAGCGCTTCCCCTGAAACGATGAAACCGCGTGGGCGTGCGTGGCTCGTTAGGGCGCTGTCGTGGCCCCTCGTTAGCGGCGATGCGCCTGCAACAAATGATTTAAATATAATACTTAATAATGCCACACCGTGGCACCGGGGTGTATTCAATGCGCCGCGCACTTTTGTTTCTCGATTATTATTATCCCGCCGCGTAAATCGTGTCCCGCGATATTAATGGCGCGTACGGAGCGAGCAGTCGCGGCAGCGATCAATCTCGTTGTCACAATTAAATGCACCGCAACGCCGAGCCGAAGAATAATTTATATCCGGCTACCCACGTGAAGAACGAAAGCCGGAGAACTCGAACGAGATCGCGCCCGGTTGTCTTTCCACGCTGGAAGAATGGCAGCGATGCTTTTCTGGAAAAAGTCGTTTAGAGCGGAGTTCGCTGCTGGCGAACGCGCGATCGAGACTCAAATTCGTGGTAACGTTGCGTTGGTGCGACTGAGCGGGGTCGATCGTTTGAAAATGTCATCGGAGACTCGTGTTGGACGTTGCACACTCGTTAGAGAATAATTAAAAAAAAAAAAAAATAGAAAAAGACTAGTTAGGAGAAAGTGGAACACCTTTCTGCGATGGAGGTATAAAAAATCGTCAAATTAACTTTCCTATTAAAAGTAAGTAAACGAAAAGAATCTCTAACGATAAACGGTTAGTGGCCGCTAAATCTACGATTAGCAATGATATTGCCATTACATGGACATCGGCCATCACAGTTCAATTTTCACTAATGGTATTAGCTTTTCTGGCTCAATTTAAATCGCTGACTCCCATTAATCCGATAGAAAAAAAAGTGCGTGCTCTCTCTCCTAGCAAAAGGGAAGCGCGTGCATCTCGTATCCGCTCCTCGAGTTTGATTAATGTTAAACCTCGAGTCTGATCCAGCAAATAATTGCCTCGCAGATTAATTGTTTTTTGATGGACCACGGTTGCCTGTGTTTTATTTATATTCGCTCTCGCGACCGTAATTGAAAGTCAAAATGGTGGTTTCGGCCGGCGCATCGGAACGGTGGCCATTGTAAGTAAATATCGTAAGATGTTTAGGAATCGCGTGCGAATGTAATCGATAGCGCGGTCAATTTATTTTGGAAAAACTTCGGCTCGATCGCTTTTAAGTCGAAACGCTTCGTGTGTGATCGATCTTTAACCTTTCTACGTATCTGTGCGAGTACCTACGTATAAAGGCGGACACGCATGATCTTTCGCTCAGTTTGCCGCGCACGGCCACCTTTTATAACCGCTATCGTTTCTATCTCGACTCTAATTTGCCATTGATTTATGAGAATTCGCTGCTTATTCCGCAACGTTCTCAGGTAATCTCAGCTGAACTTGTCTTCCAGGTACATACTCGTGCTTAATCGGTGTATTTGTATCGCGTTTGTTTGGATATTTTTGCTCGTTGCCGGACCGTACAGGATGCTTCTAGAAACTGGGTTGGGCTTCGACTTTGTTCTCGATTGAGATCGAAAAGCGCACTCGTAGAGAATGATTTTTCAAGATTTCGCGAAACTCTCTCAACGCGTAATAAATTGCAAGCGCGATGAGAGTAGTTCGATACTCGAACGAAAGATAGAGATAGAGACTCTTAAGGTCTCGCGTTGACTTGTTCTCGGTTGCAACAATTAAATACGAGGGTGAAGATTCCTCGCATAGAGGAATAGAAACATTGTTCATCGGAAGTGACGATGCGCGACGTAGGGTGCACTTACCGGCGGGGTCGTTATTCGTTGGCGTTCGTGCGTTTATGAGCGAATCACCGACTAGGTACCCACGGTTTGCCGCTTTTATTTTTCCAGATAATCCATTTGCTCGCGTCTATGCATCTGGTGTTTATCCCCGGCGCAGTCGTTCATTAGCGAGCAAGTATGTAAGACGATTTACGTCGAACGCGTTTCTTCGGCCCGTTTCGATTTCGCTCGCGTGAAACGCGTGCATTAACGGGTTTATGGACAAATCATCCGTTCCTCGAAACCTCCGTCGAGCCTATCGACTCGTCTTCGTTCTAACTCGTCTTCAATTTGCCGTCCTGCCACGCCGGTCGCGCCCCCTTAAATTTCATCTCTACGTTTCACGTTGTTGGGTCGTTCGTTGCTTTTTCTCGTCCGATCTCTCGTACTTAATCTTCAACAGGTATCGTTTGGTCGTAGGCTAGTCTTACGTTAGGTTACTTTTTCCTTATTTTACTGCTAGCTATTCAAACACTTGCAAACTCGACGCCGAACAATCTGCAGACGAGGAATAAGAGGAAGAAGAATTTCTTCGGTGCCGGCAGTACGTAACGAATCGTGTAATTAGTAATCGGTGAACAGCGGGTGCTTCACACTCGTTCTGGCGAGCAACGCCCACGCGATCGGCCGAGTTGCGAAAAGTGGCATCGCACGGTATATAAATTCGATATTGCCCAACGACCGGCTCGTTGCAGCGGTAGCTAATTGCAGTTGACGCGTAGAAAGTGCATGATAAAGGAAGCTAATCTCTGCCGCGAACTGCATCAATAACGCTACCGCTTACGTAAGGTAACGCGTATGGTAATGAATAATATATTAGCTGTCGAGCGAATTTTGCGATCCACCGCGAAGAAACGGCCGGCCGTTTCCGCCTGGCAGAGGAGGAGACAGATAAGGAAGATCGAGCCGCTTTCAGTTTGTAATCTAATAATAATAAGAACAGGTGAAAGCGCATAGGTGATTGCGAAGCATGCCTGGCTAAGCTTGTAAAACGCTCCTGCGCCTTTTTCTCGAGTTTTACAACCTCTTTTTCCATAAGTCGAACTTACCTTGTGAATCTCTCTAATCTTACGCCTGTTACTACTTTTATCCTTATACTTTTTCCGATAATACGCCAATAATATTCTTACACGTACGAAAAACACGCTCTTCGATCCAAAAGATCCGATCTCCACGCGTCTCGCTACCCGTTCGCCTGCTCTCGGTCCGTGAGTCGCCTAATTACCGCTTAAATTCACGTTACACGATGTCAATTACGATTTCATGGAGAGCAACTCGACGACGTACAGTGGCATGGACCGAATGGAATCCCGCTACCGACCACCACCAAGAAACATGGTCCGTAATAAGGGACCGTGGAAGGGGGAGAAAAAAAAATCATTAACTAATCATTAACTGTAACCGTTTACCGGTCGCGAGGAGAGATTCAAAGAGGGGCCGACGCGGTGACGAGGCATCAAGGCGACCGGTGACCAACCGCTAATGACGATGACTTTTTGCTGGCCATTTTTTTTATCTGCCTGCCGGCCACTTTTCACCGAGCTGCGTGGCCAGCGACGCGATCTCTAATTACGGTTATTACGAAAATATTTCGCCGGTCGGCGCCGATCGCCGCTTCCGTATTTTTTTACGCGCGGATTACGAGCCATCTTTGCGTCGCGTCGCGTTTTATATTCCGTTTCGATTCACCGCGAAAAATCGAATCGACCCCGGGGGGAAGAATTTATTCGATTGGAACGCCGTTACATCCAGCTTACATTTACATCGTGTTTGATCTTCAAAGCGATTCCATGTCCTCCAACAGCGTGCTGGCTCCGAGTAAGCGCCTGCGTATCGCGGCTTGAAATTCTGCTGAGATTTCCGTGTAATTTTCATCGACGTAATTTTTGTCCGCCGTAGACAGAGACCATAGAGCGATATATTCCTTTCTACAAAAATTAGTTAGCAAAATTTATTTTTGAAAGAAACGTTTCTCGAGAAGGTTGGCGCAACGTATTTATTTCGTTCGAAAGAGTTTCCTGCTCGACCACACCCTACGACTTTCGACCAGTCGAAGTCTCGTTAAATTCAAAGGCGGAGAGCGTTCGTGCATGATTCCAACCGATCGACAACGCAGATCGGAACGATGCAACACACGAGGGGGACTGCACTCGGTTTGGGGGATGTTCCTTCGCGTTCGAAAACCGGCAAAGTAAGTAGAAACGAAGTAATTAGCGTTTCGAAAAGTTTCGTCGGACTGTCGTATCGGTGGGAAGCGTGGAGCGAGCGGGGCGGAAGCTAATTGCGCCGACGTTTAATTAGATCGTTTGCACCCGCGGCCCGCGCTGCCCTTCGTATCAAACTTGCCCTGTCCTCGCGATACGGATCAGCCTTAATTCACCGACTCGCCCGTCTGCCCTGTTAATCCCGCTCTACGGCCGCGGAACCGCTGCTAAATTTAGCGCGCTCGTTGATTCGCCTGCACCGACATTACGCACGCGCGACCATCGATACTTCCATACGATCTCTCTCTCTCTCTCTCTCTCTCTCTCTCTCTCTCTCTCTCTCTCTCTTTCTCTCTTCTTTGGTGTACATACTACTTTTTCCATCTGTGAAACCTCGACCTTAACGTAAGAACCAGGAGATTCGATTTTTGAAAGGCGGTAAAAAATGCATCTCACGTCCATTTGACTTTCCACTTTATCACGTACAAACTACAGTGCAATCACATTTAGTTCTTCTTTGAAATTTTATGATTTTATTTCGTCGATCAACAGTCAACTTTTCCACTCATCGACTATAATAAATTCAGCTTTTTCCCCCGGCAAAATGTGTCCGGTCACGTAATCTGCTTTTTCATGGTCGCACCACGACCAAGAACCTCTCGAGCAACGACAGTGTCTACCTTATTAGTTATTCGACCGGTCGCCGGCAAAAAAGCCAATAATTTTACCGGTGCCAGCCCTAACGACGAGTCGCTCGACAAAAAGCACAATCTATCAAATTGTCACTGCTCTTTCTATTTCATAGTTACGAGGCCTCCTAATAAGCAATCTTCGACGCGGTACCGTAAATCGACCGAACGAGTTCCGGCTGGTACCGATTTCACTGACTGCCATTCGTCGGTGGCAGTCATCGAAATTTCTGTCTCTGAGTTACGCGCGCCGAGCTTCCAGCGTCCTTGATTGAATTAACTTCCAATTAGAGTCGATTTTAGTTGACGTTGATAGCTGAATCCGTCACGGTCTTCGCGATTCGAGTTCTTAACGAACTCGGCATTACGTATACGTTGATACTTTAGATTAATCGAGAATATTACGCGCGAGTCTTACCAGAGATTGATTGGGTATTGAGTTTTCTGATATTCAACGTTCGATCGATCGTTCGATTTTTAAAATACGCGCCGGTAAAGATACGCGGCGTTCAATCGCATCGAGTTCTAAAACTTCGTATCGCCACTCTTACCGAAATATCGTGCTTATCGCGCGACTCGAGCTATTAAAAGATTCTTCGTAATTTTTTCGGTCTATCGCTTCGCCTTCGTCTACCTGTTCCTCGAGAAACCGTGACATTCGCGTCACGAACAGCTTTCATAGCCGAAGAAAAATCCTTCGAACAAGTCCAGCATCCTGCGTCCGAAGCCCACGACGAACGTCTTTCATTCATCCTCGCTCCTTTTATTGCCGACCAGTTCCTGAAAGTTTGAATCGGCGTCGTCGCGGCGAGTACGCGCATCAGTCAATGCGGCCGCGGCCGGTTCAACGTCCTTCTTCAGCGTTCATCAGCCGGCACAATCAGCCTAGACTCTGGCGATCAACGCCGTCATCGTTCGAACGACGAACAACCGGCGACTAATAATCTCTCGATCTTGTTGTCCTTTTTCTCCCACCGCGCCGCGCCGCCACGCTAATAAGTCATTTCGTCGAGCGTTGGATGTCGCCGCGCCGCTTCGTGAACAAGTCCCTTCATGGACTTTATGAACGATGTTTTCATTGCTGGAAGACACTTCATCGTGGTTCGTTAATTATTTCCGAGAAGCGCAGATAAAGGGTAAGAAAGAACGTTTCGACACGGGATTTCGTATTCCTACGCTCATTTCCGTCTTCCAGCGGTTTTTCTCCGACCATTCTGTTTGCCATTCCTTTTTGCCTCGCGTTCGATAGCTTCCTGCTAATGAGACACACGCCGACGATCGTGACTAGCCATTTGCCATTGATTATTAGCTGGCCGGTATTTGCTGCTCGATTACGACGATGTCCTATCTACGAGATCGACCACGCCTCCGTATCGATCGCTCGGTAGCTGGCCAGTTAACCAACGGTGTTTTGAACGTTATTTTTTAATTTTACTAGTGCGGCTTAAGGTACAGTTGTGTGTGATGAAGGGCGATGCTGAAACGCGAGGTAGGACGAGCCAAATTTACGAGCGCGGATATTAAAGCGCGGTAGTGGCGAATCGTTAGTCTTGCGTGGTTTTTGCCGTTTGTCTCCGTGCGTGGCTCGTACCTTGCCGTGTTTAATCGCGTCGCGCAGCGCAGCGCGAAGAAACGCGCTGATTGCCACGAGAACGCAACGAAGACCGACGTCGCTTTTACGAGGCTCGCGTGTGGTCGTTCTAAGCTAATTGTACGTTCCGTTGAGAGTATGTAGCTTGGAAAAATCCGGATTCCCGACCGCCCAGAACCGAGCCTACGTTCGAAGCGGTGCTTTTAAAGGGAAATCGACTCTCCAAATTGCGAGGACAGCGCGCAACGTGACACTTGAGTGAGTAATTGAGTAATTAGCGACTCGCAGCATACGTATAAAACGTCTCCATCGTTTTCAGTCTTCCATTCGTACCACAGCAACCAGCCACTTTTTCTTATAGCAGTTCGAAGAAGGTCGAACGAAAAGGGACGCGCTAACGAACAAAGAGGAACGCGCGCTTAACGTTAGCTTCATTTCGGCCAGTGATTACTGAAACGAGCGTCCATTTCCCGTAGACGAGTTAACGCGTTTTCTAGGCCGTAGGTACTTTGAAATCGCTTCTCGGACCAAACTGTCTCTACGCGCGTCGCTCCTGTTGCGTTCCACGGAACCAAAACTGTCCGCGTGCTTGACGCACCGTGCTTCAACTTTCGCGATAGGTGCGTGTGTCGTCGCGCTGGAAGAAAGGCACCGAATCGACGCTACCTCTGATCGCACGGCGGCCACTAGAAATTCAGGAGTCTCGCGTGACAGAGCGCTTTAGCATGGTGGTCACGTGCAGCTATGTTTATGCACCGATAAGCCTCGGACGAAAACTCCGGCGCATTTAGCTAATAACCTTTTTCTCGTGTTGGCCCGATCGAGGTCGCGGGTAATAATAAGACAAGGGGGGCGGCTCGTTGCGTAATTGAACGGGACCGTGGCAGCACGCGGATCCTTTCTGACAGTTTCGGGAGCGAGGAGAAAGCGGACGAACGAGAGCGAGCGCGGTGGCATGCGGAGGAAAAACGCTGTTAGCCTAACGGCATGCGCGGCTTAATTCGGGCTTTATTAAATTTGCTACGACCCCCGTAATTTCGCCGGGTATCCTCGTTCCTTATCAGCGGAAAGAGGGCCTCTCGCCGCGGAATCTCGCCATCTACCTGCGCCTTGGGTTACTGTCCATGATGAGACGGTATGTACGTACCGGCCTACGTGACACCATTAATAATACGCCGTGCGTGCTGCGAAAAAAAACAAGCGGCAGCGGTGGACTTATGGGCTTCGTCGTGGCAGAGATCGGTGAAAAATCGGTGGACGATGAAGAGGCGAAATGTTACAGTTAGATGTTAGAGGAACGTTTACAGGCAGATTGGAGATTTCCTGAATTTCGCACGCGCAGCGGCTCGCGAAAATATTCGAACTTGCTTGTAGAGATATTTTACGAATATATCACGCGTTATTGTACCACGTGTTTTGGAATTTCGTTGGCGCTGTAACGAGACTCCGCTACTACGATAATGCATGCCGCGACGCGATACGGCCACCGATTTCACCTTGTCCTCGCGATTTCCGTTAGGATTTCGTGATTATCCCCGGTGGAAGGCCGGCAGGAGGAACGCGGAAGGTGCTCACGTTGCTTCTTTTACAGATAAAATTATATTCCACGGCGGATAGCTCGTTGTCGTCCCATTACATATGAAATTTGCGCCCGAGCAAGATTCCCGGCTTTAATCCGCGGAAAAACGTGCAGCCGCGCAAACTGCCACTCTGAGATCGCGTCTTGTTAGCGGCAAATGATCGCGATCGATTTAGAGACGAGATGTTCAGCGTCGTGGGCGAGAATCAAGAAGGGGCAAGGGTTCCTTGTTTTTCCAGTCGTCCAGATCGATTTCCTTCGCGAAACACGAGATCGCGCTTCGACCATGAGTGCTTTAAGATGCGCTTAAATTTAAGCGATTAAAATTTTAATCTTGCTTTTAATTTCGAAGGCAGGAGAAAGGTATATATCGTTACCGTTTAACGAAGAAATGTAATCCAATCTTGTTTCAATCTGGAGACCTTCGAAACGAGACATCCTCCACCTTCGTTTCCTTCTTTTTATAAATATGCGTGTCGTCGGTTGGCCGAACAAAGTGCAAAGGACGCCGATCGGCACAAACGAAGGCGGCCGGTTAGGAAGATAACGAACCGCGGACGAATCGCAGAATGGTCGAAGGAAAAAAAGAGAGAGCAGAGGACGGCTAACAATAAGGGAAGAGACGTCCGTGTGCAGTAGCGAGGGCGCGGGAGTAGGGTACGTTAGCTGGCACTCCGCACGGGGGAACATCTGCGCCCTTAATTATTTTACAGATTTAGTAGATCGTTATGGCTTGTAAAATTACTGCCAATTTCACGGCCCTAAACTTATTTTATCCGCGCGTTAGCTGCCTATCGGTGCATCGCCGCAAAAGCTTTCGAAGGATATTGGGCATTCTTTCTGGCTAAATTAATGGCCCCTTGTTTACGACTGCATCGGCACCGGACACGCAACGATTCCGTCGCGAATTCCCGTAAATACCCCCGATAATAATGCGATTCCCCGTCTGCTTCGCTCTTTTCTTTCCTTTGTCTCTCCTTCTCCTCTATTTCTTTCTCTTCTTTTTCTTTTTCTTCTACTTCGTCCCGATCTCTCCCGCCACCGTGCCACACCAAATCGAAGCCTCGTGCTCTCTTTTCTCGCGAGTACGCTCCTTCTACTCTTTCGCCCTTCCCTCTCCCTCGTCTTCCGTCTTTTTCCACCTTCTTCCATCTTCCTTCCTGTAGTTGGTCGAACGTGGCTCTTCTCACGGATTAACCTTCCCTTCTTCTCTCCCTTGCTTTGGTACGGTAGGCTGCGTTTCGATCGTTAGAGGATCGAAATCGATTTTTACCGCTCTTGGTATTTTCATTTAGGGCCTCGCGTACTCGCAACACGCGCTCTTACCGTATTCCTGCATGCGCGTGCTCCGCTTCGAGGTGAATGATTTTTTGCCAGCCGTTCGTTAACTGATTAAACCTTACCTTCGATTATGTTCGTTAATGATTTTCCCTTCTTTCTGGAACATACTTTCTGCCTCGTAGAGTAAACAATCTTACAGATTATAGGCGTTTTCAGCGATCTACGGGCAAACGATGGCGATCGTGATTAAGGGGCACAGCCTAAAAGGGACAGAACGTTCCACGGAATATAATACGACGAAGAAAAAATGCTGCGTATCTCGCGTCGAAGTTGCGATTAAAATTCACGTGCACGCGTCCCGGATCAGAACGGAGGCCGAGTTTCCCTGCAGCGTCGCCGGGATTCGTTTAATGGTCGCGCGGCTAATCGACCGCGATATCTCTGGTAATCGAAATCGAAAAGCGAAGGAGAGCGGGAGGGATACCCGCGGACGAGGACGCGCGACTACCGGATGCCCGGAGCCCGGCCATGAATCACTGTAATTTAATAAATTACCAGAGCTGCCGTCCCGGGGCAAATTGTAGCATAATCATTCATTAGTAGGTCGTGACTTCGCGTCCGTGTGGACGAGAGCTCGACGCACACAGCCTCCGGTTACCTCTTAGGCCTGCTCCGCTATCGATATACCGAGCATTCTGTCATTTTTTATTCTGCCTTTCCTCGTCGTACCTCTGTTGTTTCGCAGCGTGTCTCGCAGATTCGTAGATCGCAGTAACTCACGGATCCTTCCACGAAGCTTCCATTATCGATTCTTGCCTCGATATCGTATTGTAACTTTGCATTTGACACCGCGCGAATTAAACACCGGTTCGCTTTAACGATGCGTCTTTCCGCGTACATTTGTCATCCGTATCTTTATTATCGTATGATATTTATCGCACGAAGAAACGAACTTCGCGCTCCGAGCAAACATCCGGCGCAATTTTAATCGCAGCAGCGCAAAAATCGCACTCGTGACTCGTCGCGATGAAAAGCATCGGAACGATGGCCATAGATTTTCGGATGTATTTTCTCGTTTTCGCACGAGATTTTTTCATCGTGAAACCTTAATCGTATCTGCGCTGGCGAAACTCGCGGCGCGGTTCGAAGGGGGTGAGCCGGCTTGTGTTTCCCAGCCCCTTGATTTATTTGCTGGGCGCTCGGCGCCGAATTTTTTACCAGGGGAATAAAATATTGCCCGGTTTTATAGAAATAGATTCGTCGGTGTAACGGCGTTTAATACGCGTCGAGGGCCTGCACACTCGGTTACGGGATCCGTCGATTGATTTGTTCCCGAAAATTGAGCACGGGAAACAACGAAAGGCAGGAGCGATGCAAAAATCCTAGACAGCCTCGCGTTCTCGGTGGAAAATATTTTCGTATCGGTTTCGCGTCGATGGTGGAGGTGCCAGGGTGAGCGTTGTAAACGTCACTTGTAGCGGCACGATGGGTTTGGACCGACCGGATTTAGGAATTTCGGCACGCACATATACGCGACGTTTCAGCTTTGACGCGATCGCTCGCAACGTTCGTTTCGACGTTTTACCAAGAGATATTTTCTTATCTAATTTCACATAGCCATTGGGAATTCGCAGATTCGAAGATTCGAAAGTTCAAAGACTCAGTGTCTCCTGTATCGACGGAGATCGTTAAGAAGTTAGTACGCTTCAAAACTGTCTTTTGCTAATTCATCCGTTTGTATAAGAACTTCCGCTTACGTCGCGATGTCCGAAGAAAACTCCGAAATTCTGGGTCCTGTCGTGATCGATGGATGGCTGATAGCTCAATTCCGTGGCGATCGGCTCGCAAGCGCTCGTATCCGGCAGAAAAGCTGGCAGCCCTGGGCTATGTGGTGGCGCGCGAAAAGGGTGCCTGGGATCGTGGTCGCTCGAGAAAATTACAGAGTTCATTGTTTCGCGCCGGCCTCGGGACGAGCACGAGCAGCACGTTCCGTTTCGTATTTCCCTCTTCGTCCCTTTTTTCGCCGCTTTGCGAAGCTACGTCCGACGAACATTCGTCTCGTCGTTGGTCGTCGCAGAAAATCGACGAGTAATCGTACGCGTCGAGATCTGTCGCGTATGTTGGCTAGATCTTTGCATTGCGATCTGTCGAGATACGGCGAGCGCTTTATACGAAAAATGCATTATCCTGCTATCTGCGTGTGTATACGAGGACATGTAAGATACGTGAATTTGTCAGATCAAACGCGTCAGAGTATGGAAATCAGCGACGAGGTAACCTTAAAATTACCGAAGCTTCGGAGTTTACCAGAATAGAATATCGAATCTAATTTAGATAAATATCTTTCTACGAAAAACTTCCTTCCACATGGGCGGAAAAGACGAGACAAGGAAATAAGAAGGCAAGCAACTGACATCGATGTTTATTGGAATCGCGAATTACAGAAAGCGGAGGAGTGGGTATTCGACTCGTGGCATCGAGAGGGCCTCGATCGACCCTCGATACCGTTCGTATCTTTTTTCCTCGGCTCCTTCGAGGAATTTAAAAGGATTTCCATCGGGTATCGATGATACTCGACGAAGCGAGGAGGCGGGAGTTTGTAAACTTTTATCGAGCTATCGAAACGTTTGCGCTTTCAAGACACTCGAGCTCGGCGTTGGCTGTCGTGTGGAAACTTAAGGAGGACTATCCGGAGAACCTCGAGGATATCGATGGGGACCGTTTCCTTCTTTCCCTCCTTCTTTTCTCGCTGTTTTTTTAAGCCAAAGGCTACATTCTCGCTACATCCCCTCGAAACCGGCAGCCAAGCTTTTTATTACCCAAATAGCCTGCGTGGAATTCTAACGAAGCACCGTCGCTCGTTCATCGATTCCTCTTAACGAATTAAATTTTCACAGGTCGAATTTCTCTGTCAGTTTCATCGATCTGCCTCATCTACCTTACGTTTTATTCGATTCCTCAGTTAATTGCACTCTCTGGTAATCAGATCGCCCCGACGTCTGTTGTACATTTTATTGCAAAACGTCGATGCAATCCAAAATCTTATTATTTTCAAATCCGTTTCGTATCTCAAACAACCGCATCCTCCAGCATGGCATTGATCTTCCAATCTACGCAAGACTAACCACGCGTTCGTTCACGGAGCAAAGACAAGCCTCTTTCGATCCCTGTACATTAGTCGCCGGTAGATACACCGCGCTTATGGCAGTTTCTCCAACAAGGTTGAAAACGCGGCTGGCGCAACGACGCCGCTCGCGACTCGAGAGTTGCGCTTATTGGCGGATACAGTTATTCGCTGATTACACGTTTCCTGGCGGTATAATATCCTAAATATCAATTATCGTGAATTTCTTCGGCGGTCGTCGCGCCGCACGACTTCCTCCGGGTCCTGGTCTCGAGCCGCGGCGCGGCTAATTGGCTTCCTTCTAATGAAAAACGGCCGTATCTAGGAAAAAGATCTAGAAAAAGCGCGAGTAATACCGGGTGAGCCGTATCGGACTGCCGGGTAACCCAGTTCAGTCCGTGGACGATCCTCGGAGCCGCAACGAAATTCAACCTGCGATCAGAATGTTGGGAGAATGTCGAGCGCTCGGCCGAACGAGAACCGGCGCTGCATCGTTACATCGCGGTTTATTGCGTAGGAAAATCCGCGGATCGGTTCCCAGCTTCGAAGACAATAAGAACCATCCCTCGAAGCGAGTGTCAGTCACAGGTGAGCTACGATACGTGACCGATAAGATCGCCGACAGGCATTTCTCGTCGATTCAAACAGCTTGAAACAAGAAACGCCGCTACTCCGCGCGGCGGGACGCGTTCCGATCATTCGCGAGCAGCGAACAATACGCAAATTAGCGTATCGGTTTGCAAAAACAACACGGCCGGAGGTGGATCGGCGCAATCCGTATCTATCGTACCGCCTACGTGGCGAGAAAGAGCGGAAAGGGTGAAAGAGAGAAAGAGCGAGATGGGGGGTGGGTGCGGGGAACTGGCCGCGGGCCAGTTCGGCGTTTGTCTTTAACGAGGTACAACGGAGGATGCGGCGAAGGCGCAGGTGTACGCTGGTGGAAGACGCAGGGCGTGGTTCTTCTATTCGTTAACGCGGACAGATTCGACGGAGGTGGAAGGCACGCGGGCTGGCGAGCGACCTTTTCCGCGATCAGCCCGTGGGATCGATCCCCGCTGAAAACCTACCGGGGATTCCTGATTTCCTCGCCCTTTGACTATTCACCACAATGCCGGCATTGTTCTCCTCCGAGCAAGCGTAACCTGCGTCACTCGCCGCGTCCTGAGAATATTACCTTTCCACGTCTCGCAGCCGATTTCGTTTGTTCGGTCGGAGGATACGGCTGTGAAAAGAATTGCGGAGAGTCCAACGATGCGTGGAACGGGTTAGAATTAAGGGTTGGGGATTTTAGTGCAAGGATTTTCCAACGTCCTTTCGCGTTTCGCTGTCCAAATGTGAATTACTTTCGAGAATTCCACGAAAGTTTGTATCCAACCATCCAAGACTTTACGTAGGCACATTTTCTTGAACTATCGTCTTTCGTGTATGTGAACTGTCTTTAACTGTTGCTATCATATCGAGTACGAAGTACGGGATCTCTGTTTGCCGATTTAAATCCGATCCATTTTAGGCGGCAGTGACGGGACTCGAATAGCGCGATCGTTAGCGTCATACCTAATTTTAAACGAGTGACGCGTGTTTCGTATTATCATTATTACACTTATACTTAAGATATCACTTTCGTATGTTATATATCGTTTTAAAATGGCGCCACGTATCGCGATCCGGATCTGCGATCGCGTTATTATTCACACACCGTAACCGACACCTCTATCGATCGATCAATACGAAAGCGTATCAATGCGAGTATCACTTCTTACCTGTTTATTACCGTAACTACTGTAAGTATAGCGTTGTGTACAAGTTCAACGAGTTGAAAAATTGATATTCATTATCGCTCCCAGTATATTTCCCGTGTATTTCCAACGTAGATCGTGCACTAACACGCGTCTTCCAACGAAATCCTACTTTCACCTTGAAAAGCCTGTTCCTTTTTTTCAAATTCTATCAGCCACGAACATCGATACCTTCGTTACGAAACCTACGTAGTATGTATGTATGTTTCGTCGATTATCGACGTATTTGGAGTTAACGAATTTACTTACCTATCCATAACAAATACGACAATTCAACGTGAGCGTGATTCTTTAATAATCAAAAGCGAATCCGCGTGGGAAACGCATCATCGTCGCTGATAGACGCTCGGCGTCGAAGGAGCACCAGAGGAGCCCCATTGCCCTGGGGCTGGGGATACCGCGGGGCGCTTAACGAGCTCCGTCAAATTCTTTTTTCCATGGCTCGACGCAATTAGACTCTGTCCCGTTGAACGAGGGGACGCGCGAAGAGTAATGACGCCACGCTAAATTGCACGTGGCCTGAGCTGTCCGTCCACGATCGTCCAGGACTGTCGAACTGGTCGCTGCAGTCGCTTCGTGCGCGTAAACCGGCGACCCGACCGATCTCATTTTTCCCGCGTGTCGCGCTGACAAATACGCGTCCTCTGTCTCGCGTTTTCTCGGCCCTGTTAATCACGTAGCTTCGTTACGCGTTCGTCGTGCAAATATCGTTACGACTTCCTTCACCGGCGTTTAACGTCGTTGGAGGACGATCGTTACGAGTAAGTAGAATCGGACTGTCCGATGTCGAGCAAAGGCTACGAGGATAGAAACCAAGAATCTTAGACTTTGCTTCGAATTTTGGTCGATTTTATGTTTCGACGATTAATTCGTAGAGGAATCTGACTGGTCTCGACGCGGCGCTAGAAATTTCTATCTTTCGATCGGTATTTCCATTCCCTCGGCCCGCGTTAAAGCGTTCGAAATTCTCGTGGACACCGAGTTCTCGATCCTGGTTGCCGATCCGGCGCGCCTCGAGCATACTTCAACGCCAGCCGCTCGCAGCTCGCGATTTTTCACAAGCATCAGACCTCGTTCCCCGTAATTCTTTAATTTAATCGCGCAGCAAGCGCGCGTTACGCCGCTCACGGACGGCTTAATAGATCTCCGGGCATTAGCCGTGGCGACCCAACAGCCACGAACGCTGGATCGTTCGGCTCTTTCGTAAAGATTAACGCGAACGACCGCGCGGTAACGACTCCCGGAGAACCGTCATCGTGCCGCAGCGTTCGAGACGACGCGACACGCGTCTCCAGCCGTTTTCGTGTTCTCGGTGATCGGACGTGTCAGAAACTGTACATAATCTTACGAGAAATAACGCTGCGAACTGTACGTTTACTTACGCAAGTTTTACTCTACGCTGAATGCAAGTACGCGTACTTTTCCACGTTTCTCTCTTCCCACTTTCGTCCGTTTAATTTGCCCATCCGTAGGAAATCAACGATTTCGTTCGCTCCTTCCACCCTTCTTACGCGAAGTGTCCGTTAAAAGCAGCGAAAGAAAAAAAAAGGAAACCCGAGCTCGGTTTTGTTTTATTCCTTCGATCGATCAATCAAGCCGGGGCTGACACCTCTCGTGGGAACCATTAACTTAAACACGATTTAATAGTCGCCGCGCGCTCGACTCGCGTCGGAATTTCTGCTGGATTTTGACGAGCGCTCGCGAATGCGCGCGCCTCTAATGTTCCCTTCGGTGATCGAGCAGATAAATTTCCGCGGCGAGGAGGAAGCAGCGGTGAATAATATTTTAGAATTTATGCCGCACCGGCTGGTCGAGAGTCGTCTAGTTTCGAAACGCGACGAAGAATTATAGCCGCCGCCGCCGCGGCACGGCGACGGTGTTAATTGCCCGGTAATTAAAACGATACGTCGAACCGAGGTGTTTAGCATCGTGCAACGCTTTTGTAACGACCTCGCCGATTTTTCTGCTTCTCTGTCTATCGCAGGTAAGCGGCTACCGACGGCGAACGTTTGCTCTCTCTCTAGCCGGTGAGCGGAAACGACTTTCGTGAACGTGTAACGTTCCTTTTCTCTTTTTCGGAAAAGGAAGCGAACGATAAGCTGGAGATTTCGTCGATAAGCCCGAGAAATTTATATCTGAAAGAGAGGAAGTAGAGAAAGGAAAAGTCGACGAGGGCGTTTCAAGAAAATTCGGAAATTTGTCCGATACGTTCCGTTACGAGCGAGGATATTTTAGTTTTTCAACGATTATTACAGTGTTCGATAATAGGATTCATTCAGAGGTCCGCTGTGTCAAAGGAGTATTCATTCAGAATTCTAACGAATCTGGCTTACATCTAGCACAGACATTCATTCATGGCCCAGAACAGTATCCTCGCTTCAGAGACGTAGCGGTGTTCGTCGTATCGTCGACTAGAACTCGCCACGGCAACGCTTTTTATAGTTAATGTTGATATTTCGTGGCACGGAAAAACCAAGCGACTATTCTGTCCGATTCGTTCGAACGCGAACGAGAACTTTCGAACCTGTGCAATTTCGAACAAAATTTATACTCGTCTAAATATTCGATCAGCCGTTTCGAACATCGCTTTACCCACGCGGCTGATACTCTCTCGACGATCCTCTTTTCTACTTTTCGAAATCGTATGCAGGACGGGCGGTAGATCGGTTCTCGATCGTTGTCGATCGGAGAAAGAACGAAGGAGAAAGGATCGAAAGTACGATCTGATCGAGCATACGGAGAAACGGTACCACCCGGCTTTTAACGAGCACTTCGCCGCGTGCTCGAGCCTAGGTCATTGTTTGACTCTGTGGGTGGAAATTAATGCGCTCTTACATTAGCCGATCGGATAACCAAGGATATAATAAGATGTTTAAATATGCGACTTCACACCTGCGCCACCCCGACCGTATATTAGCATTTTTCGCTGTCGCCAGAGAAACAATGGGCCTCTATCGTGACTTACCTTTTACCGCGGACGCGGAAACCACTGCACGCTGTTCCCCGTTATCACAATTCCACGGTATACGGTGCCGTGAGTCATTTTCCAGTGACCAGCCAGCGTTTCTTTGCCATCGCTTCGGGTTAAGTTATTAAATGGTAACGTATGGTGCTTTTGTGAGAAAAGGCAGTTATTTACAATCGCGTTTGAGGACGCGTGGGATTCGTAAATCGGTATATTGTTTCTCGAAAGTATTCTGCGATATTACCTGGGTGTAGATGTTGATGCTTCGCAGTGTCGTCCTTTGCGTGCTCTTCTTTGTGTTCCGATAAAGAATATGCGCAAGAAGAACTTGATTGAACAGAGAAAGACAGAGTAGAGAGATTCGGTAGTGTATCGTGTAATTAAACAAATTTTAATCGTCCATCCGGACGCCAGCCACGCAAAGACAGCGTCCACCGCTGCGGAAGTTTCGTGAAACGCGCGTGCCGCGTTACCGTCTGAAAAGCGGAGTTCAGCGGCTGTGCGACTCGTTCACGAGCCGATTTCCTGCTCCTCTCCATCCTTGCCGATCCATCGTCCGGCGAGGTCAGCCATCGATCCAGCATCCACGTCCGCGGCCCCGCTAAAAAGAAAGCGAGCCACTGCGCGCGCTGGCAATAAGACAAAATGGCGCGCGGCCGGCGAGGCTTGTTAATTGCAGTTTAGTGTTCTTGCTCGTAATTAGGTGCACTGGAGAGCATCTGGCCAAGCCGGCCGGTCAGGCCTGTAGCAAGAGGGAAAAAGAGAGGGAGAGAGCGCCCCGCACGACTTCTCTTCGTTCCCGGGATAATTACCGCATCGGCATCGACCGTCATACGTTCCCCCACGAGCTGATTCTGCTACCTGCGCCCCCTTCCGGCCCGCTACGTGCTTAGATCGCGCTTAGATGCGTGATTCGCGTGTGAGCCTGTCCGTTTGCAATTAATCGAGCCGAGGAGAGCCGTTCATTCGCCAACGATGCTCTTGCACACGTCGACCACGTAACGAGAAGCGGCTTACGGATCTTTCTCGCTGTCTCGATGAAATCGCACGGTGTTCGGAAATTCGAAACGCGGACCCGCCGTGTAGGAAGCAGTGGCGTTTGCCCGTGGTAACTGATAGCAGGTATGGAGATAGAGTTGTGACGCAGGATCTTCGAAATTATCCCTTCACGACGCTTGACCACCATTCGAAGGAATTTTTGTTTCCGATGTGTTGTCTTTTCGGCCTGGGGTACGCGTAGGGGAGTAAATAGTTTCGGGAAGAAACGAGATTCACTGGTCGAAGTTGTGGCGGAATTTCGTAGGAGAAAGACGAGCATGTTTCGATGGATATAATTTGCGTACGACGCGAAGTCGTATCGAGTTTATTCGATATAATAGTCAATTACAGATAGGATAGAGGCAAGAGATGTTAAATGGAGTTTAAGAAGTTTAGATCGTATAACGATAAAAAGTAAATCATCGATGTGTAATCGAATACCTAAAGCCCAGCAGAAACGAAAGTTCCCGTCTGCTAAGAAATCGACAATCGTTCTAATTCCACTTTATTATCTACGAACATTTTCCTATCCAGTCGATCCAATCCCAATTTTAAATACCTCCAAAGAAATTCGTATTTTCTCTGAAATTTAACTTCGTCGTCTCGCGCTACTAGATATTTATTACGTCGGATAAAACGATTCTACGATTATTCGGAGCATACTTCGCTCCACGTTCTCAGAATATCACCGCGAAATCGTCGCTGCGTTTACGCAATCGCGACTGTAAACGAGCAATTTCGGAAGTGGTTCGGCAGCAAACGGTGTGCCATAGTGGCGCGCGATCGTTGAGCAACTTCTCTTTCTTCCTCTTTCTCTCTTTTTCGTTCGATCTGCACGCGTGTTCTTATGCTGACGCGGAAACGCGCTCGCATGCCGATGCATTTCGATCATCGGTATTATCGGTCGGGCGATCGACGCCGCGCGGACTTTCTCACGGGTTTCGCGGCAGGGAAACGACGCGGAATCGGCGCGACTCGCCGCGAGAGAGATGCCTAAATTAATGCTCGTTACCGTGCCGGCTCGTGTTTGACGAACCTTTGATCCCGCGCGGTTAATTATCGAATTAAATGCCACGAGAAACGAACGGTGCGCGGCGTTTCGCCGATTTCTAAACCGTCAGTCTGATACGCGTGCGCGAACAAGTTGCGCAACAACGACCCGTCGATCGGTCTCGCGAACGTGAAAAACGATCGACCGATCTAGAAGCGGTTAGCGTCAAGAGGCGGTCGGAGATTCGAGGAAGTTGGACGCTGATGGAAGATTGATCGAAACTTTTGCCGATGGCTTCTTAGCGAGAAG
Organism: Bombus confusus; assembly: GCA_014737475.1. NCBI lineage: Eukaryota > Metazoa > Arthropoda > Insecta > Hymenoptera > Apidae > Bombus > Bombus confusus. Next base: position 4,435,942 of record JACXIV010000008.1, on the reverse strand, counting down.
CGAGGGGATGAGCAGATCGGTGGATGCGAAGGGTTGACGAAGAGAAAGTTCGATGACGGTGTTACAGGAAGTTGTTGTCACGAGAAATCAGGCAATTTCCTAAGATCGGAATTTTACCGCGCGATGTTTGCACGCCACTGGACGCACTGTATTGTAAGATTCGATCGAAGGACATTTCCTTTCTTTTTTCGTGAATGACCAGATCGCCTAGACTTATCCACGGGTCGCCGGTTTCACTCGCTGGGAATAAAGCAAACGACCAAAGAGATAGGAATCGCATCGACGATCTCGTCGATTCGTAATATCGTAAGCCGCGGCGATTTCTATGTGCGCGTGTATATACACCATATAGACAGCCATATATATCGCATAGGTGTGTCACGCGAGTGCGATTACCGCCGGGCTATAAGCCACGGATTATTTCTCGCAGTCCCGTTTTTCCTCTTTCACCGGACTCCCTGGCCTGTTGCGTTTCCACTTGCTTAAACTCGAACGTTCACCGATGCTCTTCCTCTGTTTCTTCCTTCCCTTTTGCCATCTTCCTCTGCCGGTGAGAACGTTTTCGAAACGGTGCTCGCCATTTCGCGAATCTTCTACTTAGCTTCGTTCCCCTTTTTATCCATTCGATTCTTTTCGTTCTGTTTTGGAACTGATAAACTCGTTCCTGCGAGATATGGTGGCTTAGGAATGCCGTAGGTTCACGGGCGAGATGATTTACGTAGATAAGATTGCAAGTATTCGCAGTATGGATACCCTAGGTAATTTGGAATGGTCGGTGATCCTTGATTTCGTTTCACGGGAGGTTTTATCCCTGTTTCTGTGGGAAATTCTCGGAAACGGTAATTGGCCGTCGATACGTGAGAAATACACGGAATTCTACGTCTAAAAACTAGTCTAAAATTCTAGACTCGAAAGTATTTGGAATCCGTAGGTGTAGCGATCTCTGGACTCGATCTACGTCAAAGATTTCCACTTAGAACGCTTTATTTTGATAAGGTCTGGCAATACTCGGAGCGCATAAACTTCGCACACGCTTTTACGCTAGATCCACGCTACCGATACCGATTTTACTCGCGGCGAGCGTTCGCAGAAATGAAATAATTACAGCCTACACAGACACTATAATTTCCTTTATTAAGATCCGTCTCGATAACAGGAAGATAGCAGGTGTTTAAAGCCTTCAACGAGATCGACCAACGTCGATCGTTTCTTTCGCGCGTCGAAGATCCTCTTGACGCTAGAAACATTCGCAGACGCATAGGTGCGCGTAAAGGCGTACGTACCTAGACAATTCGTAATTTTCTTATTGTAAGCAGCGTTCAGCGAGTATTCTGGGCAAGGAGAAGCGAAAGATTGGGGGAAGTAATTGGAACGGGCCGGGCTGTTTCAAAGTTTTAACACGTATTTTCTTGCGGAAGCGGTTCGAACGTCAACGGGGATACCGAAAATATAGAGATGTATTCAGATAAACGGGGGCAATTATGCGAACGGCATGAATAAAACTCTGGTTGCCTGTGTTGTTTTAATAAATGCAAAACTCCGGTTGAATATTCATGCCGTCGGCGGGTGGCTCCTTTTGTCGTTTGTGCCTCGCCGTCCGCCACCTGAAAAAATGCAGAACCCGCCGAAGAAAACATGCCGACGCGCTATTTCACAAGCCGAAACCCTTGAATTCTAAGTGGCTTTTAAAAGCCTGCCAGCCCTTTTCTCACGATTTCTCCAATTTTTCTGAAACCTCTGTACCAGATGTTTTCCCCCTATTGTGTCCATTGTATCTATCGTTGAGTGGGAAGCGGGAAGCGGGAAATGGGAAATGGTAATGAAATTTTATTGTATTTATCGACGATGACGATGTTTGTTTTCCAAGACTGCTACTATGCTGCACGGTTACTCGTAGAATTAATTGTCTGCGATTCATCGAGAGGAAGAAACGGAAAACGCGTATATATTAAAAATGCGTATTGTCAGAGCAGGTCGTGCTTGTCCGCGCACCCTTGCCCCCTTTGTTCTCGGCAACTCGGCGTTATTACAGGGCTCGGTATAATTTTCTTTATTATGTAAGGTCGTAACGAACGTTTCATTAAATTGCAAACGAAGTCGCGCAACGACTTCTTTGTTAAGCTCGGTTTCTATCCATAAACAGGAACGCGAGCGTCGTGCAGCTTTTATTGATGGTATCGCTACTATTTCTGGCCGGGCGAATGTATGGTTAACCGTTTATCTCTTTCGTTGGCCGGTTACATGGCCGGTCATTAAGCGGAAGATTAATTAAGTTAAAATCACACGTAACGGCCTCGGACGCGGCTCTCGTGGCGCGATTCGCCTTCGTCGATGGTTTCCCCCTTAATTCGACTGTGAGGCGAACGGCAGAACGATCTACGGGCGATCTTTTCGCCGCGGATTAATGCCTGATTAATAGACGCGATCATTCAGCTGCGCGATCGTTTAATGATAATTAATAAACACGCTTTATTAGACGGATAAAGGCCTCACGCTAATGAAACTTGTTGACTTGCTCGCTGAACATCCTGTACAGATAAGGGATCTGCTGGGTAAAGCCGGACAATAAAAATCTCTCGTTAGCTCGTGTTATGATTTGTAGAAATAACTGATGCAAGGTTACGGCTTCTGAGGGATCCGACTTTATCCTTTAGAACGTGTTTCTTCTTCGCGTAACGGTCGAATAGTGCAAAAAACCAGTTCCAATTAAACAGCGTCGTTGCTACCTTCCTACGTGTTTCCAGCACGATTCGTTTCCACGATTAATCCAGAAGATCGATCATTTGATAATATCTTATTCGATGGAAACCGATGTTTTCCGCTAACCGCCGCTTTCTCGCTCGACAAACCTTTCGCATCTTCAACGAGATTACCGTCTGCGCGGCTAAATGCGAAAAGAAACTCTCGATAGCTTTGCATGCAAGAGAGGAGAAACACGATCGCGTACGGGGACCTGTACGTCGCGGCTTATCGATAACGTGACCGGGCGTAATGCTCGCATCGCAAGCGGGGTTGGTGCACGCGGGATCGCATTATCTGAAATGCACAGCTGCCGACTCCCACACGTCCGGGTCCTTCGTGGGACGGTGGGAGCGGCGCGTTGAAGGGACCGGGGGCAGAAAACAAAAACTCCAAACCGCGATACTGCATCGCGTGATCACACGTGTGGCATGTTAATACACAATAAGAAATTAAGAACGCGGTTGCATTTTCTCTTTTAGCCGAAAATCCTGCGCGTTCGTTCGTTCGTTCGTTCGTTCGTTCGTGTGTACGATTGTTACCGAGCCGCCCTGCCCGTGTTTCAAACTCGTCCGGCAGAGAATTGGCCGATAAAAAACGACCAACCGCCGTTAATTTGGTAATTAAGATAATTCCGGCCGCGGAACGGGCCGTTTCGTTGCATTGCGTTCACCCTTCTCGCCTGTCCTGGCCGAGCATCCGCAGCAATTCTCGTTTGCATGTTCGTTTCGTGCATGCTCTTTTCGCCATGGCGAAATTTTTACCGCCTTTCTCCCTTTTGCCTTCTCTCGAAGATTCTCGCTCCCTTGCATCATTTTTTGCAGCAATAATCGAAAGGGTTACGTTTATATGATCGTCGAGTCGAAGCACGGTATTATAATTTTTAAAAGTTCTTTTTACTTCGTGTTTCGTTAACTAACGTGCTATTAAAATTGCCTGTTTGTTGTCAGAGACATCGTTTCAGGGATCAATTCGTCGCCCGTTATCATTTGTTGGTCTCGCTATCTCGATAATCGTTTGTAATCGTTTGTTCGTGTAATTAGCTTACTGACCGTGGTGATACAAACCGCCACTGCTTTCCATCGCTATACGTATAATACACGTATCCCAAAAATTGGATGGATTCGATTTGAAGGCTTTTAGAAGTAAACGAATGAGCGAGAGGATAGGATAGGATAGGAATTCCGAAGGATGGCGCAAGCGTGGACGATTTGACGCGACGTTCGTGTGTTTATAAAAAACATTTATATATCAGGTGGATCTCTCGGAAACCTTCGTCGATTACTTTCGTTCCTTCTACGCCAGCTATTCCGTTAACAGAAAGCCAACAGGAACGAGAAAAACCTACGAAATTACACGGCGACAAAGCCAAAAATTCCGAAACCGACGGACGCTTCCACCAAACACGAGGCCAGCCTACGCCTTCGGACGACGCCAGAGAAGATTGCTCGTCTAAACATGGTGCAGCGGCCGCGATAATGAACGACAGATAAGAACGACGCGACGTTCGACGACGGTCGCAGACTGGAAAAGCTGGCCGCGTAATGAGCGCGAAGGATACGCTTTGGGCAAACAGAGATTCGTTTAGCGCCGTACGGGACAGCTACCGGTTCGATCAAACAACGCGCAACAATGAAAGAGATTTTTCGGCGGCGCGGCACGTTCGGAGAAAAAGCTGGCGAACGAGGAACGGAATGGAAGAAGAGGGAAAAAAGGAACGCGGCCGAAAAGGCAAAGCCCGGGAGCTCGAGACACGTTAACGACCGCGCAGGTGCTAATTGCGGTGGCGGCGAGCCAAGGCCCCGCTCGACGAGGTTTCTCTACGACGCGACGATTCCGGGGACAACTCAGCTAAACGTTTCGGCAAACAATCCGGGGACCGAGAGCCTTCTGCCTGCTCTCTAACAGGGGAAACTCTTAACGTTCACCCTTTAATCAATGCTCCGGGATCGACGGGATTTTGCTCGTGAACGCTCGACGAGTAGGTAGATCTTAACGGAGTCAGCCGACGAGTTAAAGTTTCTACGAGAATGCCGTCCAGTTTCTCATTTTCTGCAGCGGAATTTGTTAAAATTTTTTCTCCGACGATAGAACGCGAACAGGACGATATGCTTTATTTTCGTTCGATAGCCTCAAAAATTGCGGGAACTTGCCTTGAAAGATTTAACGAGCGAACAGCTGGGTTTTAAATAGCTTGGGCCTCGATTTTCCGAAAAATTCGTCCGCATTTTTCGAATCTGCGTAATTATTAATCAACGAGCGTCGATTACGTTCGTTTTTCTTTTGCTCGCGTCGTTAAAGCTCGCCGTTGAGAATAGGAACAGGAAAGTTGGAAGTAGTATAGCTTGCCGAGAAAATGTCTCACTTTGTCGAGACGACAGCCGATATATATCCTCGGCGAGGAACGAACGTAACAATGCTTAATCTGACTTATGAGAATTCATCTCTAATCCGCGGCGTATTATGACTCGGAGGCCCGTAATACGTAGCGACGCTCGTGTTTTACAAATCGTTGCGCGTTTCACACTCACTTTGTTGCATTGGCTGCAGCGACTTACGCGTCAACTCGATAGCCTCGCTCGACGCTAGTCTACGAGACGTATGCGTGCCGAGATCTCGGCTGACGATGATAAAGCGTTCACACCGCGCCGCTGCACCTCTACTCGTACTGTTTCTGACCGATGGAAACCGTTCCCTTAAGAAATTAGTCGAGATTTGTTGTGACTGCGAGAGATGGAGGAGAATTTTATTCGAAATCCTTCCTATTAAACATCCAGGGAATTAAGCGTTTGATCGATCATTAGTTTAGCTTTGCCAAGATTAATAGATCGGTCGTTTTGTCAGAATTTCACCCAAGTATAATTTCGTATTCGTAACGTGGATTGATATTTGATAGCGAAGGTTTTTTGACAAGTTGCGCAACGGATGCTCGACCTTTCTGCTCGTTTTCTGGAACAACCTTCCAATTTCGTTCTATCGATTACCATCTTGTAATCTGCAAGCTCGCAGATCTTTCGTTTAAACGTAGTTTGCCTTAGTAAATGAGTCTTCTCCCAAGACGAGAATGTCTGGCCGTGACATCTACAATCTCGCGAATATACCGTACAAATGGTTCGTATAAGGTTCGCAGCCGGTGTTGTGCCGTGGTCGAAACTCGCGCGTGCGCTGCAGCGTGCGCTGCAGCGTGCGCTTAAACGAGCTATCATCGGAGAAGCGTATACAGGAGAGTTCAAACGCAGCCGATCGCACGACTGTCAACGAAACTGACTGTCACGCGGCAGAGGCCGATGGCAAAATTTACATCGGCGCAGCCGCTTCTCCTTTCACGCCTTATACGAGGAACGACAGCCTCGTAATCTGCGTCCTCCCACACTGGCGCGCTCTTATTCCCGGCCACTCGAACTCTCTTCCTCTTCCATCCCTTGCGCGCGGTCTTTTTGCTCGTCTTCCACCTTCGTTCCACGTTGCCGTCATTTATTCCGGCCCGCGTCAGCTCCAACACGCTCTTCCTGGCCCGCGGCTCCGCTCTACGACCTCCGCTTATTAAAAACCCTGTAGAGAGAGGCGCGCGGTTACGGCAATGGTAATCGATCGGCCCGAACGCGCCTAATTTTTCTGCTTTCTTTGTAACAGCGACGATTACCGTATTTTAATCAAAGATATCGAGAAAAATAGCGCTGCTACTTGCCAATGCAACGTTATTAACGTTCAAAGGCCGCTGAAGAAAATTCTGCTCGTTCCACTTGCACGTAACCCAAATGTGTTCTTCCATGCACGCACGCCGGCACTTACGTTTGGAATTCCAATCTGCCGCGCTGAAACGCCTGCATAATAACAGAAGCGAGAAAACACTCGTCAGCCTTACTCGCGCGTCGCAGTGACAGCTGGTCGCTCGCGCGAACGTACGCTCTCGATCAGTCGATTCGTCGCTCGACGCGCGTTCCACGGGAATCGACCAGCGTCACGCGCCATTAAGATCCTTGAGATCCGATCGCGCCATTAGCGACGATCGTCTATTAATTACTCTGCGATTAACGGCGATGACGCGCCGCCGTGTCCGCGCTGGTTCAGCCCGTACAGGTAATTAGCCTCGAGGAATTTTACGAGTTATCCGTCCTGCGCGCCTTCGGTCTCCTCGCCCGTCGCTTTACCTTCGGCTAACCCTTTCATCCGTGCGCCTCGAACGGTTCTTTTCTTACAGGCAATCGAATCGACGTAGCAGCGATTCACTCGCCGCGTGTTTTATTCTTCGACCAAGCAGAAGATCTTAGTGCTGTGTGAGCGTCGCAGACCTTGTCTTTCACGTGTACGTATACGGCGCTGCGGAAGAAGAGGACCGATCTCGAGAGCGTGTGTTTTTTGCCGCGTATAAGGAGAGATGCATCGCTCGTATGTCAAAAGAAGCCCTAAAAGATGCGTTGCGAGGCATCGTTGACCCAATTACGTGGCAGAATACAATGTATCCTCTCTTCTCGAGTCGATCCGACTAAGTGGCTTAATCGTATCTTCTCTTGCCCTCGCACGTGGTCCGTGCGTGACGCGTTCCTGCAATTGTTGATGCACGCTGCGATTGCCGATTCGATCTCTCATCGGAAGACGAAGCCTTTTCATCGTCTGCGAATTCGCGTTCAAACGCAAATTGGACGTCCCGAGTTGAAGATCTACGTACAATTTATTTGCAAAATACACGTGCGACGTAGAGTCGAGAAGATAATGTATCAATGGGATAGACAAAGGGACAAAAAGCCAGCGTAACGACGCGTTCGTAATAAATATTCCGGCGAACGTAAATGCTTATCCCAACGAAAGAAAGCAACCGTTCTACGTATATGGGATTTCTTAAGCGGAGAAAGTCAGAATATCAAGTACCGACCGGGTGACAGCGTAATCCTGTGTTCTTCGTGGAACGGTTCCGTGACGGTACATGGAGATCACGAGGAACAAGGATGGACCACACACAGCTCGCGCTGTTATTACGCCGCACGAAGGGCGCCACCACGGCGTTCAGCTTGATTAATTATCATTGCCGCGTCGCGTCGGTCACATTCACCATTCAGCTTGTACGTATACACGACATCGTACCTCTATAAGGTATCGCGCTTCGTAAACTCAAACGTACGACGAAGGATTAGTTTTCGTTCAAGCGGCTCAGCGATTTCGTACGAATTTCAGTGAAAAAAAAAAATCGTGAGAGATTCTGTACGACCGTATCACGGCAGAATCGATCGAGGCAGCTACGAAACAGAAGTAGCTCCGTTTTCCAACTACTCGAGCAAATCGACGAAAATCAAGTAAAATCCGAGTACCTTGTCAAACGTGCTTTGAATATTTCGATGTAGAACATACAGCTTCCTGAATAGAAAACAGTACGATAAACAGACACGAAACGCCAGATCCCTCGTGCCGAGTCGATTTAACCGGCCTGAATCCGCTTAATACGCTGTCCAAAGCTCGCGAGATGCGGAGAGCGCGAGAAGGGGAGCAAGTCGATGATTCGGCGGTTCCTCGGAATCTTCGGGGCACAAATTGTCTCGCGTTACACGCGTCGTTCATCGCGTAGACGTGGAGGATTCCGGTCTTTCACGGTTCCATCGTTAGCCGTGGGGTTCGCACCTGCAGCATCACCTCTCATTGTGCACCTGTCATGTTTCACACCCTTAAAACAACAATCGCCGTTGACCGTGCCGGGATTGCTCGTCGACGAGGCGGTCCTCGTCCGTTGTCTTCGCGCCTCTTACCGTTGCGAGTTCGAAAAATCACCGATTTATTTATTTATTTACCTAGGAGGCAACGGAGCCAAAGGAACGCCAGAAAGCCACCACTCGTACATTCAGACTAGGTGTTTACTCTGCCGAGGATGGATAAAGATCGCTTCTGTCCTGAAGAGTCGCGCGTTGCTTTCACCGATCGAATAGCAAAGTCGCGGTGGAAACTGTTGGGAAAGTGTCGACAGAAGTGACAAGCTGTTTTCATGAGAAATATAAGGCGCAGGAGAATTTTACGAGGATTATTCCCCTGGTTAGGACATTCTGTTATGGCTAAACATCGAGTTTGATTACTCGTCATAGGGCGTCGCAGGAATAGCGTTGTAGAAAGCGAAAGGTCCGACGCTTTTACTTAAAAAGACTCTCGTGGCGTCGAACGAAGAGTTATCTTCACAGAACGATCTCCGAAACGATCTCACCGTCGTTGATCGTTCCGTCTTCTCCGACTCGACGAAGAGATCGTTTGTAAATCTCCGCGAGCCACTGAAACGGAATCTCCAACCCCTTGTAAAACCCACTCGCGGCAGATACGTTTATCTGTCGGCAAAGCTGCACGAGTAAGTGGCAGAGTTTGCCGACGCAGCAGCACGACGCAAGCTCGCAATCCTTTTGCAACTATTTAGCCCCGTAGAGCCCTAAGCAAATGCGATCGGGGCCATTTAGGTCGGTTCGAAAAACAGGACGCGTTTCTCGAAGGAAGCGTGACAATGGGGCGTCTCGGACGATTCCTGTAAAGAATTCCTCGCGAGGGAACATCGAAACGAGGAGACAACGGTCGCCGGAGAAGGGTTTATTTGTCAAGCAAACAGAGAATGTGAGCGAGGCGGGATTGGGACACGGCTGTGTTCTGCTGGAGGAAGGGCCGAAGACTCGGGTGTTTATCTTGCGGCAACGGCAGAATATTCTTTCGCGAACGGCGAAGGGAAGCGTGCCGTTCTCTCGCGATCGTGCTTTGACAGTCGCTGACGAGTTCATCAGGCCGCGATATTTGCATCTTTACGAGGTGTGCGCGCTCGTGGCTGCACCTGTATCGAACCACCAGCCGCCGAGCGCTTTCCGACCGAAGCCCCGTCTCCGGGCGATCCTGTAACCCGGTTCGCTTTGTTTCTTCGTCTCTTGGAACCTGCGAAGACCGAGCGCTGTTTTCTCGCTTGTCCGTTACGTGGACGCGTATACGACATCGTGGACCGCTCTTAGCGATTTCGCGATGCTTCTTATGCTTCTGAACCTATTCACGATGGATGACACACCCGTATACACGGCAGAGACGCGCTGGTTATGTTTTCGAGCGACGTCCGTGGTACGCGGAAGGTTTATTCGCTATTACAGTGACAATGAACGATTGATATCCGTAAGAAGATTTAGCGGCGTGCTTATATTTTTATCAGTTGTAACGATAACTTCGGTTGAACGGAATAAATGGCATTGAGAAAGAGAATTGGCGATACGACATGTGCCATTGTGTATAGAAACATCACACTCTTGAAACATAAAACGCGAATTTACATGAAAAATTTCCTCGCATACGGTGATGGACACCGAATGATAGAAACATTCGTGCTATTATCCACGTACATCTGGAATTTGCATTATGCCCGTCGATACCCGATACGCAATGGCACACGCAATATGTTGAAAGACTCGAACCGAACAGGTGTCACCGATCCGTGGGAAAGGTTTGACGATGAAAATACCTGTGTTCATATCCACGCGATGATGTCATGGAACGAAGCCGATGATCGGACTCGTCCGGACGCTCGCACGTTCTTCTTTCATTTCTATTTTCCCCGTACACTGTACAAGCAGGTTCGTTTTATCGAATGCTTTACCAAGCACCAACTACCGCGATAATTCAGGATTAATTTATATTGTTTTTCGCTCGACGACGATCAAATACGCAGTTACCGCGTAGCGGGTATAGCTGTAACTAGGATCTGAAGGAAAAAGTGGAATTTTTCTGTCAGCAAATATTTTGGATCTTTTCCAAAGCAGAGAATTTTGTTACGGCTTTCCAAGCTTTACGGCGGTACCGAGTTTTCATATTTGGAAGAATACAAATTTTCTTTGTTCCTGCGTACACTCGAAATACTCGTAAAAAAAAGAACCTCGGCTGGAATCTGCTAACTCTTCCCGTCAGATCCGCCGGTTTAGGCCCGCCGCTGTCTTGCCAGGGAACGGCGACACGACATGCCACTGTACTTCGAAAGAAACTCATAAGTTGAACGCATCGGTTCAGGTTCATCGTGGTACTGTTTCGCGTCGGCCAATAACCAATCAGTTAATTTCCAATCAGTATCTATTACTATTCGAGTCTGGGCGTATTACGCGTTGACCTCGACTCGCGCTCAATTTCCGTCCCGTAATTAGATGGGGCAGCGGTGTTCCACATAAACAAATAAACGAGTAGAAGTCGAGGCGGTGCGGCGCGGCGCGTCTCAGCGTGGCGCGGCGTGGCGTGGCGTGGCGTGGCGTGGCATGGCGTGGCGTTCAGCGGACGAGAAGGAATCTTGTGCGCGTTCCCCTCGCTTCGCTGAGGATCGAATTTTACGGCATCCGATTGATTTACGCGCGCGAGACCGCTGCCAAGGGGTCAAGTCGGGCAGCGAGCGAGTCGCAGGGAGTATTCCTCGTGCAGAAAGGGAAGCCAGCCGATTCCCATTGCCGTCGTTGATCGTCGCGTTGGCGAACGAACGGAATGGAAGCGCGGGCATTAACGATCCCGATGCGCGATGTCACTATCCTCCGGGACGCGGGGAGACGCGGACAAAGGGGGCAACGGAGACACGGAGCGAGGGGCCGAGAGGCCGGGAGAGAGGTTAGCAAGTACCCTCGAGTATCCACTCGAAAGAGCTGGGTGGGCTAATTAGCGCGTTGCCTGGCAACCGGACGACGAGTACGATCTGCACTTTACTCCGTTCCGTCTCTTCTCGCGACCGCTTCTCTGTCGCCCTCTCCTCTCCTCTCCTCTCCTCTCCTCTCCTCTCCTCTCCGCTCCGCTCCTCTCCTCTCGGAGGTTTCTTCTCGGCTCTGACTTTTCCTATCTCTGGAAAACGTTCTTAGACCTTCTTTCTTAGTTCTGTGGCTTTCGGGTCGATCGGACGAAACGAGGAGCCGGGCCTTGGCTTTGACTTGTTTTATCAGGGGCAGGATATTTCGTTGTCATCTGTTTGGAGTTGGACGTTAACGCGCGTATTTCTAATTCACGCAGGGTCAGATAACAGTTGTACAGAGACGGTTTACTGTATCGAACGTCTTCTGTTACTTGTTGCGTCGAGTATCGGCATCGTTTTATGCATGGAAACTTTTGCGACACCCTGTAAACACGGGCGGCTGTCGCAGTAATTACAGTCTCGATAAGTCTCGCGATAAGTGGCAATTTTTAATTCGTTTTACATTGTACGCGATTAAAGTAACGCGCCACGATGTATGCAGTCCGTTTAATATTACCACTTGCAACATTCGTTGATCGCTGACGAAATAAATTTGAAGAAGTTAATGTTGCTAAAGTATATGGCGGAATGAGAATACGGTAGAACGCACAAGAGGCAATATAAAAAGGATATAGAAGGTTTTGTGAAAGGTAGCGCTTCCAAACTTTTCCTCTTTAGCGTATATACGTATCATTTTTTTTTTTTTTTCGCTGCGAACAGACGCATCGAGTGGCGCCCGTGCCAGGTCCGTCGACCTGGAAAGAGGTTTCCAATTAAACGACGAGAACTCAACGCCGCGCCGTTCTTCCCGTTTATTAATGATGCCAACGAGCGATCTTTGTTGCGTGTCTCGTTAATGCTCGTTACTTCGGGTCCTGTCGACGCGGACGCTCCGATCTCCGCCTATCGAGCCGCCGATTTAAATGCGCGCGCTCTGCCTGACGGCCATTTAAATGTCACGATTTAGAAAACTCGCGCTCAAAGAGAATTACGATTGACTCTAACGACGACAGTTCGATTTTAGACTACCTCCCAACGGTGAACGTGGTCTAGTTTGTTCCTGAACGCTATATAAGATCCGACCCGAAGTCTGAATAGTACACGTGATTACCGGATCGATCCTCGAACGAAGGCAAGTAGATTTAGGCGTCAAGAGAAATATCGTGGATGGTGCGATTTGATGGTGGTAGAATTTGACGTATCGATAGGATAAAATTTACAAATGAAGAGGAGATCGATAAACTCGTTTCTTTAAAGTTAATACCTGAAACCAATCGGTGCTATTTGCCACTCGTCCGCCATCTATTTTGTATTTCTCGTCGCTCGTCGTCGACGCAGTTTCGAAATCGAACATTATCCTCGTAATCCTCGACAATTCGCGTACGAGACATTTCGCTGACGCGACTGGAGGTCTCCGATCAAGGTTGCGCGTTTCGTAACGCGGACTAATCCTGCGAATTCGCGAGGAATTGCGCAAGGATTTCAACGTATCAGATTGCTAATGGAGAGGACTCCGCGTTCGCGATTTCGAGTTCGATAAACGTCGAACCTTTCCATTTCGGCGATTACTTACTCTTTCCTTCGCCGGCCCTAAAAATCGATACGATCGACCGATCGAGGAATCCGAGCGAAATGCAATCTACCGATCTCTCGGAAGATGCATTATTACTTGGGTTTCGATTTCGAATTTTTTCTTGTTGGTCGAAAGTCGCGTCTCATCGAGCCAAGGGACGACGGTGGCCGTTCGTTTAAGTGGCCGTCCCATCGACGCCTCCGTTTCGACTGGAACGGTGGCGAAGAATAAGGTTTCAGAGGAATCTCTCTTTCGAGTCCGGCGTGGCATCCGTTCTCGTCTGTTTTGTCGGCGCTTCAAGCTGTGAAATTGCTCCGACTTATCATTCGAGCTAACGAGTCCCTAACCGTCTTCACACTTCACACTCCGCACGTTCTGTCTATTCTCCGTACCTTCTCCGCACTGGCGTCGGAACCTGTGGACCGTTTTCGTAAATTACTTTTCTGTCAGGTACTCTCCGGAGCAACTGCGATTTTTCCTGAAACGTATACGACGCGAGAATCTCGGTTCTGCTTCGAGATAATTCGACGATAAATGCTCCATGCTATATGGGTTTCGTAGACGAACTTTGTATATCTTTTATCGAGCTCTTGCGCAACTCGGACGTTGTAACCGTATCAAAGTTACACGAAAGTACTAAAATGGGAAATACCAAACGCCGAAACTCTGTTATACTTCCTTATTTCGAGAAGCGATCGAGAAATTAGCAATTGGTTCGTCGTGCTTTCTTTCCGAAAAGAGATTCGCGTAAGAGTTCTTTCTTAAATATCGCCGGCGATAAATTTTGATTCCTCCGCTCGTTACATAGCATCCATCGTGCTATTACCTGCCATACGCTTACCTTAGAATTACGTACTATTCCCATCGCAGTTGGCGATGCATTTCGTTTCGAGATATTTATAAAGGCTCGCAGCCTGCAATAACCATAGCGAGTTGCTTGAAAACGGGCTACGTTTCAATATGCAATTTTAACACTTTCCGCGGTAGGTTGAATCGAAGGATTCCGTCGGAACTTTAAAACCAGGTCGAAAACTTCTATTCCAGTTGCCAGTTACCGGGCCCCGGCAATTGTGTGCTAAGTTCGTCATAATTTCTTCATTTAACGAAACCTCCTGTAACTACCGTAGATCATTCGTAACCCGGGGGTGCACGAAACGCGTTCGAAACACACGTTCCACCTGCCAAGCACGGAATATCTCGTGACTTGTGCGCAACGCACTAAATCCCACCCATCGTGTGACCGTTTGCACTATCAAATATAATGGAGCTAAATTTCTCTACGTCGTTAAACGAACTCTCCGTCTCCTCCATTTTGCTTCTCGTTAGAAAGACTTTACACGTCTACGTTACCTTTTTTAAAACCGTTTCGATTCCGTACAGTGCTTCCACTTTGAATGTTTTACGAAATTCGTTGGTAAATTTCTAGCATCTGTAACTGTAATTTACAACTATACGGAGCAGCGGTTCTTAACCTTTTTTTCACGACGGACATGTTTTAAATCATTTTTTTGTTGTCACCGATGCCCAAGAGTCGACACAAAAATTTTGATCCGCAATGCGTCTAATACGTATAATTAAAACACGCGTCAACTGCTCATCAACGACCTTTTTGGACAGAAGAGATTCGTTATTGATATATCGAATAAGACGATAATAACTTGCTCGTGTGAGGATTTCGTGGTCCCCCGAGGCGCCGCGGGCTATGGGTTTAAGAACCGCTGATATAGAGGATGGTGGTGACGCCATTGGTCTCAGCCGATGGAAAAAGAATCCTCGGACCGGCTTGTCACCCTTTGGAGCGCTTTCGAGGGATGCCCATGCCGCCATCGTCTGTAATTTGTGTCCCGACCGACATCGATGGCGTTCATTGTTGTGTCTCGTCGTCCTGCGTTCGTCGTTTCGGTCGCGGCGTTTCGATCCACGCACACACGCATCGGAGCACGCCTTTCTCGAAACGCGGCTTTTCTGTGCGAAAATGTCCCACGGTGCGATTACCGATGCGGTTTTCGAAGGGAATGACACGTTTCGAGGTTTGTAAGAATACGCAGTACCTTGTGAATCGAATATCAGCGTATGTTATGTTTTCGAGACAGTATGAAATGTGGTTATTTTCGCTAGGATTGTTAGATTTGTTGAATAAACACAGAATATGAAACTATGTTTCCATATATCGTACTCCATTTCCTGCTTTTAAAGCGTAATAAACGAAATACGGAATAATACGATTAAATTAAAAAATACGATAGTACGCGCGTAATATAAAACCGCAAGAAATAAAATTACCAAGTACTTAATGCGTTTCACCGTTGATCGGATTTTCAGTACTTTACTGCCAGGTTTAATACGCCAACAAATTTTTGTTTCCCATCTGGCTTTGTATCGCACAAATTTCGACATACATTTCACGCGAATTATTACGAAACTGTTTTCAAACATTCGTGATTTTTAATATCGTAATAGCGCTCGACGATTACCGATCGCTTGAAGAAGACAGCGTTGTCTTCTTTCGCAAGATTCTATCTTACCGTCGCACAGTGAGATCTTCCGTCTATCAACCGTCTCGCTGGAAGTCGTAGTAACTAACGATGCAACGAGGTTCCTTCGGTTACCGGAAAATCCCACAGCTCGTGAACAAAATTCCGATTTCTCGGACACCGAAACGCTGCGGCAAACGGACCAAAGGCAGCTGCGCGTCTCGAAATAACGCGCGAGCAGTTAATAAATGCCATCTGCGAAATATCGCCTTCGGAAACGTCGCGGTGGCTTCATAAATGTCGATCCACCAACTCGTAGCCACGACGTCTACGTCAAACCTGTTTTCCTCGGGACTGTCTTCAGCGTCGCGTCTTCGTTGATCAGCGTCGAAACGATCGAGAACGTTGATGACCGGTTGCGGCGAAACAGTCGACTATTACGAGCGAGATCGTTCTCGTCCAACTGTTCGTCGTTGAGAACATCCTGTACGGTTTGTCGCGTTTGCAAAACGTCAATAATCATTAATCACCGATTCCTTCGTGTTGCTGATGGCCGCTGCAGCGAGTAATGCGTAGGATACGCTCGATGCTTCCTTGAATGGATACAGGGCAATTCAACCAACGTACACTGTATCTTTAGTACATTTGAATTACTTAATCGTTATCGCGTAACAGTCTATACGATACAGCATTGCATAAACGGTAGATGACTCGAGAAACTTCAAACGTTTCGACGTATTTTGAAAAGCGAAAAGGTGCTACGTAGAACGTTCTAATTCAGAAAGATATAGAATAAAATGTCTAGTGGAATTTCTCGCTGTCAGCGTATGAATTCCACAGAAGCTGGCAACACAGCGCGACGCTATCGGATTTGATCGAACCTGGTCGATCGACATCGGCGCGTCTCGTTTATCAGATTCCACCTTTGAACGAACCTGTAGATCGACGAACCAAGGGAGCCGAGGAATCCACGGCCGAGTCGTCCGGCTCCGTTACATCAAAAGCATATTCATCGCGCGTCGACATTGTCAACCGTTTTCACCGGTGACGCCTGAGAAACCTCAAGGGGTTTTAATTGCGCGAAGGTCACCGCCGCTCAATCGTTCCGGATGACTGTCGACAATCGATGTTACGGCGACGCGTCCTCGTGGAAGCGACAAGGGTGACGTAACGACTCGACAATGAAAACCTTGCGGGAAGATATGCGGTTTTCGATCGGCGCGCGTGGTTCGTGGTGTTTCGCGGTCGTCTCCCAGCTGTCGGCCGTCCATCTCTCTTTTCGAAAGGATCGTTCGATCCGTACGCAATTTCTTATTCTCATTCTTCCATCGGTATTATTATCGCGACCGGCTCGTCTCTCCCTTTTTCTGCGCGCTCGAGAGGATCGACCTTTCCGATTTCGCGCGGCGTACCCGTAATTGTTGGTATTTTTCGACGTGACGCGTTTTCATCCGTCAACCGCTTTCGAGGCTCGCGTATCCGCCTGCCTAATCCTCGCGCGCGATCCTTCTTCGAGCAGCTTCGCGCTCTGATGTATTTTTATTTATAGCGCGATCAGGACGCCAATGACAATCGCGCCGCAGATGTATACACGCGGACTTTTAAACGTAACCTGGGACGTCGTACGAAAGCCCGAAACCATAGAGCGCGTCCAATTTTGTTAGCTCTTGCGCGAATCGAAAAATCAGTGGAACGAGGCTAAAGTAGAGTGGCCTCGCGGCTAGGATATCACCGGGGGTCTGTGAAAAGGCGGCTGCGAATTACAACGGTTCTGTATCCTGGGCTAACGCGGGGGGAAAATTGCCGGATCGAGGAAGGCAAACTCTGCGTTCAGAATTTTGCGTGATCGGTCGCGGATCGATCGTGTCCGAGCACACGGCGATTAGGAGAACGGACGCGCGTCGTTCTCGTCGTCTAAACTGAAAAACGAGCTGCCCTTGTCGCTGATCGAGAAGCAGAGAGGAGTAGAGACAAAGAGGAAATAACGACGGTGGTGGTGGCGGCGGTGGTGGTCGTTTGGGAAGATCCTCCGCTTAGAGAATAGTTTAAACTGTTTAACATAATGGCCACCGCACGACCGACGCATCGCTCCGCATTCGGAGACCCAACAATTTGCCCGACTGTTCTCTAATGTCAACAGATTAGCCGTAATAGTGAAATTACACGTTCGCGTAATATCTCACATATGGAGTCACGTCGCCTCGCCCGTAATTCTCGTGATCGCGTCAAATTCGCCGTTCTTCCTTCCACCACCTCTTGCTCTCGCACTCTTCCTCTTTGTCCCCTCGAGATCACCGGGTCTGGAGATTTTGGTAATGCTAGGGTTAGACGTTCTACACCGGGACGAGAGGTCAAACGGTTTTACGGGGCAGATTACATGCATTATTTTTGCGCTGGACGAAAGCCACGACGAAATGGCCGGTAATTCGACCGGGACGTTCTTCGGTCCACGGACTCGAGGATCTAGGGAGCCCTGGTCGGCGGGACATTTTAGGGAACCGTTTCATACTCCAGCTTGTGATTCCAAGGATTTTAGCGAGTGTGAGATAACGGTGTTGTTAGCGAGACGATGCTAACGCGCCACTTGGACGATGGAGATTTTTCTCCCACTCTTTTGACTTTTAGGATCGAAGTTTGTGGAAACAACGTGGAAAATTACGAGACAGTTAATATGTATTTGTCGTTGATAAACGAGTGCAAGTAGCTTTTAGATATACTGCCGGAATGGTTTACAGAAATGCCGCATCGAGGATTATTCGATCGTATCGCGCGTTAAAGAACTACGGACGCGTGGATAAACCGATATCGACTATAGGTTGCCCGATAATTGATCGGTAATTGCTTAACCGTGAAAGGATCGGGTCTTCCTTAATGATTTCCAATGAAACTGCTCTCACTTTCACTGGAATCGGACCGCAATCGAAAGTGCGAACTCCTTTGTTCAAGCGCATCAGAGCGTTAAGACGCGACGAGATTAAGTAACCTATCAGGACAGTCCTTTCTTCTTTGCATCCGTGAAATTAATATTACCGGCGTTTCATCCGTGACCCAGAATAGCGCAATATGCTAGATTTCATGGATCCATTCCATTCGTATCTGTCCGTTGTCACCGAGCTGTTGGATGCGCTCATCCACTTTCCGAAGCACACGCTCGTTGTTCCATTAACTCTCGAAAATACACTTTAGGTTTTCGGAATCTACCAGCAGCACCTAACGCTGTATTTCGGGTACCTCGAGAATTCCGCGGAACTCGCCTTTCTTCTCACGTCGTCGAGCTCCCAAAGAGGGCTGCGAAGGGTGTGTTCGAAACGTGGAAACGGATCGTGGAACGTGACGCGCGTCTTTCGATCGCCGTTGAGGCGCAAAGAGGAAGGAATATTGGCGCGAAGGAGCGCGAGTGAAAGCGTACGATGGAAGGAAGGAAGGAAGGAAGGAAGGAAGCGGCTATACTCCCCGGATAATAATGATCTCAGGATCGACGGATGACGTACGACGGAGTCCCCGAGGGGGGCAGACCGGCGGTTGATCCATTGTTACGCTATCTCTCCTATTCTACTTCGCGTTTAATGCATAATCTATTACGGGCTTTTAACAATGCGAACCGGAGAGCCGGTGGATGCGAGCCTCTTCATTCAGGGGTGGCCGGCGAATCGATCTTCCGCCAGCCTAGCCCTCATATTTCACCAATGTTTTGACGTTTGCTTCGTAAGCATCCGTCCTAAGGGTGGAATCCGGGTCGCGCGAAGGGATCGTCACGGGGATGATCCGCGATGTCTTCGACACGGTTCGACGAGCCGAACGCGATAGTCGAAAGTGGGCTAAGCGGCGCGGCTTGAAAGTCGGCGGAACGACGCCGGGTGACGCAAACGCGGTCGTCGCGCCAGCGGTTTCAGGGTGAAAGGAAGAGGATTAACGATGGTGGAAGTAGGTTACGCGGACTCGGCGGAATAGGCGAAGTCTACGACGATACACTTCGCTGATGGACGAATTTTTGAAGGTTGCATCGAAAGCGATTGCGATCCACGTGATTTTTTTGTCGCGATTTTACTAGCGGAGGGTAATTGATTTTCGACCTATACACGGTATCTTAGGGTGTTTAATGAACGTTTAAACAAGCAACGTAACTGCAAAGAAATTCATCACGGCCAGGACCACCGACCGGGGGAATGTGCTTAAAACAGGGCTAAGAGGCTGCGAGGAACGAGAAGCAGAAGCAGCGCATCGTTATACCGATACATCATACGGAACTCGATTTCTGTCGCACGACTGCGAGTCGTAGCCGGATAATTAACCGCCGAGTGCTGTAAAGACCCAAACAGTGTTCGCCCGACTGTTCTTCAAAAATCATCAATTCAGTCGCGCAGCAAGGGCGGTCGTAGCCACGACCCGGTCATTGAATATGTATCCCAAGAAGTGCATTGGCCTTGGAGGCCTGCCAATAGATTAATAGCCCCGGAGTGATGCTCGAGATTTCTTCGGTATATATCGCATTACGGGAAATGACGCGCCAGAATCGCCGAATGACTTCGCGAACGAGAAACCAAGGGGATGAGTAACGAACGCCAGTAGGACAAAGATAGAAGGAGGAACGAAGGACCGGAGAAAGAGAAAGAGGACGGCGAAGAATACGAAGGAGATCGTGTAATCAGCCTTTCTTTCTTCGGCGACTCGCCCCTTCTTCCGTCTTTTCTTTTCAATTCGAACTCGTATTCCCCCCTCGGTGTGTGTGGCCATTAAGCGATCCTGGGACAACGGTTGCCAGTTCTTCCCAAAGAAATCCTGTTACACGCGCGTACCTTCGGAAATAACGACGGTACAAGTATTCGAGAGGAACGCAGCATCGTCACCGAAATGAGAAATTACGCTGATAATGTGTAGAAGGACAGTGGCTTTGGAAAGTTCGTGTTCCTGTCGTTGAAGCGTTTCTACCGTAATAGTAAAGGTGTTATCGATAATTCGTCTTCTTCGTCTCGTTGGCTTCACTCGATTTCTGTTCTTCCCGGTTGAAGAGAATATATTACATCGCGTCAACGCTTCATTTTAGACGATATTCGCATCGATAGTTGCGAAAACACGAAAACGTAGCTAAATTACGAAGCGTGTATCAAGATAACCATTACGTCATTCCTATCAGAAGAGCCGTTTCTTCCGTACTTGTCGGTTGCAAGCGAATGACTCCGCATCGCGAAGAAAATCGACTAATGCGTCGACTATGCGACCATTTGGTAAACTTCGCGTCAGCGGTTGAATTATGCCACTACCTCGACGAATCGTTCCGCTGGAGGATGTAACTAGGTCGTTTCCTGCACCACTATAGACGCTCGACCCTCGGTCTCGTTCCCATCCGCTCTCTTCAGTCGCAGATTACCTACGAAGGCGATATTTTATAGGGAAATTCTTGTCCTCGTTTCGAATGTCTTAAGAATGCACGTGCATCTGCGCGTCCCTCCTTTCGATCGATGCTTCCACGAGAGGTGAAAATTGGTCGGAATTCGTCGATTACGGTGAAAAATATCTGACAAGATTAGATTAACGATGAAATTCGCGGTTGTAACACCGTGGGATACACGAGTAGAACTTTCCGAAGAATAATTGTTTAAATATTTCGGAAACGATACGCTTCTCGTTTATTAGTTTCATTTTAGTATTTTTTTAGTCTTCTCGTTTCTCCAGAACGAATCGCACATAAAAAATAGTTCGTCGAATTCGAGCATTCGCCGAAGCGAAAAGATTCCGCGCAACGTTCTCGAAGCGGAGCCTGGTACCCAGGGATTCCGGTCGTCTCTCATCGAACCGTATCAATCTGTCGGATATATCCGCGGCGGGATCGACGCGGCTGACCGGATTATCGCGGCTGGTCGTCATTAGAGAGCCGAGGAGGTCACACCTGGCGCCCCCAGCTATGGGCCTGGGTTAGCCTAATGGCGCGGCAGATGCGGATCATCGTTCGTTCTTCCCGAATCTTCATAAATATCCGATCGATACATACATACATAAACGCGTTGTCTACGCCCTTCCCCGGGTCCGGGGCTCTAGCTCGCATTCTGCTCGTTTTGTTCACCGAGATCCTATTCCAGATCGGACTCCCACTCGACTGGCCCGCAGCTTTCGATCGATTCGTTCGATCTTGCAAACAACCAGGGCCACAATTTCGTCCGATGCAACGATTAGGAGCCGGTCCGACCCTCGACTCGACACAGTTTCGCGCGTTTTTCTTTCGTTTTGTATTGTGCGAAGAATGTCGAGGATACCGGCCCGTCTGGTTTCCTCGACGATATTAAATTATCGTTTCAGCTATTGGGGAATTTGTAGGGTTGAATCATCGGTGACGGTGGGTCCTTCTAATCTTCTACGGTGCTTCACGGTTGCTGCTTAAGAGTTTTACCGCAGGCACTAGGTAATTATAGCTGCGCGTATATCTAGAAATTTTCTCGGCGAAGAGATTGCGTTCGATGGAGAAGAAAAAACATTGAAAAACAATTTGCAGTGGATCGAGTCTGCCGACGAGGTAGCATCGGATTTTTTCCAAATATCGACAAAAATACTTTCGTTGGCATCTGGCGTGCGTAGAGCGCGGAATTTCGAAATTAAAGCACGTTCCATATTAAAACATCCCCGACTCCTGCAATTCCTTTCACGCGTCGAACAAGATGGCTGTTGCTTCGTATCGTACAACGCAACAAACGACTCTTGTAAAACGTTCTAACGCTTCATCGACTGAACCATATATCGCGCACCGAAGAATTCACCCTATATACTCGTTTGCCCTCGTCTGTCTCCTACTACCTGAAATCTCATCTATTACGATACTTTCCCTATCCAATGGTTCTCCAGCTTGAAACGCAACCAAACCTTCTAAACTATCCACCTCGTCCAATCACTACCTCCAACCGCTGAAATAAAAAAGTTTTAATGAAACCAACACCACGAAAACTGTTTATGTAACCGAAACCAATCAGCCTGGACGTTTCGACCGTTCGATCGCCAAGGTAACGCGCGAACGCGTTAACTGGATAGTGATCGATGAGCGCGCTGCCCATCGTTCGACGCTGAAAGAGAAAATTCCGCGCTAAAGAACCAGGCAACGAGATAATAGTTTACGGCGAAGGGAAGGACGAGCGGACTCCTTCCTCGTGGCGCAGCCACCGCGCTGTACGCGGACACCGGGTGGAATTTCACCTACGAGTTGCCGCGCGAGTGGAGGCTGCACGCTAAGGTTTCGAGAGGACCTTGTTATTAATCACGACGCTGCCATCTCCGGGAGCAACGTTCGCTCGTTAGCCTGAGGGGGTTCGTGTGCCTGGGGGATGGCGGGGCCCCCGGGGGTGGCCATCTCTTAATTACTTCCGCGCCAATTAACACCGCCTCGAATAAAGAAGGGGCTACTCGACCGCCAATGGGAGCTCGCTTCTGAAAAAGCCAGTTGGCTCGCAAGCACTCGCTTTCGATTTAATATAGTGCCACGGAGCGTATTTGTGTACGTTTGTGTACGTTTGTGTGCGAGCGTAGGCAGGAGTGGTCGACCACTTTCGCGAAATCGATGATCGTCGGTGACGTTGCTTCCTCCTCGACGCCGCTTCGAGCGCGTCTAATGGCCGATTAAACGATCCGCTATCCCTTTCGAACGTTCGACTTGGAGGTAACGGCGTTTCGGTGTTCCGACCGGCGATTTTCAGCTACAGCGAACTTGCCGTGTAACGATGATCAGCGAGGCGAAATATTTACGATTGGTCGCGTGTAACGCGCTACGTCGGCTTGTAACTTGGTGGACGAAGTTTGAGCTTCGAAAATCCAGACGAGTCTGCGGTGCAAGTTGTTTTTCTAGTTTTACTTTTATCACTGAAAGTTCTTGGAAGCGTAAAATCGACGCTGCCATGTAAAATCGAGGCGAGTATCGACGAGCTCGATGAAACGGAATTTTCTGCGGCATCGGAATCGCGAGTCACCCCTTCGCGACGATCGAAGAAAGGTCGGTTGATTGACTTCCCATGGGACTCCGCTTTCGGAAGAGCACAGCTGATCCCTTCTGGCTATCTAGACCCGTTTCCTGTCTCTCTTCCTCCTTCGATCCCCTTACAATCCACCAAACTCCACCCGAACGTGACTGGTTTACCTCGTTGCCGGGTGCGCGGGAAGTGCGCGAGTAAATCACGAGGAGACGAAAAGCTTGTACTTAGTGGCAATCCTGCTTTTCTAGCTTTTCTTTTTGTCTCTAAGTGTCTGGAACAGCGTGTCTGGAATATCAACCGAAACACCGTTCGATTCGGCCATCGCCCTAACGAATGCGCGGTATTCCCGACGATCTCGCACTCGGCAAGAATATCGTAACGCGTCTAATCGTCAAAGTATCTCGATCGACGCGATAAAAGCAACGCAGGTAGCGCGGTAAAATATCGCGAAGGCTGAAAGTGCGCGTGGTCGCGAGGACCGTGGGAGTCGAGTTGAGGATATGGCGATATCGGACAGGATATGGTGGACGGGTTGAAAAGGGACGGGTTCGCAGGAGACCAGCACCGAGCAAGTAGAGGGTGAATCGAGTGTAGTCGGAGGGCGGGGTGCTGCTGGTGGATAAAGGAGCCGAGAGTGGGGTGGGACAGTGGCAGGGGAAGTTGACGGGGATGAGGTTGGCGATTGGCATTTAATTAGCGGCCGGATGACCGCCGCCGCCTCCGGATCAATACGCCGCCCCCGAGGGCCAGCGTGCAGGAGGCAGCGGCGATCCCCTTCCGACCCGCTCTATCCTCTTTCCCTCTTTTAACCTCTTCTCCAGCCAGCCGTCCACTCCTCTCTCGCTTCTCGTCGTCCTCCTACTTTCTGCCATCGTCACCCCATCCTCCGCCTCCACCTTTCCCACCTCCTCCTCCTCCTCCTCATCCTACGCTTCTTCCACCGCCACCCCGTCCCGAGTAGACCGAACAGAACCGAACTCGTTTGCCCCGTCGTCGGTGAAACCCTTTTCCATCCATCCCCTGGAGCCACCGGCGGAAGGAGGGGACCAACGAGTGCCTCCGCTGCTCCTTAACCTAACCTCCTGACCGAGCACCACGTGCGGGGAATATCCGGAAGCGCCTCGGTAAAATAAAGCGAATCGACGGTAAGTGGCGCGGATCCTCCTGTGCCGTGGCCTCCGGCTCGCTGGACAACCATCTCTCCTTCTATTTTCTCTTCTTTCTTTCGAACCAACCCCGTCGCCCTGTCTTTCTCTAACCACCCCATCCGGCTCGTCGTTCATCGACGAGTTTTTCCTCCCCGTTCTTCGATACACAACGATGGACCGACCGATGTGCCCGACTTTCGATTCGATATCATAGCGGTGCGGGCAACGTAACGAGTACGATCGTTACGCGCGGTGTAAAATTGCGTTTCCAGATGCAACGATGATACCGGAAGACTAGCCGAGCTGTTTCTGGAGGAATCGCGGCGTCGAGCGAGGGTTGGGGGTTGGTTTCCTGCGTGTGCTCGAGTCGATTGTTCTTCGTAATTTATGTATTCGATACCGAGTAATCGAGTACGATACTTTAACGATGTTTTTTATCGGACTCGATTTTTCTGCCATACACAGTATTCGACGATGATAGATGAAAAGGAGCGCAAGGAAGTTGTATTCCGTTGCACAAAATCTACCACGATTTTTCTTCTTTCGTGCGAATGTTGTTTTTATTCGATAACTAATCGCTGGATCTCGTAACGCAGTCCAGAAACGAACGAACAGCAACGAATCACTCGGACGATTAAACGTAAGAGTAATATCGTGGTCTTCGTTCGTATTCGCACAAGGTACACCGACGCTAATTAATGAATTAATGTTCGCGCGTTACGCCAGCAACCTAAATAACAAAACGGTTCGAAGGACATTGGTCTCACGATACGTTGCTCGGTGACGGTATACTTATGCACCGGTCATTAGCGTAGATCGGCACGACGCGTTACTCCAAGTAAACCACTTTCCTTTCTCTGCATTGCATCCGCGTAGAGAGATACGTAAAAAATGACAGCTCCAGCAGAAATCGAACTGAACAGACTATACGTTGCCAAATTGCTTTATTCCAGACATATATTACGAATTTCCACGAAGAAGCTACACCTGCCAACCTCCTTTTTTCCGAAACCGACGAATCCTTTTAGCTGTGAGTCATCGATTTTTAAACTTCTTCGTTCGCATATCGGTGACGTGTGAATCGGCAACGAGCCGCTCTCGGATTTTCGCTCTCGTTCGTGCGAGGAGTTAATCACGGTAAACAGTTTTCATTGTTCCACAACGCGTTGAGACACGGTGCTCGTGCCAAATCGGTGTTTACGCTTGGAATTATGGCTGGTCGAGCAACAGCCTTTGAAAATATCGTCGCCGACCAAGAGGGTTCTCAATTTCATTGCGTGTTCTCTTGCGCGATCTCTTTTACACCTGTAGCTGATCCTTGCATAAAGATCAGAAAACATACGAAACGCATCTACCTCTTTGATACGAATCTACCTTTTTCAAAGAAAAGACGAATCGCGTAGTAATACGCGTAAGTGTGAAATTCGAACGAGGTATTTGCTGGAGCGTAAAATTTAACAGTGGCCAGAAGCATTGGAGAATGCGCGATTCCGCTTGATCGATATGGAAAAAGGTATCGTGAGAAAAGAAGAATAGAAATGGAAATATAAAGGAGGAGGAAGAGGAAGAAACAAAGAGACGAAACGAGGATAAATTGATATATCTGTCGGTTATTGCCGTAATAAGTTACATTGACAGCGCTATCTATATGTAAATGCACGATCGTCCTCTTGTGCCGGCAATCGATATCCGATCGATCAAGAATTATTTACATTGTCCATGGGCCGGACATAAGCGTGGAAATTTAAATGCGTTTCAGTGGATTAACGTCGCCCTAACACGCGTTAATGGACGTCGCCGCGATCGACCTTTTATTTATGTTACAATTATTCACACGGGCCGCGTTTCATGCTGCGAACGCTCGCGCTCGCGCTCGCGCGATTTATGCGCCCGCCGACCTGGATGTGCTCTAAGCGCGTCCCGAGCTTTCTACCCGCGGGCCTTGCCAGTCGATCGCGACCACGACGTTATTCCACTTTATATTCTTTCTCTAATTTCTGAAGATTACAGTGTCGAATTTTTACATCCGACACGAAGGTGGCGACGAAAGCGTTACAGCACGTATTGGAAATTGGAAGCAGACGAGAAGAACTAAAGTCCACGAAATAGCCAAAGTAAGCAAGAATAGAAAGAGAAACTAGCAAGGCAAGGCGTTTAAAGTATTCGAGGTAACAGATTATCAAGCGAGGCGTAAATTTTAAAGGTTCAATGGCGAAAGTTGCGGTAAATAGGTTGGAAGTTCGTTCTTTGGATTTGTAAGTTACTCGATAGCAGTATTATCGAATTCTTTTCGAATTGCTTGGAAAAATAGTTTCGTTGGTATTCGAAGCGCGTAGGGTATGGAATTTCAACATTGAAATCCTCTGACATGCTGTGAATTTTTTACGATATGAACAGCACCGATTGGTAGTTCTTCCTTTAAGAAGTACAGTTCAGTTAAGTAAAAGCATAATCTGAGAAAGCTCCGGAACAAATTTATAAATAAAATGTCATCGCTCTCTAAGGACAGGTTTTAAGTAACAGCTAATTTCCCGCGCGATAAAACACGCACGCTGAAACAAAGATACCGAAGTTCCAGCAGTTGTGCAAACAACATCCCACGCGAATGAAATTGATCTTGGACCAATCCCTTGGTTGATCATATTCGGGACTCACGGCGAAACCGCGGAAAGAGGGTGACGGAGCACCCCTGGTCCACAGAGATCCCTTCGCCGGCAGCCGGCCGGTTGTTTTCTGCTTCGGTGTATAAAATACGGGACTTGTTAACAATGTTCGCACCTATGGGTACGTGTGCGAGGGCCGCGCGTCCGTGTACCCGGTCACCCATAAACGCGGTGCGCCACGGCGAGGGGCCCTTTCGGCGACGCCGACCTTCGCCCCGAGATCCCGCGGAGATATTTTATTCCCGGCGTTTTTTACGAGCCGATATATCAAGCATCGACCGGCCCCAACGGGGTTGCCGTCACGGGCCCGGCCGAAAATGCTCGACCCTCCGACCCCGCGGTCCACCAGCTCGCGAAAATCACCATCACCGATCGCCATTGCATACCTCCTCTCGCGATCTGCTTGATCACTCGCGTCCTCGTAAGCGTAAGAGAAATTAAGGTGTGGTTCTTGGAAGCATGTTTTTCGAAGCGGTATTTGAACGAGCATCTTTTCCGCAGGGGTTGAGTTTGGCAGTGGAGTTCGTAGGTCTGGCAAAGACAAAGATATTCAGTAGATCGTAAATGATACGCGCGATGTGCGTTTAGGTAGGATTTTCCGTAGGTACCAGACCGTGGAGGTGATATTTTTTCGATGAAGTGAAAGATGATCGATGGAGAAATTTACGATGACTTCGTGTTTCGTGCGAAAGATATCGTGCTACGATGCGTTGGTTTATTCACGATTTGTCGATAACGGTAGTGATAATTCAGTTGGTTTTGTGGAAAACATAATCGAATAAATTGTTGCGATTGATCATCTTTCGCATAATTTTACGACAAAACTTTAGCAGCGGGAGCTTTCTGCGGACCAAAATTTATTTGGAAATATAATCCAGCGGAAGTATCGCGATCCAATTACAATACGAGCAATTGATTACCTTTTAAGCATACATATTTGTTATTTGTATCGTGCTTAATGTATCTTAATCTGTTATTAATCATATGATTCATTACATGTATTTATAATAAGTTGTATCTATTTGCATTACTTATTTATCAATTGCATACCAGGTAATTCCATCGAATTATACCGTACAGAAAACTGGCACGTAATCGACTTAAATTCTAAATCTAGTTAAACCAGCGCGATAATGAACTTAAACCTATCGATATACGCGACAGAAATTACTATACTTGCAAGATAATTACAATGCTACCACTTCTACCCTCGAGTTTCTTCAACAACCTCTCGTAATTATTCATTAGACATGCTAACGTTTCAAATCGAAGACATATTTTTACAAATCACCGATTCTCGAAGATCTCAGTTCTATCCCCATTCTTTAAACGAGCTATGATATTTCTGTCTAATTGGACAGTATGCACGCGGTTGCTTCTATTACGCATAGACGTACACGTGTTTGTTATTCGTTTAGCACAGCGTGACGGCGTCGTGCGCGAAAACAGCGCGAGAACGCAGGACCACAGTGCGTTCATAAGTCACGAGACGGAAGAGGTCGAGTACATATGGTCGTCGTGGTGAACAAGGTTTCGCAGCTTTAATGTCCTTTTGAAATTCCGATTTATTCGAAATATGTGCCACGAACCTTGGCGCGATCTTCGCGAAATTCCTGAGAACAACCACGTTTCCAGATACTCGCATCTCCGATCGGCTGTCCGAAGATACGACCCGACTCGAGGAAAATCTTAGATCGTGGTTGATCTCTGTAGTTAAGATTCAAAGTGTAATAAATAAGGTGGTTAGAAATTTGTAGAAAAATCTCAGACGAAGCTCTCGACGAAGTTATGAGAAGACAATTTCAAGTGGATTTAATTGTGCAAAAATAAATAATCGATGAAAATTGGATAACTTTTATCGCAGACTAATGTTCGCTGAATACTATTCGCTGTGGATGATCGCGGTATAATGTTCGCTTCGTACTGTACGCTGTGGACGCTCGAAATATTCTGCTTTGTCTCTTTCCCCGCGCTTCCTCCGCAAGATTTGAAAATTTCTCTCTTAGGAAACTTACCTAAGAGACCAACCAGGTCGGAGATCCGTTCCAAGTCAACGTTTCCGCTTGACCAATTCGCTTATCGATATTCTCGCGCAGCTTAACACAATTTATCGACGACCTTTCAATACCGAGTCCTTGCTGGAACCGCGGGAATTCCGTGGACACGAGTCGTTCGCACCAGCCGCGCGATGGAATTCCATAATCGACCCAGCTTATTATTTATTTGCCACCGCTGACACGTGTTCCTTTCGATCGCGGGCCTTTCTCCTCGCCGTTTAATACCTAATGCAACTCCTTTGTCCGGGATCGTTGTCCACACGTGCTACGTTGGATCGTTGATTTATCGTATTTACTTGTTTAGCAATGTGTATTTTGTAACGTGTAATGGTCTCTGAATGACAATCTCTGGCGTGAAGATATGGTTCACGGTGGCCATTCTGAAACTAACAAGGAAATATCTTGGTGCCATCGGATTTTTTTCAAATTTCCCTCGTCACGTCAACGCGTGTAATCGTCATCCACGATATTGGCCAGTATCTAATCGCCTTGGAAGGGCGTAGCCGATCGAAAGGTTCGAAGTCACGATCCGGTCGCGAGGCGGTAAGCACGTTTTACCAGGAAAGGACGTCCCGTGCCAGGGAGCCATCAGGCAGCGCGGCCTCGACGAACCGACTCGAGTGCTACTTGCTGAAATTGACGAACTGCGAACTACCATCGCGTAAAGTTTCTCGAGGTGATGACAATTATGGTAATGAACCCGCGGAAAGGCAGAAATTGGCAATGGCGCGGAACGAAATTTTGAGATAGGTGCGTTACGTCGTTGGAAATTGCTCTTTCTATTTACAAAAATCGGATCTCGCGCGAACCTTATGGTCTGTTCTAATCGAATATCGATACTTCAGGAATCGGGCATTCGGTGTTGATCGGAAAATGCGATACGCAGAAATTGAACGATTTTCTGAAAATATTTCCAGTCATACGCCTCGATAAATCGATAAAATGTTAGAAAAATAAATTTCTCGCTCTTCGATCGAACGGCTACAAGCAAATAAGCGTGAAATACCGCTTGGAAAGTTGCATTTCAAGATTTTGCCATATTCTTCGGGATATTCGCAAACTCCTATCGCCGTTTCCCTGAAAATTCATCCTCGATGAGCCATTGCCAGTATAAAGTGTCACGTGTCGCGTGTAACGGCAGCGTTTCCTGTCCATCGTCCATTACGGCATTATGCTTGACTTTCGTGGAACGATCGGCTGGAGAATCGGGTGGCGCGGCGCAAGGTGTGGCCGCCGGGATGAAAAGTCGGAGCGTAGCGGAGGCGGCGCGGCTCGGCCCGAGACAATGGCGATCGATCTCCCCCGGGGACGGCGACGCAATCGGAAATTGCCGATGAATAGGGACGATAGATGAAAACTCGCTCTATTAAAACGTCTAGTCATTTTTTTGGCCGCTTTCGGTCGGGGGAAGATGGGCCCCGAGATCTCCGCAACGATCCTTGCCGCGGGCAGCTGCGCTGCAATCCCGTATCTCTCCTGCGCCGTTTCCTTCGATATATCGCGTTACAACGGCGACGAACACGACGACGATCATCGTTATTATTATGGTATTCCTCTGCCAAATTGCGCCCATGGCCTGGCACCTTCGATCCGCGTCAGTTGTGCTTCGATTTGGAGCTCTGTAGTGCCGTGGATCAGCCGTTCGATGAATTTTCCTGTTATTTTCCTGGTACAAGGCACAGCATGTTCACTAGGAACATTTTGGATCGAAGTCGACGCGATACAACTTTTACGATACTCGGATGGTATCGATTCGGACGTGAAAGGCGAAGTAAAAGTTACGAAGTTTTGGACGAAAGGTATTTTCACGTTACATCGGCGACTGCAAGGAGCATCGGAGATCTACGAAATTGGGAAACTTGTTAATTTGCAGAGGGCGTTCCCGGCTGGGGGATGCTAATCTCCGCGCGTTATTGTTCTCTGTTATCGCATTAAAGGAAAAAAGATAGGGATGCCGAAGCTACATGCACGAGCAATCGTTCCACGGCTAAATCCGTCGGATTAAGTTCTCCAGCGCCGTCGTGAACGCTGCTTATTTTTCGCGTTGCCCGGCAGCTGTAATAATGAGATTTAAAAAACTCTGCCCGCCTTACCGCTACCTGTCTGTGTGTGCGGAAACAAAGAGAAAATCGGGAGGGATCCGGCATTTTTTCTCTGCTTATCGTCGTTAGGAAGAACCGTTTCCCGTCCACTCGATCGTTTTTGTCGCGTTTCTAAATGACCGAGGCTTGCGATAGTCAGCGTGGATGTCGTTTTCCGCCGTTCCGCGGATATCGACAGTACCATTTTCTTTACTTCTTAGCGCTTTCTAATGAAAACTTTAAAGCGATACTCACTTTTAGATGATCTTGTATTCATAACCAGTCTCGTTCCCATCAGAATTTGTATTTTCTATTTCTCTTCTTATAGTAATAGTAGTAGTAGTGGCAGTAACGTGAAAGTAATTTAATGGTCATTGCGTTTCGCATGCTGTTCTTTGATCGAGATCTACCATTTAATCGCACAAGCTGAGATTATAGTCTGGTATAATTGTAAAGATCACAGGTGTTAATCGATATTGTTCAATTTCCTCCGTAGAACGACTAAATGCGTCGAATCTAATAACTCGGGTCGCGCTGATTCATTGGAATTTGCTGTTTAATTTTCTGAAACACACCTTTGACACGCCCTCAAAAAGCGCAACTAACTTTTTGCAACAGAAATCCTGCTACAATAGAACCAAGCAGATCAAATCTAAAACGAAACTTGTTCTTCCACTACAATGTAAAGTCTTGCAGGTCTGTTTGGCCGACAAAGTCGCGCGTTACGTCACACCCGCCATATTTTCCACGCATTTGTCTCGATAAGGTATTCCAGCCGTCGAAAATCTTCCAGACAAGCGATCTTCGAAACGATGCCAAAACTGTTTCACGATAAACCACGTGTCCTCGGAGGAAACGGGATTGCAAGGCAGCAAAGGCGATACATCTCCCTTGGCGATTATCGCGGGCGACTTACTCTCGAAGAATCCCCCGGCAAACGTCTGGACGTTTCACGCTACATGGATCAAGGCTGGCAATCGGGGCGATATTATTTCATCGGTCGGAAATAGAGAGGGGGCGGTCAGGGCAGAAAGTTAGCATAGGCCGTGACTTAGTGCTCCTCGGGGTGCCGTCTGTCAACCCCGCCGGAGAGCCTTTCTTATTTCGCGATATTTTGTCGTCGCCGCCCGCGATATTTATCGTCCACGCAGGACCCTCTCACCCTTCCATATTCCCTTCTCTATCCCTTTGTTCCGCGACGCCAAGTATAATCTTTGCTCTCGGAGAAACAACTAATCGGACTGCTACGTGCTCCTTCGTCTTTGATGAATTACTATCTCGAACAAGTTACCTTAGCGATACTTCCTGCTAGTTTTGTTTCGGACAAACGCGTTAACTCACCGTCCATGTGTTTATCGTTCTTCCTCCTTGAGATTTTGTCGTTCGCCGATAAAAAGACAAGAGAAAAAGAGAAAAATTCTTGGGAATTATTGGTGGTTCGAATTTTGGCAGACGCCGGCTCGGCGTCGGAATATACGCCTCTTGGACGGCGGCACGGAGGGCCGGTTAATTCCGCTACATTTGAACGCGTCCCGAGAAAACGGCTAGATATATCACGCAAATTGCCATTGTGGCCGCGACAATATGCTAAACGCAGCCCAAGCTGTTAGCATTTCATTATTCCGCCACACACGTGAAGCGTGCCGGGATAAAGTACGGCCGTTGGAAATTCCGCTTTTTCCTTTTTCTATTCCACCGCGTTTACCCCCTGACATCGACACGCGTGCCGCATTCTGATCGAGGGGATGCCAATTGCGTCGTATCGCTGCCACAACGTTTAAATCGCGCGTGCACGTGTCGCGCGTAAAGGGGGACGTGGTCGAAGTTTCTTTCTTCTTTGCCTCGTTCTTTTATGCTATCAATTAACGATAGTCCGGCTTTCTAGTCGCTGATCTAGCAGTCTCGAAAATTTTCGTCGCCAGTAACAATCGCACAAATAGAATACGCACCGTACGTAATCGTACAAACGCGATAGTGGTCGCTCGCGTGGGATGGAAGTTTGGACACGCGTTTGGGCGCAAAAGGGAGCGATGGATCGGATCAGCGAAACGCATAGACCCAGCTTAAATCCTCGAACTCATTAATGGGGTTGCATCGTCGACGCGGCCGCTCGCCAGCTTTATACTTGAGGTTTAATTCGCGCTCTGGTCAAATTAATTTGCAACGATGAACGAGTTGCCCGGTTGCTGCTGCGTGGCCACCTCGCGTTCGCTGTTAGCGTTGCATTTCGAATGGGGAGATTAGCCCCGTTCATTAAACACGAACCTACTACACATCTGCCGGGAGATTTGGCCGCGATGCAAACCGGCATATCGCATCCCACGTCATCGTCCTCGAGTGCTGTCGAGTTTTCGTACTTTCGTGCCTCCACCTATCTCTCTGTTCCCATCTCTCTATCTCTTTGGGATCAACGGGCCGAAATCGACTGCAATTCCAGCCGGAGAGTTCCGCTGAATTTTAGCCAGATCAGCCACGAATGCGTTTGCCTTCAAGGTAAAGTATCCGATTCGGTTTCGCTGCTGAAAAATAAACCGTGTCTGGGCTTGTTGTTTCGTCCGACGAAAGGATTTGATCGGAAAGAGTGGGAAATTGGGATGTATCGACGCGGAGAATGGCCATCGAGTCGATTCCGAGTTAGCTACACTCGATGAGTGTTTGCGAGGTGGAACGCTTCGAGTGTGAAACGCCGATAGTAGCACTTTTTAACCGCCGGCTCTTTGAGACATTGTTCGATTGGGAAAATTGCCTCGCGATAACTGACGTTCCTCGCGACGAAAAAAAAAAAAAGAAAAAAGAAAGAAAAGAAAAGAATCGACGATACACGATAAGATACGAAAAGATACACGATATTTCTCCCTAATGTCGCCTAAGCATTAATTTACTATAAAGCAACTTCATCCACCCTTCTTATCGAAAATAATACAAACCAAAGCCACACCAGCAGATTTCATCGAATATTTCATACGATCCAATGGGAAATTAAAATCTTTCAATCAATCACAGCATGGAAAAATATCAACAGCATGAAAATACAATGGTAACGTTATTCTTCTCGTACAGTCCACTCGCACGGATAGCTCCGCGTTTCACTGTGACAAATGCTCTCACAGTCAGCTATCGACGCATCACTGACGTAATTCCATTCCGCTCGTTAACGAATTCCAAACGGTAGCCGAGCCACGTATCCACGGCTCTGTTATATTTAACAATACGCGGCTGCATTGTGTGGGACTGTGCCGATGGTTCGTTCCCGATTATAATGTTAATCATCATCGCTGCCACGCTGTATCGCTGGCGATATTGA
The DNA here is from genome assembly GCA_014737475.1 of Bombus confusus. NCBI lineage: Eukaryota > Metazoa > Arthropoda > Insecta > Hymenoptera > Apidae > Bombus > Bombus confusus. The sequence continues at coordinate 4,401,259 of JACXIV010000008.1, read as the reverse complement.
TTGGAAATATACGTTCGTGTAATTCGTGTAATCCATATCCGCGCAATTAATTATCGTTCGTTGATATGTTGTAATAGCCATCGTTGCAACTAGCTGGTGTACGCATGTTCCCTGCTTGGATTTACAATTCTGGCCCCGGTGAACAAGTTCGATTTCCTTGTCGAGAAACGAAACGCTCCAGGGGTCGAAATCTAAACGCTTCTTTCGCGTTGGCTTCGTTTCATGCGACGAAAACCCGATCGTTACCGACCTAATCGGTACGTATACAGCCGCGAAAAATGTACAGCTGTTCGTGACGTTCTTAAACGACAAGTGTCCTTAAAATGAAGCGGAGGAACGAGATGATAAGCCGACAGCTCGGCGGTAAAGAGATAGCTGCGATAAGTATCTCGTGGCTCGTGCAAACTTTGTCGTCTTTCGTACGCGACGATAGCGGGGAAAAAATGGCGCGCGAAAAGGTATGCAAAAAAATGTCGATGACAACCGGAAACTGTTGTCCTTGCGAGAAAGCCACGTTGTACACGCTGTATCTCGACAAACCTGCAAAGCACATCATCGTAGCTTCGCACCATCTACAGGGTACGATATTGCCAATCCTGGTCATCCCATAAAAATCTAACTACAAAAGTCCACGCGCGTACACATAAACACATATTTAAAGCCCATTTAAATTCCGAAGCGAGTTAGATTAACTCGAAAAGCTAATTCCGTGGCGTCACCGGCTCGGATATAAAAAGCGTGGCAGGGACTTTGTTTCACGAGCTCCCCTTCCGCGTGGCACGGGCGACCGCTAACATCGCCATATAATCTGTCGCTCGTTTCGAATAAATAACCCGCTGCGAAGCTAATAAAATTTGCCGGCTATGAAATTTTGTCAGCCAGCCTGGTCGACCCGGCTTCGTTTCCCAACGACAGAAGATTTCCCGCGAAGCCACGGGACGCTGTCTGGATAAAGACACATGGCCAACGATGGCTGCGCGCTTGTCGCTTCATTTGTCTTTATATTAGCGGCACACGCCGTCGTAACGCCATAACGTCATAACGCCGCGACAACGGGGAACTTCTACGCAACGTCGTTTTCCCTTTCGTTCTTCTTTGGCGAAACGGCTCGTGTATAGGTAAATGGGCCCCTTTCTCGTCAGCCAGGGGTAAGGAAGATTGCGTTAACCCCTTAAATGGGGAGTGACGATTCGCTGGAGGTTCGGCAGGGCGTGTTCGCGTCTGATGGGATTATGCTTTCTTTGGTTTAACGCTCCGCGTGACGTACGACGTTGATTATCTCGAATTCTGCTTTCTGTAATTTTTATAGCGTGCCGAATACCTAGTAGAGAAAATTAACATCGAAGTTTCTCCGCCGCTAAATGCGTTTGCCCGGTTCTTCGTCCGTTACAGCTCCGCCAGGGATTTCACGTTGCTGCAACGAGCCGGAACTATGATGAAAATGACGTTCGACGAGGCAAAAGGGCGTCCGTTCAGCAAGGATCCAAAGTTCGCCTTAGTGCAGATTCGTGTCGGTTCTCGGGGAAACTTTGAAACGCATGAAAGATGGAAGAGGGCAGCAGGAATTAGCGTTTCTTTTTCCCGTCTTCTTGCTTGCTTTTTCTCTCTGTCTCTCTATCGCTTCGACTGCAACGGCAGTAGCTGCAGGTAACTCGCGACGGCGAAAAATAAACTTTCCTGCTGCGTACATAAAGTAATACCCGATCCAGGAGGTTCGCCTTCCTTTCAGCCGCGGGGCAGGATTGGATGGTGGCTCCCAAGGGGTTAATTTCGTGCCGAAGGGCGGAAAATATTCACGGTTCCTTAAAATCCGACGAAGCTCCGTCTCTTACGAGCTTCCTCTGGGGTGGCGTTATGCCAAACGGTCACTCAAAATACCACACCCCCTTTTTTCCTGCTCGCCCGTGGCAACGATCCTTTAATCCGCGCCAAACTGTCCGGGATATTTCCTCCCGGCTGAAAAGTCGACGAATAAAATTCTATCTCCTCTTTACCGTACCGTACGCGCCCTTACAACGATGTTTCGTATCTATTTCTCTCTTTTCCGCCTTTTTGCCCGCCTTAACGAACGACTGCAGTGCTCGAACGATGCTTCGCTGTTACAGAAAATATCGTAGGGCGGAGGCTGTCGCGTCGGTTTAAGCGTAACTTGAAATACGCAAAGAATATTTTCGGGTTGCACTCTTCCGGAATTTGCGTTCAACTATCGTGATTGTAATTCTAGAGAACGTAATTGAGTCTCTTTGATTTTACCTCTGAAGCTCGTTTGACTAGCTTTGATCATTCGTAATCGTTGCTCTTTCCTCATTTCAGTCTATCAGATGCACCATCAACGGATGCTCCTGCGACTCGTTCACGCCAGGGAAGCGACATATCCGCTACTGCGACAGGTGCCACCACGGATGGGTGCCACACGGTGAGTACCACTACTTTTTTACCATTTACACAAAACAAACGAAACGTGGGTTTATCTTGATGGTCGGTAATTCGTATGCAAATTAGGTAAGTGCGTTAGATTCAGATTGCCTCTTTCGCAGTCTCAGTCGTGTTATACTACGACGATAGAAAACGTATTAACCGCGTCATCGTCTACTTCGTTTCATTTTCGCACCAACTGCGCGAAATTTCGATGCATTTTTAACCGAAATCAAGCTCGAGCGTAAGAAAAGTCTGCTGCAAAAGAAACCGAACCGGTGTCTCCTATTCCGAGATCCGTTCTCGATCAACAAGAGGTCGGCGAAGATTTCCGTGTTGGGATCGCGTGCACCCGGTTAAACGCAAATTTTCCAACTGTCAGCATACTTCATCCGGGCGGCCCTCAGGGACGAAATTCAATTTTCCGAGGATGACCAGCGTCCCTTCGCGGCCGGCGTTCCACCCTTCTCCGCGCACGCGATCCGCAGGATGGCGAGGCGCGCGCGCGCGTATGCATACGGATCGCCCAGATATATACGGGGGGTGTGCTTTATGTCCTCGTAAGTTTCAGAACGTGGAAGAGGAACGATCGGCCGACTGGTTCGTCGTTGATCAGCTCGTTCGCTATGGAAGTCGTTTCATAGCGGCACGCTATGCAGTGTACAGGGTGTAGCTCGTTGCGTGAAATTTTTAACAAAGAATCCTTCGTTAACCCAGCGGAGGTCACGATTGTATAACTTCCTTATTGCTTTGCAGCAAGAGAGCACCCAAGAGAGAAAACATATAGTAATAATCTAATCCTTTATGGTGTAATTTTTTTAAACGACGATAGATTGTAGCCCTGAATGAGTTTTACGTGGGCAGACCATCGGGGTAAATATCGATGAGAAAGAATTCCAAGCGGATTCTAAATTATTCTTACGAGAGAAGATCATCGTTGTCTGTTTAATGCGAGGTCGGCCCGAGTCACCCTGTATATGGGGCGCACAAAGCACCGTATCGACGTTTGGGGGAAGATCTCGATGTACGATGGCGTGTATCGCGCTTAAAATTCCGGCTGCTTGACCCGCGATAGATTGGACGCGCCGTGCCGCGGAATACATATCAATTTCGGGCTTCGGTCACGTCCCACGGGGACGCAGTTGCATTTTCCTTCCAGCAGCCTCTTCTTCTTGCCCTTTTCTTGAGCTTGGACGCGCGGGGCACAAGTATGTCGCAAGAAACACGCCCTCCAACCGTTACTTTCTTTTACGAAAAGAACAGAGGGTTTATGTTACGTGAGTTATTTGAAAATATTTCTCAGAGGTACGTCTTTTCTCATTTATGCTTTTCTAGCGAAAGAATTAGTAGGATTAATGCGATTTTTGGAAATGTTGTTTTCGTACATTCCATAATACCACCATAACCATCTTTGTTTGCAAAAACTTGGAGGTGCTGTAACAAAGCTGATCCAATTTACGGAAGAAACTCTTGAAATCCTATTCCGAAGAATATCTAACCGCTAGCAATTGCCTCTGTCGTTCACGTCAAAATAGGACACCTCGGTTCACTTAATAAGAATCTTCGTCACGACACGAAACGTATCCGAAATAAACGTCAAGCACGAAAGGCAAATACTCGGAATTCCTCTCGCCGATCGTTCCCCGTGTTCTCTCGTTCCGATTCAGCTACGTTTTAGGCGATGACTCTGTCGACACAGATCTGGTCGGACCATTCATCAAGATCGCCCCGTACAAAAGACGATCTCCCAGTAATTGCTCGGAATCGGTCTCGAAAACGCGAGCGGAGTCATTTCTCTTTCGACATGGCTGATCGAACCAGACGGAGAATTAGAAATGCCGGGTAACCGGGCGACTCGTCACTGCCCCTTTTGTTCTTCGCCCACGGACCGGTTTCTTTCGTACGGTCGGGCAAAAAACCGGGCCGCGTCTCGGGTACGGCGATTTGTCGTTCGAAAACGACCGTTCGTCTTGGAATTGCGGAATAGCTGTCGTGTTAAACCGTGTACACCGTGACACACGGATCGCGATCCGATCCTCGTATAGTCGTGACGGGAACCGTGATTCCCCTCGAGTAACAATCTCAAAAATCATCGTCGATGGAGAGCGGCTCTTCTTCCTAGACGTGACCAGGATTAACTTCTGAAACTAATCGCGGAAGCTTTGGAATTTGAACTTTGTACGCGGTATTTGGCGAATAATTATTATCCGAGAGAGAAATCCGAGTACAAGAAGTCAACTTTTCACGCTCCGATCCACCCGAAACGAGACAAAACGATAGAACAAACTTTCGTCTTTATCGTTTTGAAGCCTATAAAGTGTTCCTTGTACCGCCGTTAAACTTTTACGGAAATTACTTTCCCAATTCTGTCAAAAAGCAGACAATGCTGGACTAATGGCAAAGAGAAAGTCACGAGCGAATGAGACAGGCGACGCCGGTACCCATCCGACGAATTAAGGAGTTCGTCGTTGGTTCGTGGAAGGACGCGGTATCCGGTCCCTCTTCCTCCACGAGGTCCTCGAGGAACGCTCGTTTCGCAGTCCCAAAGGTGACAGGCCCCTGACGCGAGAGCAAGTGGCGAGCTCGTAAGAAATCACGGCTCCGGGTATAGTACACTGACAAAAGCCTTTTTAAATTGTAATGAGCTGCCAAAGAGTGAATTATGTGCCGTCCGAGTGGCATCGAGTCGTCGACGAGAAAGCCAGCCCCATCCTATAAAAGTCCACGCGCGCGTATACGTGTATCCGGCATCCCCGTGGCCGCTCATCCACCCCACGTCATGAATATATTTACATTGATCGGCCGTCTCGGCATTTTTCATTTGCCCTGTTGTGTCAGCCGCCCGCGGACGCTCTATCGCCCCACGGATACTTTATTTATATCGATGGGACGTGTCTGTCTCGTCGACCGGCTCGATACAGTTTTCATCGAGAAACCGTGGCGCGCGGAGACTCCGAGTCTCTATCGTCGCTAATGATTTTTTCGATTTTTCTCCTGCCAGTCTCCGGACAGAGCAGCCGGTTCTTCGGTCGGCGCTTTTCGACTTTGCAAGTCGAATAATTTGCAAATGCCGAACTACCGAGGAAACTACTCCGTTTGATTCTCTGCTTGGCGCTCTGAAACCTCTGAAAATCTTTCACCAGCGAAAAGTTGTTGCTTCCGTATTACATCACCTAGGTGCCTCGCGACTTTCGTTGTTAAGATTTCGTCAATTTTCTGCAAACGATAGAAATATTGCAACCGATCAAAGTTATCTCATCATCCTGTATACGTTGGAAAGATACGCGCACCGAACTAACCCCAGCACCGTTGCGCTCGCAAAAATGGAGGAAGACCCATAAGAAGGTGGTTCGAGCAGCGAGGAACGGTGGTGATTATCATCAAAGGCGCAATTCACGGGCATACGATCGTGGACCGTCGATGCACACGCGATGCATCCAGGTCGTGGTTGAGATTCATCCAGCCGGACAACCGGTGAAAAACGTTTAATTGACGTGGATCGAGAACGTAGATGAGTAGCTTGCAACCGGGTAAAGTATCGGAGGCGAACTTCGGGAAATTTTCTCTGACCATGTTAAATCGTTTACTCTTCTTTCCTATCCTTCTCTTTCTCTGCATCTGGATACGGCGAAGGGCGTCGGAATTTAAAGTATGCGTATCCGGAGGATGCACGGATGATCGAAAGAAACCCTGCCGGTTGATCGTCCGCCATGATGCTCCAACTATTTATTAAATGCACGTATGTATGAACTTTGTTACGCCGGATTTCGCTAGTTTCTGCGCGTACTTCGCGTGCGAGATTAAAGAAGGCGATCGTAGCGGTCGATACGCGGTGGAATGCGACGAAGATGATGTTGTTTAACGAGAAAACAAGACCTTTCTCTTCGTAATTCCACGTAACGTAAAAATTCGTCTCTTCTATAATTTTCTATCCCCTTTAAGTGCTAGGAACCGCTTAGGTTCATCCATCTTTGGAAATATCACGCAAACGATCATATTCACTTTGACATCATCGTTTAATCTACTTCGGAAAGATCCTTAAAATTTCACCCCTAAAACGCTACGTATTTAAAGGTTAAATACTAGAAAACCACGTACGCCAATCCATCATCTTCCAAACTACCATACAAATGACCGTTTTCACTGTCGTATCGTCATCCACTCCGGCCGAAAAGGATTCTGAAAATCTGCCCATTCCTAACCTCACCCTTTACACGCATCCACCTTCGGTCTCAGCACCCCTTATTAAGCCAACGTTATATATACCGAATCATCCACCCAATCATCATCGTCTCCAGCTAAACTAAACTCCAGGAAGAAAGACAGCCAGCGGTCGTGGCGAGGATCGGCAGGCACCATCTGCGTCTCCATCTGCGCGGTCGATTCGGCAGCTGGAAGACGAAGGAAGGTCGGCCGCGGGCGACGAAGATGCCCGTCGAACTCTGGCCTCGCGCCAGCGAGTCCAAGATCTACGCGTCTCGGCGCGTGCGCGATAAATCACTGGCAAGGCGTCGCCCCGAGTGACACGTTAATAAATGCACCGGCAAACCGTGAATTACGCCGGATCAAGGGGTTGCTCACCCTCTGTATGTCGCGCCATCCACCAGCCAGAGAGATATCGCCACGTCGAATGTTTGCACGTTTGCACGAGAAGCGGGAATAAATTTGCCTATAATTGCCACGGCGAGTCTCGAGCGGCGAACGATTCTCGCCGCGAGTTTCTTTTGTTTGAGAAACCGTTTCAAGGAAATGATTATGGAAATAAAGCGACGAGACGGTTCTAATCAGTGGAACACGGTCAGAGGGAAACATCTGTGAATCGAGGTCGGATGTTTTCGAGCGGCTCTGTGACTAATGAGAGACGTTGTTTAGAATCGGTTTCGTTCTTCTAGAAATAAATCGTTCTTCGTTTAGGTTTCCACTATTCGTACGTGGTTTATAGGATGCGTCGAAGTGGAAGATTCGAAACCTTCGAGCTTCGTTACGTTTGTTCGCGTCCGAGTCAAACGATGTTTAAAGCTCTTACAAATAAATACGATAATAAACGTAACTTACGTTGCAATTTGAAAGAATATCGAATACTTGCCGAATACTTTACACTTCCGAAAATCCGCCTCCCTCTGTGCATCACCCGCCGCCTTTATTTCGAAGAAAAGCGAAGCCGCATCGCCGGTAGGGACGACGAACCCCATTGTTCGGCTCGACGGTGAAACAAAGCTTCCAGGCAGATGGCCGAGGAAAGCGCAAGTCACCGCGACACCGTTTCTCCTGTCGGAGTTTTCCGGGGGGTGCGTTACAGGCCATTAAGGGCCGGGACACGTCGCGCCTTTTAAGGGCTAAAACGCGCGGCTATTTGTTCTAATACGAAACCGATGCTAATGACGATATATCATATTCCATGGTCGGTCTCCAGCCTGGTCGCGCCGTCACCATGAATCACGCCTGGTGAGATGCTAATGCACCGATTTATCTTGCCTCTCTGCTTTATTAAGACTTAGTTTTTCTCTGCGTGGAGGGAACGCGGCTTTTACGCCGCTCAGCCTGTTCTTCCTTCTTTCGTTCTCTCTCTTTTCCTCTTTCCGTATTTTCTTCTTCTTTTTTTTCTTAGCGGTTTCCTTGTCCGATAAACTTCGATCGGTAGGTAGGTATAGCAGAGAGATAGCGTGAAGGAAGATCGATATCGAAAGGTCGGTGGAACACCGATGCGCGTCCACGGAGGAGGACTGACAAATTCCAACGACTGAACGCAAGCTCGTAAATCATCGTTCCGTTTGCTGACCGCGAGATCGTCCTTGTCGATCTGCTTCAAATTCTTCCCTCGAATTATTATTTTTTCTCTTCTTTCTTTTTGCTCTTGGGTGGATCGCCATTACGCGGAGAAAGGGTAAACTTCAGCGATAAGAAACATCGTCGTCACGAAGTTTCTAAAGCTCGTCCGAGCTTGGAAATTCCTGGTAATTCCGTAAACGTCGCGTCGAAACGTAGTATCCAAGTTCCGCGTTGCTTGTGTGTCATTACGTACTGTTATTATTAATCGACTGGTCATGCTAATCAGAATCCGTACGTATACTCGGCTGTCGCGTTAGAAACGGCCTGACAATTAGAATATTGTAGTCGCGTAGATAACACTTGTAGCACATCAAACAACTTGTTGCGAACCTGTTTCTTATTTTAATATTATCTTATCAGGATATGTTAGCAGTTACGGTGACGTAATTGAATTGCAAATTGTTCTTTTACGTTGATACGGAATAATTAACTCGGTCACGTAATGCGAAAGGTTAGCGTATGCAAATTTACGCTCCTTCTAACGCAGTGAATCGAATAAGAAGCAGTTCATTCATAAAGCCAATTATTTTTGCAGACGTATAAATTAAAAAAAAAAAAAAAAAATACCTTGAATCGAAAGAGTGAACGTACGAAAATTACGTATATCGATTTCTGTTTGCTTTTCGAGCGCTACCAGATCCTTCTTAATATAGATCGACCGAGAAACGATTATCGGTGCGTAAATACAGCCATAAAACTTCACGCAAGTAGTCGTATAGGTAATGTCCAAATTTTTAATAACTGTAAATACAGAACACTCTTGTTTTATGCGAGATATCAGCGACCTGACTTACACCGTTACGAGCCACATTCGTCTACGTACGTTCTCTATTCCGTTCTACCCTTCGTAAGCACCTCTATCAGTTGGAAAGCAGCTTTCTCGGATACCTGAACCATTGCTTATCACGATTGGAAAGCGATCGACGGTGTTGGGCGAGGGGAAAGCCGGAGATCGCACCTCGACACCCGAAATAGCTCGCGTGGCTACCATATGGGCACGGCACGGGCCAGAATGTCGCTCGATAAATCCGGCCGACATAGAGAGATTTGTCACGCGGGCGAAAATAGACGAGAAATAAGTAGAATGAATCGGGACGATCGAACGTGGTATCGGAGAGACGAGGACGAGGATAGCGGCGTCGATGGAAAGGGATGACGCGGTTGGTGGGCCTCGACGTCTCCGCGTAAACACGAAGGCGCCGCGGCGCTTTACGACGCCTCCGGCCTACGGCCCGTGTTTAACTTATCCGAGACTTTCTGGCACAAACCATTTTCACTGCCGGCTTCGAGCGACGACACGCGCTCGCCGAACATCCCCTGCCCCAACCTCTCTGCCCGCAGTGTCTTGCACGCGCCGCGACGCCTTCCGTAAACCGTCAGCGCACGAACGTCGATGCGTTCCATGTGGAAATCGCTCATCCTGGATGTCATCCGCGTTTTTAATAGCGGATAAATCGTCGGTGAATATCGGCAATGGAACGTCGAGTGGTGTCGTTGCAGGACAATACTTTTCGTATCGGTGAACATTCATGATTTTTCTGAGGAGCGTAGATACATAAAATTCGTAAACAAAGACGTTATTCTGATAGATTATACTTCCGTATTCGGCAAGCTGCTATACACCGATATTCCAAGGGTTTTTATCAAAGTGACTTCGATCTTTCGTAATTACATTTATCAAACGTTACGATTATCCAACAATGAAATTGATTACGTTGCCGGGGAAATTATCGTAACGTAGTTGCAGAAAGACATTCCAAGAAAGATCGTATAAGGGTCGCAATGGCGAAATGTCGAGAGATCCGAGCGGCTTTCAGGTTGGTTTACCCAGGAATCACGGACGCCCGGCCCGTTAGTTTGCGCGGTTTATCGACGCCGCGGATAAAATTATTGCGAGCAAACGAATCTCGATAGATTCGCTAAAGCGAGATTTATCGCGGAGATATATAAGCTGGCGCGAACTGTCAGCCGTTGATCGATACTCGACACGAGCGTCCTCGGATGAATATTCGAGAATCGTCGACCATAGTTGATGATTGTACTAAAAAATGATCCCATTGCTCGTCGATGAATCCTCGAATTTGCTGTTGCTTCAGCCGCTGCGCCATTACTTTCTACCTTTCCAGCGTGTGACCTCTTTGAACGATACACATAATATTTCTCCGAACGATGTACGCGTAAACGAACCGTAATCTCTTCCTGCAAAATTCTCCGTTTGCTTCGTCTCGAATTATTCGCGTTTAATTCGAGCCTTACGTAACACGTAAATGTTACGAAGCACGAATAAATTATCCTAGAAGTTTTCGTCAATCGATGTATCAGGTTGTCCGGAAAATTTTTTTGTAAGAAAACAACGGAAACAAAATGGATCATGCGTAATTCGGTAAAACAATAGAAGACGAAAAATGTCGAGCGTCTATCGTTTCCTTCTAAAAGGAAAGAAACTTTCCGGAGAACCTAATATCGATTTGAGACGTCTATAGTTATTTTCGTTTCTAAACTTCTTACATCTCCGACGCGTTACATAGCGTCGTGAAGTTATCAATATCTCAACTTAATCCCAACGGAATGTTTAACAATCCAGCGAATAATTCCGAATTTCATAGCCTCGTAATTTTAACGCGACATCGGAAAGAGTTAAGGGACTGGAACTCGATCAACCCTGTAATCAAGCAGGAAAATAGAATTTTTCATTTACGTTCCCTCTCCGGGTAATTCCTTATCGCGGGGATAAATAAGCCGGCAGCCGTATCCTGGCGCGCTAATAGATTCCCTTAGGAGAGTATATCTCGGAATAAATGCCTTCCCCAGCGACACGGTTCATCATAACGGTTCAAGCAGGGGCAACGAAGGGAACAGCGAGGAATCGAGAGATAAAGAGAGAAACGGAGCAGATAAGAAGACTCGACGATCTGTGGAACGTGCAAGGTGGTAATCAGACATCCTTCTGTCCTTTTCATTCCGAGGTTGCCAGGAGGAAAGCGGCTAGAGCGATCGGGGTGGCTGCGTCTTCGCTGTCCCTCGTTTTGGCCAACGCTAGAGACAAATCGCCGTTCGGTTGCGCGCAGGAGATTGAGCTGCCAGCGGATGCACATTAATCTGTATCAAGCCGGCCATCAATATTTAATCCTAATCCGGAGAATTGCCGCGCGATCCTTCGGCCGCGACACGAGGAGAGTGGATGTCCTCCGGAAGACGACGTAGATTCGAGTAGCGTAGCTACATGGAAAATCATCTCCTTTCGTAAAATTACCGTTTCCAAGGAACGACGAATATGTATTTTTAAACGAGCCTAACCTGAATAAGCGTGATCTCAACGCGTCGTTTCAACCGAATACTCGTAGACCACGTAATTTACATATACTCATCGGTATACGATTTATATTCGCAAAGAGTATATTTTTGTATCGTCGCAGGAACGGCATATTATTTGTTGTCCTCTTTGGGATTTCCATCTTTAATCGTAATATATTTCTGCTGGCTCGCAACAGCTGCAGGCAAATGTGCTAATTTCATCGTTACTCACCTTTAATTGCGCAAGGAATACAAGGAATATTTTCATTTAAGATACAACTCGATTATCCGATCGATCGCTACGATATCAGCTATCGATGATTTATAGTCGCTAGAATTCTTTCAACTAAATTTATCGAGTGATTTTCCAATCTTCGAAGCCGCGTTGCAACACATTTCAATTGCGTCAAATAAACTCGTTGTAGATCCTATTGCTAGACTGTAATATTTAATTTCATTTGCACTATAGTCTTGCACTATGTATTTTATTGTTTCTGATATCTCTATGTGTTATAGAGATTCTGTATCTGCTAGATTTTTCCTTCGAAGCAAAACCACCATACGATCCCTTCTGCCATCTCCAAGGCGGTTTATCAAAGAGAAACTAAAAAGGCGACAGAGCAGATGCATTTATCTCAATTGAATGGCTGGTTCTCTCGAGATCGCGTTTCAACCGGTTCGAGCAACGTCCTCTAATTTCCAAGGTCCGCGATTGATCTATGCTCGCGGAGAGTTCTCGCGTCCCCTCGCACCAATTAGCTCGTAATTTATATGCCAACGGGACGAACCGTGATTCTGGTGTCCACGGACAAGAGTAAGAAGAACTGGAGAAAACTGGTGTCGCGCGTTCGACTCGTGAAAGAAAAGACAGGCTCGTGTGCGGCGGAAAGAAGAAAAGAGACGATTAAAAACGGAAGGAAAAGAAAGGAAAAAGAGAAGAACTGGCCCAGTCGAGGCACGATTAAGTGGTGCATCCGGGCGGGGGTCCCGCGACGGGCCGACGGAGTCCACAGCCGATTAAAGAGTGCTGCGTAACGAGTGTTTCGTCCGATCGTTCGTGTAATTAATGGCGAACAGTGCGCCGGGACAGGCCGCGCCGTGTAATAATCGGTAATTACTCACGGTAATTAAATAATGCGTTTATCGGCCTGCGATCGACCGAATGGGTGGCCGGAATCGCGCGCTTCTGCCTCCGGACCTAACCGGCTACGTGATCCGCGGCCCACGACGCGCCGAACCGATAAATCTCGCTCAGTTTGCGCACGCCTCGATCCATTCTCTTCCTTCCGAACCTCCGTCGTGTTCGATAACGTTTCCTTCCAGCTTTCGATGAACAGCTCTCTTCGTAAAATTTCTCCTCTCTACGTTGTTTCGTAATCGAGGTTGGACGATAGATTCGAGGAGAATTAAAAATCCAATACGTCGATATAATTCTGAAGGATGATAGAGAAATCGTAACGACGCGATTACCGAAACACGAGGGCAGCGGTTCGCTTGCCTAGTCCCGGCAGGGAAACGCGAATTAGTTTGGCCGATATCGGGCAAAACAAATGGTGCTATTCTCGCTGGAAACGCGCCGCTTAATAACGCGGATAAACCCACCGTCCGTTTCTCATCCGTAAAGACGTCCGGTTACGCCTCCACGGACATTTGTCAGGTCCGGTCAGTTTTTGCAAGCGTCGCGGTTCGCGATCGGATATTCCTCGTCGAGCGTGCGAGCGCGAGTGCCGTAGACCGAGAAAACGCCGAGACCACGGCCGGATCGACACCGTGACTAATGTACCGTAACGCGACCCAACACTTTCAAAGCGATCTTGTTTCTTATTTATTCGAGATGCGACTAGGTGGACATGGTGGTTTCGAGGGTGGTTTTCAGATTTTCTCTCTAAGTAGCGGTTGGAAAGTGGAAATTACAATCGGTTAAGGTTAAGTCATAAATGATGATTTCTGAAATTGTTCGAGCGTGGAGAACTTATATATTCCGCGCGAAGATCGTCTCATCTGGCGGCTCTTTTCCACAAACAACGGACACCCATAATCGTAACTACTAAAAAAATACCGAGTCCCTCAAGGTGAATCGTTCGCCGGAGAAGCGACAGGGGGAAAAAAGAAGAAGGGTCGCGAGAGACGAGGTCGTGGGGTCTGTCCGACCGCAGCCGAGAAGAAGACGATGTGCGGTCAACGGGCTGTTCTTGAGATTAATGTGTCGCCTCCTATCACCGGTGATTGACAGCCCCGTGACCACGACAAAGCGCCGACTTCTAACGCGATTCCTCTTCTATCTCGTCCCCATCGTCGCTGCTTCCACCCACTGATTTTATAACCGTTTCGAAACGCCTCGAGCATCGTGATTCTTCGCTCGAATGGTGTCACCTGACGCGGATTTTGCCTGGAAGGACGACGAGTTCTTCGGTACGAAGATCGTAAGACGCGCGAATAATTTGAAATTGTTCTTTAGAGTAACGACGCCTCGATTAATAGATATGTTGGTTTACTTTTGCTTTCTGATAATTTCCGTTGGAAAGAATACAATAGGACTGACAGAGGCGATCGCCAATACAATATTTTATACGTATATTCGCTTTCAGAATCTCGTAATTGTCGTTAATTAAGTTCCATTAAATTAAATTTTACTGCTTACCATTATCTATCAGCAGTCAGCATGTTGTAAAATATGGCAAGAGACAAGGAATCGCCTGGTCGTCGTGCGTGACGTCTGTCACGGCAAAAGCGATGTCCCACAATCGGTCCAGTCTGACAGATAAAATTTTCCTGAACCGTTCATCGAGCATCAAAAGAATTAATTACCAGCGAGTTAAAATAAGCTTATCGGCCCGATAAGGACAATCGTCTCGGTACGTTGCTCATAATAATTCCGTTCCAAGCGTATCGCTGCCACGTTCGCATTACACCAGTCAATCGAGCATTCTTCTGCGAAAATCTGTGAAAATAGCCGTACAAGGGACTGCAAATAGTTATAGGTTCGCAAAGTTCGACGCTTATAATTCGTTGAATTTCCATTAGTATCGCATGAAACAAGTAGCATTGCCGAAAATTTATTCGCAGAAGCTGAAAGAACAAAGAATAATACAGCAAGTTCATGTTCCATTAAACGTTCAAGTAATTTTTCAAGCCAATCAACGTTTTATGTCCCAGCCGCGTAAAATATAAGATATAAAGGTACATAAAAATCTAGCTATCGATTATTTTAACACCACGCACCTCAAAAAACGCCATGTAAACAGCGACTCTCCGCACGAATTGCTCGCACCGGGCGAAGAATAAATTCTTGCACGCATACAAGATCGGTTTCCGGTCGATCCCGTGGGTGTGCCGGTAATCAGTCGAGCTAATTAGATGAAGGCTTAATCGCGGCGGAGGAGGGCTGTCTCCTAGGTGCAATTCCCCGCATATTTACATCGCCCACGGGACGCCAGCCGGGAAAGGGTGGTAAGGTAAAAGTCATTCGCTGGCTTCTCGGCCCTTCCACCCCTTCCATCTGGCTGCCGTCTCCTTGAAAGAAAGGGTTAATTAAAAACAACAAAAGCTATCCGCGCCATTAGCGGCCGTTTGTATGCGCCACGTTACCGTTATGTCCGCTGCTTTTCAAGCTCTCTACAAGCCAACCCCTTTTTCCGTCCACGACCTTAACGAGTTCGAGGCTGCGTCACGAGAAGAATTCTCCTGATAGCGCCTTTCATTTTTCTCCTCCCTGCGCGTCCTAATCTCACACCGTCCAAGCTTGATGAAGGATCAAAGTAGAAATTGTTCCCCGATGAAATTATGTTAGAGAAACCTCTCTCCGTTGCTTTTAACGCGCTCAACGTTCAAATAATTGCAATTCCTATGGTTTCTTCGTAGTCGCTGTTCTCTTCGTTGCGGGTTGTCGACATCGGAAGGATCGGTCGAGCGCGTTGAATAATACAAGTGGAGGATAAGAGAAGGTTCAAACGCGACGCGCAAACTTGGCCAATTTTTCCCTGATTTATCTTCCCACAATGAGAGCTATAGAGGCTGTTCTTCCGTTAATTAGGAAGCTTGTATCGCACAGGAACTCGTGGAACCAGCTGCTTCGAAGTTTCGACCGCGTGGCATTCGCGGGAGTTTCGGAAAGAGTCCTGGGAAACGCGGCTTTCGAACTTGCAGCCTGATTATACTTCGGTGCAACGGGCTTTTAAAACTTCATTCGTCGATTAACGAACTCTGGTTAATTGGAACGATGGTTGATGAAATAATTAATTAACAAAGAAAGATCGGATTTGACTTTGCTAAAGCAAGATTACTCGAAACAAAAAGATAATTACGACCACAAGATACACTACGCTTTAAATTGAATTTTTAATCGAGTATTCCGATTATCGATCAAGCACCTTTCTGTCTGATACTACCCGTGATTCACCGATATGCAACAAAAGAAGTTCATTCGACGAGTAGCTGCTAGTCGATATCAAACCTTCTGCTTCTGCCTCATAATCGTTTTCTACTTTCTCAATCACCTCGCGCATCGATTCTCGCCACGAGCTGGACAATTTTTTTCTCCGACTCGGTGCAATTCGAAGGAAACAGTATCGCGTGATCAATATCTGAGAAGCTGTTCCAAGATCGCCGTGCAAGTTTGCAGCGCTGACCGTGTACGCCCCACCGTTACTCCGCACGATAATTAAGTTACTCGCTGGAGAGGATGCAGTCGGGGTTGCTCGGCGACGATTAAACGTTTCCATGAAGCGTGGGTCGTCGAGAGTCGTTCGTGACGCGTGTGGCCTGTAGACGACCAGTCAGTAACAATCAAAGTGATAACGTCGCGAAGGAAAAAGCATGTTTTGGAACAGTTTGCTCTGTATCAAGCAGAAATTTAATCTATTAGATGATTATATTTTTTTGTGAACATGTGCTTGATAGAACAAAACGGATCATACATAATTTAATAAAATAATATAAGAAAACAAAAAACGTTGCTCGTCTATTATTTTCTGAGAGAACGAAAGAAACTTTTGGGACATTCTAATATTTTTCATCGATCTGACAGGTGGCATAGCCATCAGTCTCGTTACTTTTAGAATACAGAGCCGATCAGGTATAGAAAAAAGTAGTCTATGGCTTCGAAAGGAGACGCGGAAACGGAAGAGTCGAACAAAGAAACAGGAACGCCACACCAGACTCGTATAAGATCGCCTATAAAACTCCGCGAATGATACGTTCCCCGAATAAAAAATAAAAATAAACTACTTCGGGGATCATTCGTCGTTTATTGCAGTCCTCGTCGCGGCGCTGTTGAATCGTCAGAGAAATTTTACGAGCGTCGCGGGATTATTTGCACGCGAAATTCTCCGTTTGCGCGATTCGGGTTATTTCGGGAGCTGGTGACAGATTTGTATATTCGTCGCGCATGGCTTCGCTCGAAAATTGGTATATCGATCCGAGAACTTGTTCTTGTTGAGCGATTGAATCGTAATACCAAGTTTTTGCATAATTTCGTTTAAAGCAGGTACTGTATTAACGAAAGAACGCCGTAACGCAGAAATGTGACATGTATATTATGCATATTATGCTTAATAAAATAATCTTAAAAAGGAAAAACAATGTGCACGGAACGGCTCAATCGTTATTTCGCAAAATTTATAGCTCGCTCGTTATTTTCGAAAATTTCAATTACATAGCCATATTGCCATTCACTTTGCGTGAATGCATTAACTTAATCGTTTCTCGGTTCTGCTCCTCGACTAATAAAATCAACGTCCTCGGCCAACGACAAGAGAAGGAACAAGGATACTCGACGAACGTAAGATGATCGATTTGCATTCGATCGTTTTCGGGACACGCTAATTGGCCCGCTGAAGTGCTCTTCGCGATAATTTCACTCGAACATCGTTTTCTCTCGTGTCAACCACGAAAATCCACTCTCGCGACCACTAGAGGCTGGTCGTAATTACGATACCCCGCAATTACACGCGACTTCCGGTGTATCCACGTCTCTCGAGCGATTCACAGACACGCATAATGGTCGTTGGAAGAAAGTATCACGGACGAGGATGGCCCGCGAGACAATTCATAAAGCGGACCATCGGTCGTTTCGCTAACGAAGGGACATGGAAATTGAATCGTTGTACATCGGACGTTTCGAGCGATTGTGGCAAATTCGATTACTCGGATCTCCGATTTCGTGGAACGAAGGCCCCTTTAGAGCCGCCTTTTAAAGTCATTCTGTGCCGTTTTTCTCTGCGCCCGTTCCTCGTGCAACTCGATATCCCCGAACGACGTGAAAATTGGTCGTTAGTTGATAGCGTGGTAATTACGCGATTTCGCCTTTAATTTGCCAGATTGTCGATGGTTTAAGCGGCCCTATTTAGCATTTTGATCGTGAGATATTTTACTAGTACATACCCGCGACGCTTTCCGCGGTATTGAAAGTTTACGTCGTATCGAGTACGAATTTTGAAAGTATTTGTTACATAATTGATCCACCTTTTATTAGCATCAATAGCAATTTCTTCAAATAGCTTCCGCAGCCTTTCGACCGTTAAAAGGCTTTGTAATTATTTATTCTAGCAGTTGTGGGATCGAGTACATTAAGAGGATATTCTGCTTCTTCTTGTGTGAGAGTACGGTATATCTAAATTTTGCATCGTTCAACAGTCGCTAAGGCTGAGAAAAATGAGCGAAGGTCATGACGCTGACCCACAGGTGGATGGTGCAATTAGTCCTTTCTCGTAAGTCGTTTACGTACCAGGTGTGGAGTTCATAAATCGTAGGTGTTATTTTAGAAACAAATTTATTATACAAATTTCAAGGAGATCTTTCACGTCAACTTGGTACGTTATATATTTCGTTTACGTAACCTGAAGTGAGATACGCTATATTCTTATAAATTTACATCTTATCGTCTTATCCTACCATAAATTAAATTATATATTTGCTATAATTTCGAATAATTCATCTTAATCGATATGGCCGATAAAACAAATAGTATATAATTTCACTGGTAACAGGTTGCATAAAACAAGAGTCAAGGAGATGTTGGTTCATTGCGTTCGCGTGTAATGAATTTATTATTTACCCTCAGCGTCAAGTCCACACATCGTGAAACAGCGTGCATAATTCATCAGCGAAAGAGATGGCAGAAAATTGACTGGGAAGCAAATGCGCGAAGGAGCAATTTCAATGATCGGTCATCACTTATTTACATACTAATTGATCTCAGCACAGGGTAGCTGTCTCGATTATGGGCCAAATTGGCCGTGTCACGAGCCGCGGTATAAATGAAGCTAAACCAGCAAGTGTTAATTCATCGACGTTTTTTCCTTATCGATCGCCAACGTCTTATCGAGATGAAGATAAAAATGCCAGGAGGAGCAAGAAAACGTACCGAGTTGGCCTTAGTGATTTATTTCTAGCGAAACGGTTGCTTAAGAACGATTGCGAACACATATTGCCGAGCAAACGCTGTTTGGTGGCTAATGTATTGAACACTACGTTTGACAATGCGCTACTTTTAACACACGATACATCGAACACCGTACCTGGCGTTACGCTTCTTCTTCTAAATATTTCTAGCGTTGTCTCGCAAGATGTGTATCTTTGTAGCTACGCAGAAACTAATTTTCCTTCAAATCTTCCTTATAATTCTTCTAATTCGGTATGATGATAGAAAACACAAGGGAAGAGACAGAGATATGTAGCAAGCGGTTTCATTTTTCCGAACGGGTCGCAATAAATAACGTCGTATCCATTATTCGCGAAGAAACTGCGAATCTTGGTCGGCATTTACGCGACCGTCCGGTCTCCCCTCCTCCGCCCATCTGCCAGAGTTATCTCCCCCGCAAATATATATTAATGCGAGTGATATATCAGCCGGGCCGCCAGGGACAAAACCTTAAATATTGGATAAGTTGGTCCGCGGTCGGCCCGTGGAGACCGAATCTCGCTGATGGATGGCCCGCCGCTGACTGTCATAACAACTTCGATGCTCCGACTTCTCGATGCCTTTTCCGTGAACGATCACGATGTTGGAAAAATCACCAGACGAGTGCCTTATTGAACGTGGAAAGAGATATCGTGATTCGAGCGTCGCGTCTTTATGTCAAAAAGTTCGCACGTGTATTCTCGTTTCAGAGTCGTCGACAGGATACAGGGTAGACGTTTCGAATCTTAATTCATCGCGATGCGTATTACACGGCGCTCGTTATTGGATTCCTCCTTATAATTCCGCCCTAAATTATCCGCGAGTGGAGCTGTATGCGTAGGATCCAGTGGAGTGAGATTGCGAAATATATATAGAGAGAGAAGGAAGGATCCTCTAATTTCCTGCGTCTCCACGGACTCGTGGATTATGCAGGGATCGGCAAAGGGTTGATCCTCCGGAGATGCTCGCGTCGACGTGACACTACTTGGCCTCCGTTTAATAGAATATCGTTTTCCCGTGAACAGATAGCAGATCGGAAGAACCGGAACGACCCTTCGCTGTCTGTGTGCTGGCTTCGCGGTGAACCGCTCGCTTGGAGAAATTGATCGAACGTCGTTTTATACGTATAAAAGTGATTGCCTTCTTTTGAATTAATCGCGTCAGGTGGAAAGAATCGATGAAAGTTTAGTAGGAGAATACGAACTACGTGTGCCTGAGCTTTTACGGTGGCTCAATTAACATGGATCGCGTCATTTTTTTAACTTTTTACTGCTTTTGTTTCTCCTTCTTGTTTCGTTGCTATTTCGATGAGCAACAGAAGATAATTCGACAGATCTTCTCTCTCGACAGGAGTTACGAAAATATTTTGAACGAGTTAATTGTTATGGACCTCGTTAATTGCTATCAAATGGAACGCTTTGCTAATTACTAAATCGTAAGCAGTTTCATTAAAGCAGATTTCCGGTCGTTTACGTTTCGAGGAACTCTCTCGGCGGCAATTTCGTCGCGACAGAAACTTATCGCAAACACATTTCTGAGTATAGATTATAATGCTATAAAACGCACTGTTTATGGAACTTACTTATCATTTCGTACTTCAAAGACCTTCTATGCGAATTCCTAGATAAGTGTTCTGTCAATTACGCACGAATTAGCAATTATTTGCGTCTCTTCCATAAGATATGACTTCGTAGCTTTGTATGTTCGAAGTTACAACGTTTAATATTACAGAAGGCTTCTACTAGCAGAAAGAAAGG
The DNA here is from genome assembly GCA_014737475.1 of Bombus confusus. Classification (NCBI taxonomy): domain Eukaryota; kingdom Metazoa; phylum Arthropoda; class Insecta; order Hymenoptera; family Apidae; genus Bombus; species Bombus confusus. Next base: position 4,380,565 of record JACXIV010000008.1, on the reverse strand, counting down.
CCTGTATAGATAGCGAGTTTCATATACGTACGAATGCTTTAGCGTTAAACGCTGCACGATAATATTTGCGAAATAACAGTTCTCGTTAAAGGACTTCGTGAACAAATAAAACAGGGTTTACGGAAAATCACCGTGGTCAAAGGGCAATGGATTAAAGTGTAAAAACATTGGGAGGAGATCAATCTTCTCGATCCAGTTTTTAAAACGTCCACTTTCTACTCCAAAGTTTACGCTGATATTTAGTCTTTCGACTTTATCTCTCGATGATGATGATGATGATGATATATATTATATGTATTACATATATTGTATATACATTGTATGTTAGACGCGATCGAACGATGGGAAAACATCAGAGACTCGATCGTGGAAAGGGAGCTGCGGTGTCCGGTAACGGAGAAAAAGAATTCGGTGTGCAACGAGCGTTCGTGGAAACGATAACTGGCCAGCCGATGTCACGAGAAAGGGTTATCGTCTAAGACAACCGGCCTATGACATCGATCAGTCTGTGTCACTCGATGAACTCGTTTATCGTTTAACATTAATTATTATTGCCTGCTCGACACTTTTAAACAGCCGCCGCTGCTTGCGATCCACGCAACAACAGCCGACGATAACGATAATCCCGCCTGAGTCCTCTGGCAAAAATCGAGCAGGCTTGACACTTATTGTCTGCTCAACTTCAACATACATTCTATCGTAGTGCTTCTCAATCTTCTTCGCAATGCAGCACTTATATTTCTATTACATTCGTATGGTTCTCTTCTCGTTATATTATGTTCGTTCCTCCTTCATCCGTCGAATATATTAATTAATCGATATATCCGTCGATTATATAATTGATATATTAATTAATTTTTGTACATATTAGCTCACGAGCTTCGTTTAAACGTTTATCAATTAGCATTTCCTGAAAATCTTTCTTGAAAACATTACAGTCTTCGTGTGTCTATGGATCACAGGTTAAAGGCTGCAACTCTACCATTTCTTCTTTCTTTTTTTTTTTTGTATGTGTGTGTGAATATGCGAGCTGGTCGATAGTCTTGCGTCAGTGAACGAGCACTCGCGAAGAACTCCGTAAATTTGATCCGTAATGATTCCTCGAACTGACGTTATCACCTGCTAAAGTGGAACAATTTCTCCCAGATGTTTGTCGTTCGACGATATTCGCATCCGTGACGTTAGCCGAAGACGCGATTGTTACTCTCTGCAGATGAACAGTATCGTGGATTTCGTGTTTGCGAGGTTAAATCAGTCACGTTTATCAATGGACTTTTGATAGCAATTTGTTTCACTTTTATGCGACGTTGATAAGTACGAAGTGTTTAATAGATTCTCATAGGAAACAGTTGTCTTTAGTAATGAATGTTATTTATAGCTCGGAATAATGCCGCATTATTTGTTAGGTTCTTTTACCGCTGCAATAGAAACATTGTTAGTATATCAAATACTTATTTTGATTAATACGATGCTACTTTTTCGACAGACCGTAATAAGCTGCACGCATTCACTACCGCATAGTAATTGACAATCGCCATAGCCGATATCCGACTATTAATAATTTGGATGTTCGGAAAAATCCTTCTCGAGAAATGGAACGCAAAGTGCGCACATTTCGTTGCGAGCTATTGTTGATCGCATAATTCTCATTAATACATTTCAAGATAACACATTGAAGATTAGTAATGATACATTATATTAATTGAGTACTTGAAATATTGCAATATTTCACTTCGTTATATTATAAGCCTTAAAGAAACTGATAAACTAGCACTTGCGTCTCTTTTATTTTAAACGTCATTCTCTAGATTCACGCTTCATGCTGCCACTTCATTCACCCTCTTAATTATTCTACGCATCTTCCATTCATGCCGTTCAGAATTTTACACGTAGTTACATTAGCAATATAAATTAGGAAAGAGGAAATAAATACGCACTAGTCGTAATAAGTGTCACAATATAACCTACTTCTTTCCGGACTAGCCACACGACTATTGGAATTCTATTTCCAGTGTTCTATACCTAGCTTGAACGAATACCATCGTGTCGTGTGTCTTTCTACTTGACGATACACGGCTTTGCAAATTTCTCAAATCCTGGAAAATCTCCCTATACGCGAATTTTACAGACTTTCGAGCTTCAAAGACGAAATTCTTATATTTCTCGATATTGATTCTAATCTAATCTAATCATCGATACTTGTCCCTTCAAAGTTTGAAAACTCCTATTTAACTCTCGTCGTTGCTCATACGTAAAACTCAACGAGTAAATATCCAAATCTAGAAACAGTATCCCTATCAAACACCGATGTTGCATCAAAAAGTCGGGAGAAAAGCAATTCCCTGGAGGATCTATCTTTCTTGGAACTCTACGCACCCTGAAAATCTTCTCGAGAGCGCCGCGAGCAGTCCTCTCGACGAGTCCTCTAGAAAATTGATCTCGCTCGTCCGTTTCTTTTTTTTTTTTTCTTCTTTTTTTTGTCGACGAGACGTTCGAGGAAAGGGATTCTCGCGGACGGGCTGCCGGGATTTTCGTCAGCAGCCATTTCCTGGGGGACCTGCACTCTGTCAAGACGAGTTTATCCGCGAAGTGACGGGCCTCGGTGGCAGTCTGTTTACACCATAAAGTTGGTCGCGCGCGATCGAAACGCCGTGTTATATTAGGTGCAGTCAAGTAGGCCGCTGGCAGCTCCGACAGAGAATCAATTGCCTCGTGTTGGTCGAGTTTCCCTCGATATTTCCCAAATTTTCTTCGCAAAATATTCCTATATTTGTTTCTTGTATTATATTTCGCGTAAACGAGTCAGATTAGTTTCACAAAGCCTAGGGAAATATTAACGCTGGGAATTCCTATTTCTAGGAAAATACGATAATCCGCCATCTCCGATTTAAATATCAAGAAATACGATTAATTTTGAATAATAGTAAATTTTTCGTCGCTCAGTGTATCTATCAAACAGTCGAAGAGTTTGCTACGTTGCATAAATAGCATGGAAGATCGCTTCTCACGCAGAAGCCAGTCCTCATGAATGAAACCAATGTGCACTGTGCACCCATGCCGATGCGAGAAGCGCGCGTGAGCTTAGTTACGCGCCGTTTGCCGGCCTCGGGGGTGTTCACCGCCCAGCAAACTTGCGCTGCTCCAAAGAGGGTGCGAGTGTTCTCGTGTTACCAAGGATCACAGCTAGCTTGAGGAAGGAAGAACAGGAGGTTTAAGCTTGTCGGGGGCTGACCCTTTGGTGACAAAAACGAGGGTGTCTTCTATACAGTGACTCGTTTGAGAACTGCTGTTATTTCAACACGTCGATGAGTGTTTTTGGTCGGTCGTGTTACGCGATCGTAGATATTATGCCAGGTCAGGGTCGAACGAGACTGTTTCGTGTCAACGATGTCAGATCGTAATTTGTAACGTGTGAATTTTTGAGATTTAGGGGAAAAGGTGGCTAATGGAAGTGTGGCAATATGATATCTTTAGAGGAAATTTTTTGGAACATATTTATGAAATGTCTAAGGAGATACATACTAGGAGATACTGGTGCTTAGATCAGTGTGTAAGGAGAATAGCTTAATGTTTAATTTCTTTAATGTTTTTAATTTCTTACGAAAAATCAAACTTAAAGAAAGTATAACGTATCACATAAGTAGTTCATAAACGATATTACCAACTTAAAGTTGTTATCTAAACATCGAATCGACCGTTCGGCAATTTGGCGCGACCATGAATTATGCGATTTTGTAACGCGAAGATTCTATCGGCCGACAAACACATCGTCCGTCTAGTAACCTGTCAGATATCTAAATAATATTGGCGGTAATTCGTTTACGATAATGATCGCGCTGAACACGCTCACTGCCCATTCGATCGTTCGATCGCGTTAAATTTCATTGATGCGGTTGGCGAGATGGGGAAACTGATAATTAATGATGCCGATGATATCAGGCGTAGTTATTAAAGTAACTTATTGTTTCACTTGGAGTCAGTTAATATGACGTTTATATTCCGGGGCAAAGTGGTAAACTTCTTCGGATGAAAAAGAGCGAATCTATGGTGGCGCACGAGTATAGAATATTTAGCTTACGAAGCTATTATTTCACGCGCGATAGAATTAAATTTCGAAATTAATAGGTACCGATCTTGTCTCCACTGTACGCGAAGTTCTAATTCCTTTTTACTTTTTATTACTCTACACTGCCGCGAATCTTTAAGAAACTTCGCGCGAGTTATAAATTTATTACTGAAAACCAAGTCTAATTTAAGTCTTAACACATTTTTTTTTTTTGTTGATAATTTCTGATCATGAAACGATCACGTTCGTCAACTTTATCTCTAGTAATAATCTTCTCTATTTGGAAATCTTCGAGGCAAAGTCTACTGGCAGACAGCCAACGAACTTGCATGTTTCTTGGCTAGGAGAAGCAGGAAGCTCGATCCTTCGAGATCCACGCTCCTTCCACGCATTCGTCAACGTATTCAGTGACAAAAAACGGTAGAACGTGCCAGGGGCGATGTATTATGGATGAACTCGGACAGAGATTCGTTTGTGCTCGCATTATCATCGCGCATTGGCGTAGACTTCGCTCTAAATCGTAACTCTCTAACAACTCCGCTCTAATGTCGTAGATAGCTTACAGGAAAACAAACATTTCGCGTAAACATTTACGAGAAATTAGAGCTTATCGTATGGTCGAAATGAACGCAACAACTCGCATAGAGTAAATTGATAGGTAGATAGAATACGCTGTTAAACTCTGTTTAGAAGGTACTTGTGGAGGAAAATGTCAGGAATGCTAAGGGTTGCGAAGATACCAGTGGGAGTATAATAGGTTAACCGTTAGGTCATAGTTTAGGTATTTACGGCGCAGAATTAATAGGTAACGCTGGTTATCGAGCAACTGAGGAAATCATTCTTAAATTACACCGCTTAAGGAGGAGAATACAGCTTTTCAGAAAATACTCAGAAAAACATTGCAGAAAATATTCAGAAAAACATTGCAGGAAATATTCAGAATATGCAATCGCGCATAGATTATGGATAAGTAGTACATTACGCTAGGTGAAGAATACGGTCGTGAAAGGGCGCGATACACGCCCAAGACGGTCATAAAGACGAAGGTTGACGAGCATCGTAACGTCGATTGCAGTTAATAACTGTCTAGTAAGCGCGGTACCGTTTCTTTCGAGGCAGAAAGCCGGCAGCAATTAGCAACGTGTTGCGACACGTCGTGCTATGCGACTCTTAACACGCGTCGTTATCACTTTCGCGCACCTATAAATCAATGCGATGGCCGGAAGCCGAGGGATAGGAACGTCGACGAGGCCCGTGCTGAGTTACCACACGCGTCAGATAGAACGAGCCAGAATTTGTGAAGTTCCACGAACGAGAGTTGCGGTCGTCGAATAATTTAGGACCCTCGAACCTTAGAGACGATGAATAGATTCACGGAATTCTACGACAGTGCTATAGAGAACGGAAACGTGTAACTCTCGATTTAAAAACTCCTTAGTGGGATCGCCATATCGGAACGCATATAAAATGAGAAACGAAATTCGTCAGAGAATTACGAGAATCAAGTCGAGTGTCGAGACAACTTACCTAACAGTTCGCGTAAATGCGACGTAGATGCAAAATTTTATGTCCTTCGTCGCTCTGCCTCTTTAATTATCTCTGACACAGCCTTAACAGCACGAAACGATCGACCTGGAAACAGGTAATTGACAGTGATTCATCATTTAATAACTCCGTGTGACCAATGATTATTTTTAGAAAATAGCTTATTCCAAGTTACGTTAGATCCGTGTCACAATCAATCCTATTAAAGAACATTCAGTACAAGCTTATCTACGCTGTATCTCATCCTTTGAAACCAATACCAATCTCGGCCAAACTGACTAATCAGCCGGCATAATCTACTTCCAAACATCCTGATTCTCTATTATAAAACCTTACCACTACGTGTCGTAAAACAATTCTCTATTAATCAATTTCAACGATCAAACTCAATCGCGTTTGTCATTCACGATCAACGCAATCACGCGTTCCAACCGAGAGTACAATGTAATAGTCAGATGTCTCTGGATGGATCGATCCATCTTGCAGCGATCGTGGAAAGAGGCCCGGACGCCTTCGGAGCGATGCTAATTAGCCAGCAAGAGCTCTGGATCCAATTTGCGGTCGTCTTAGATCGGTCGATTTACCAGCGGATACCAGGAGCGGTGGCACGCAACTCTGGACAGCATGTGCTGCAACCAGATAAGAGAAGTTATCGTTAAAAACACGCCAGCGTGTCCGCTTCCCTCCACCCTCGCCCTCGCCGTGTCGCTTCTTGCGCACAAGCGGTGCCACTTACGTTTTTACCCGCGCTCGAATCAAAGTCCATCGGCTATTACGCGCAAAAGGACAAGGGTGGCCGTCGACATCCGTAATTTGGTCGCGTTCAGCGCACGCCGCGTCCGCAAGAAACGGGTCGGACGACTTCTTTCGCGTCCGACGAAAACCTACGGACGAGCCTGGCCGTCCAAGCCTTTTTACGCGACCCTAGAGAGAACCAGTCGTCGAGATACCGACTCGCCGTGTAATAGCGAGACGCTTGTAGCGTGTAGATTCGATTGAGATCTCGTACGAGCTTCTTAAGACCACCCGAAACCCTCTGGGTAGAGCATTTTTTTTCTGCGGTTTTATAGAAATCAATAAGCGGACCTAGTCCGGATTCTTAGTATTTCCGTAGCTGTGGAAGAGTATCGCGAAATTTATACGATGACATCGGAGAAACGTTGACAAGGTTAGGGACGATTAATTATGTAATTTATTTCGGAGTTAGTTTAACACCTTTCTCCGACGCTGATCGAATTTCCATTATCCACGCTTTGTGCCAACAAATAATTTCGTAGCGATCGTCATCTTTCTATTATAGTCCGCTTAAGAGAAGGAATTAAAATATTCAGCCGTCTTATCGTCTCATACCACTGAACTGGCGATTTCGTGCTCCACCCAATTGAAGCGAAACTGTAAACCCTCAAGGAAATATCCGGCAGATGAAAGATTTTTCCTCGCAGAGAAAGGATTCTCGTTTAGACGGCCGATGGCGAAAGACGCGGCGAGATAATCGCAATCGGATAGTCGCACATCGATAAAATCGTTCTGGCTCCATTATTCCGTAACGGGGAAAAATAAAAGCTGCCGCGCGTAATCCGGCTGTAATCCCAAATACGCCGTGCGCCCCGCCAAGGGCGAATTACTTTAGTTCGCAAGTTCCGACCGATAATCACGCGGCCTGCCCCCTCGTTTTTCTCCAGCCCCCTTCCTCTCCCTCTTTCTCTCTAGCTCGTCGACTTCGCGGCGCATAAAAACAGCCGTTCCATAATTGATTTTGTTCTTCGAAAGTTCGCATGCACTCGCCTCGCCGGCGGTGCACGTAGGAGCGGACGTCGGCGCGGCGCGGTAACGCGAAACTTGCCGCGCGCGCTCTCGAGACCGCCTCTCGAACCCGTTAAAAGTTTTGTAACGATCCCTCGCGAAAATTCCCGATCGTGCTCTCTTTCCCTCCTACTTCAGCGGGAAAAAGAAAAATTTACGAACAAGCTCGGGTTCCTCCTCGAGCGCGACTTTATCGCGTTCGCTCGTCCTTCGCCTGATGCATGTTTCGTTCGCGTGCGTATGTGTGCAATCGTTGGCATCGGGCGAGATTCGCTTTAGCCTTCAGATTTTTCGTGGATAAGGATAACTAGAGTGGCGTAGGTGGGTTGGAAGATTTTTGCTCGCATTATGCTCGATTTATTCGTATTGTGTAATCAATAGGGAAAGTTGTAAGGTCAAGACCATTCGCACTGAAATTACAGCTTCGTACATTCGTAAAAACGTCTCGGAAATCGCGAATAAATTCGTGGAACGTGCACGCGTTCACCGTTTTTTCTTTTTAAATCCTGCGCGCGGAAAAACGCGTTCCGCGGTTGATCCTGTAATTCGCGGACCGCGGATCCCTTAAATAACGAGGTAACGATACTGCTGGCATTAATAACTTCACCGGGTCAAATCCCCGCGCGATTTTACGCGTTTCAATTCGGTCGAGCTCTCTCAAGCTGCTTAACCCCGACTTTCCTGGATTAACACGCTGTCCGTGTGCCGCTATTTTCCGCGCTCGCATTTTCGAATCCGATAACCGGCCGCCTCCCCGTACCCGTGTTGATTTTCATCGGAACTCGCTCGCCGAGAGTCAAACGATGTACCCGTTTCGCCAACCTTTCCTCGTTTCCTGTGCGATCGATTACATGGATATTAACGCTTCCTATACTTTGATTTTGGATACCTCTTTGCTCGTTCGCTATCCTATTTAGAGAATTTATAACGTTAACGACGACTATCCCATTATTGCGTTTCTTCGTAGTTAAGACGAAATCAATTATCAGTAACTTGGAGGTAAAGCAAATTCTCTCCAGGAATCTTGTAACTTTCTGCTGTAGTATCTCGATGAAATTAACGATTGCAAATATATCGATCGAAGGGGAGCTACACGTAGAGCGAACTCGACGAGTAAAGATTTCGATTTGAATTTTGACACGTCGTTCGAATAACCATATCGCAGTTCACGGTTGCGCGATGACGCATCCTGCTCGCAATGGCCATTTAAAATCGCCGCAACGATTTCACAGCGTCGAATCCTCGCTGCAATGTAACAAAGTGGACGTTTCATTTCGACATTCGCGCCGGGCCGGACGTCGCTTGATGTATGTTGGCAGACCTGGTAATTATTGTCGAGTATTACGGCAATAAGCGTGCGTAACCGTCATTGGTATTACCATATACTGTTATTTCCAGTCTTCACAGGCGTTTCTAATGATAGCGTTGCTCCGCCTGCCACCCTCTTCCCACCACGTTTCTTCAACCTCCCCCGACGATTTTGTCTCTCCTGTTCCTATGACCCTTCCTTTCTCCCCATGACGATTGTTAACTATGCATGAAACGGTGCTGCGCGTCTTGGCAATTTACACGTTCCTTCGATTGTGATTTCCATGAATTTCTCTCTCTCTCCTTCACCGGGAAAATTTTATTTTTACACGGCGACTATTTATGGAAATTCAGGCCTCCGAAGGATATAAAATAACGGATTTATGGGAGGAACGAGCGAGGGGATGAACGTGCTTTCAACGTTGATAATAAACGAGAATGACGTGCCGAGTGTTAGGGGTTGCTAGACGACTACGTACTTCTGTAAGGAATAGTTAACAGGTTTCGTCGCTTGCCGCGTTTGCTGAATGTGAAACTTTTATTGGACACTAGGATGGATCGATCGAAAGGAAAGAGGATCCCTCTTTCTTCGAATTGTTCTTACAATCTTAAGCTAGAATCTTAACGTTGCCGTGTGCCAGTTTTCTATAATTAAATACCCAAGCTCGTTTCCTCGGAGGCATTCGCCGAAACTCTCACACTTTTCAACCCCAAAATCAACCACGTCAGACATCTGCTAAACACGCGCGATAGCTTTGTACGATTCTCACTTTCCTTTGTTACAAATTGATCCCGAGGCACCCGAAGGGCCCTCCTCTCTCTATTTACTCCGACGGAACTTTTTCTCCGTGCAGAGGCCGTCGGCGATCCACGCGACGCAAATTGCCGCAAAACAAGCGCCACGAATTAAACGAGAATTTAGGTACGCGAAGCGTATACTTAACGGACTTAGCGAATCCCTTGCAGAGGGCGAGGAGAAGAGAAAGGGAGAAAGAAAGAGGTGAAGATCACTAGGAGGCGGACAGCGTCGAGGTGGACACGCCACCCCGAAGTAAGACTCGACGGAACGACTCCTCGAGTTCCAGCCGACAGTCCACCGCGTATAAATCATCCTAATAACCGTGCGGTTCCACCTGCGGACTCGCCGAAACGCGCGAGCGCGGCCCTGAGCTCTCGCATTGTAACGGTAGACTTTTTGCCTGCATACAGGGTGTATCGTTGAATACGAGCGCTGGGAATTATCGTAGTATTTCTTAACCCTCGATCGTCGACGTTGATCGCGATGAGATTTGCGGCGCTTGCATCGAATTTGGGATAGATCGTTCCATTTTCATTCGTATTCTTCGTCCTGTAATTTGATGCACGCGAAGATACTTTTTTCTTCGTGACAGGGAAAAGAATGATTTTTCATGGAAGAACTTCCCTTTCGAAGGAATCGAATGCTCACATTGACACGCTCGAGCTGTCGCCATCCTTCGAGTCGTAGAACCGTTTCCGACACACCCTGTAGATCCGGCAGAGCGTACGCAGAGGTCCCCGCGTATTTGGTTCGGCCGCGCGAATATCGCATGCATTATTCAAGGACCGCGGAGACTGGCTGCACCGCTCCGCACTGGCGCGAGAGGCTTTGCATAAGCGCTGACGAGGAAAACTGCATCTACGCGGCCGACCGGCGATTCGGCTTTTCGATTCGTAACCGCCGTTAACCCGATCGGCCCTCGGCGGAGGTGTCGTAATCGCCGTCAGGGGAATTTTCGACCACGCTTTTCATTTTCGCGCGAAACACGCTCGCGGAGCGTTGTTTGTCCATCCGCGTGATACGGCTTACCGTCGTTCGAAAAAAAAAAAAAACTGTCGTGAAAAACGCGGATACTAATAAAAAAGAAAGACGATAATCGTCGAAGTTATTCCATCTTGACACAACTCGCGCGAAGCTAGACGTCTTCCCTAAGACGTTTTCAATAGGACGAGCGAAGCAGAATTTATCGAGTAAAAAATGAAACAGGCATAACTGTTTCGACAAGCTTCGTTGTTCGATCAATCGCGAGCTTGACAATTGTTCGCCGGGCGATCGTTTCGCCCAGACTTTAACGAGCTGCAGCTCGCGTCAGGTGCAACGTAGGTGTCGTCTACCTTTTAGTCACAGACCAGTCACGGCTTTGTTAACGCGAACACGGCCCACGCAAACGGCCAGGGATTATTGTCAGGGCCGAACAATGCCTATCGGGACGTTATCTCCTGCTAATCGGGCGTCACCGCGCTAATTATTCTCCGCTAATTGACTAGCGCTCGTCGAAACTGTCATCCGATTGGCAATTGCGCGAAACGATGGCTTTTAGCAAGGTGTAATTGACCGATCTGTGAATCTTTCTTATGGTTTGCGAGATTGAGGACTGTGTTTCAGATGATCGATCAAAAGACGTTGCGCGTTTATTGCGATTGGCATACCGCGGAAAATAATATTTTCAAATAGAAAAAAAAAAAGGACAAAAAGAACGTTGATATGCCGAGCAAGCAGGACTTTCTCTAACGTGGTGCGTTGTCCCGCGATCGTAAAACCTTTACATGGTGAACAATTAAGAGAAGCAGCAAAGTGTTCCGTTAATATCGCGGCGGAGACAAGATTCGTAAATTGCCGGCCGGAAGGGTTAGAGGCTCCATTAAAAGAAAACGGCTGGCCAGGGACGCGCGGCTTCGCTTCCGAACGTTGAGCAGGTCGCGTATATACACGCGGTACATTATTCCAGGGGAATGTATCATGACGGCTATTATCGTTAACATGTAAATGCCGTTGGTCTAATGGTGTCTTAATTGAGTCGACCATTAGACCCTCGTGTAACTGGCGTACATACTGACCGGGGCGGTATTAAGATATTAGAAGCGTTCGCATAATAAAGGTATTAAGAGACCAGGCCCGGGGTTCGTAACGGGACGCGGTCTTGTTTGATTTTTCGCTCACTCTGCTCTCTTCGTTTTCTTTCGCGTAGGTTGGACAGACAAATTAAAAATTTCGGCGCGAAAATTAAAAATTTAAAATTAAAAATTTAAAGAGTTCTCGCGACAGACATTACTACCGAGATCGGAACAACGAAGAGTTTCTGGGACTGCCGATACAAAAAGTGGATTTCGAGAGGAGGACGTTCTGATACGACGTAGCAATTGGGATTGTTGGAAAATTCGTGAAGCGCGAGAGAAATGCCTTGGACGATTTTCGAAAGAAACCTCATTCCAAACTAAACGCCGTTCCATGCAGACACAGAGTATTCCCACGCAGGAGCGGCGCGAGATTGCTTTTCCATCGAGCACGACGTCTTTCCGTGGGCGATCTCGTGGATCACGGTATCGTGGCATTAGCCGTTCGATTCGGGATCCGCGAACAGTCACGCAAGAAGCAACCGCATAAAAAAAGGATCAACGTATGGGGGGTTAGAGAGGGAGGAAGGAGCGGAGGATCTACTGGTAGCGGTCGGCTGATAGAGCCATAAATAGGGCCATAGCTCATTGATCCGCGTAATCGCATGCATTACAGCCGCTCTCCGGCGGCGATCCGCTCGCGGTTTTCGCTTTTCGAGCTGCCGGCACGGTGCCGTGTCTGTATTATTATGCCGACGAACGAGAATCAACGGGCATCCCCCGCCGCAGCAGCCGCCGCCCCGCTCGATTTTCAAACCGATCCACCGCCGCCACTCGATCGCCAGCGATAAAAGCGCGTTCCCTCGATTTACGCGGACCATGGTAAACCAGCGCGTATTGTGACATTGATGAATGGTAAATAGTCGCGCCGACAGTTAATCGCGCCGGAGGGTGGTTTTGAATCGGCTGGGGTTGTGAAACTGCGCGCTAGATAGGAAGCGAGACCTTCCTTTTTTTTTTATAGGGAATATGTTGGATTTCGTTTGACCTCGCGGAGTACAAGGTTTGTTTATACAAGATTTTTTTATGGATTACCAAAAGGTAAAGGTGGTACATTTAGTAACAGATTTCAGATTTCGTATGTAACACGAAAATAAAAAAAATTACATTCGTCTGTTCGTTACACCCACGCACAAATTCACATGGACCTACCCCACTTTGACTCTATCGCGCTGTCAAAGTTGTTACTTACGTATGCCTATCTAGAGTATCGATAGAATACGTAGTAGTCGCTCGGAACCTGAAGAATCGAGAGACAAAAACGCGACGAACCCGCATCGGCGAGGGATCATCGCCGGAATATCGATGACCAAAGGTACAGACGTAAAAAAAGCATCGAAGCAGCGGAACATCGCGTTCCCGAAGAAAAGCTGAAAAGTGAGCAGAGGCTGGCAGGGGTTGAAGAGGGGGAGGCGGCGCACGGCGTCCCGCGGGGGCGGCGGCTTTGACCCGGTAATGGCGTGCCGAGAAGAATGGGAAATGTCACCAGGGGGCGCGGACCTTCTACGGGTCGAGCGAGGTTCGCCTTCTTTTTGTTCGGGCCGACGACTGCGCAACACGCTCGAGCCACATGGGGTTGGATCATTCTCGTGGCGTCATTAGTCGTACCGTCGACGTGACCGCATACTTCAGCCGATGGAAACGGCCTCGACTTCCACTTCTGACTCTCCGACCACGGTTTCACGCTTTCTTCTCTCCGCTCCTCTTCCTCCTCCTTTGTCTTGCGAAACCACACCGCGAAAGGGGATCGAGTTGTCACCTGGTCGGTTCCGCCATTGCTCTCCGCTCCGACGGAGTAATTACGACGCGCGCGCGTGCTGAAAGGCGACCGTTTTTTCGTCGGCGACCAGCTGCCGAGCGTGCCTCGTTTTTAGCGAGCCATTATCGAGGCGCGATCCCGATTGTTCGCCGGCTCTGCCCCTTCCGCCAAGCGGATCGTTTTTGCCCTGTTCTCGCTTTTGTCCGCCGCGGCGGAAGTCGCTTTTAATTGCCGTCGCAAAGGTCACTCGCGACACGGGTTTCGCGTGGACTCCGAGCGTTTGGATTAATTGAATTTCGAGACGAGCGTTAACGAAAGGGTTAGCAAACGTGGAGTAACGAGGAAAAAGATGGGAGTGGGCCGATGCGAGAGACGATAAAGGAAAGGGGATACGCGGATTTTTTTTGCCTCGCATTTGCATAATTTTTGTGCCGACGCTTCCGGTTGGAGGTTGCAAATACGCGAGCAAACGGTTGATGGCTATTTTATGCGAACGTGCAGAAGATAGATAATTGAAAATGAACATTGGCCTTTCGTTCGGAGATACGTTACATGAGAAGCCGTAATTACATCGGATCGTCACTGTTTGCTTTTGAAAAAGGCGAGATAAAACAACACGCAGAATTATTGTTCACCCCCCCTATACCGCTAACTTCATAGTTACTAACTAATATTTTTACATACGTGCACCTCGGGACTAAATCGACTGTCCTAACCTTCCCATCGTTCGCTCCAACGATCTTCGGTCGATCAAGCTCTCAAACACCTATGAACTCGCATCTCCGCTCCACGACATTAATCATACTTCACCGAAATCCATCGACGATCGCCGGAACACCCCTTTCCGAGCAAAGAATAACGAGGCACCGTATCCTCGTAGGAAATCGAAAAAAGGAGACCGCGAAGAATAGATTTCGAGAAAGAGAGATCCATATTTCTTTTTAACACCGCTGCTTCGGTGAAACGTACACGTGTTTGACGAACCGAGGACAAAAGGGTCGAACCGCTAGACGTAACCACGTTCGGGCAGCCGGGGTTATCAAGGTTACCTTTGGTCACCAGAGGCAGGTAGGTAGGTCAGGTAGAGATCGGTAGGTGCGGGAAGGTTGGCCCGTGCCGAAAGGGGAACGCCATGCTCGCGGAGATCCCTATCTTTTTCGTAGCACGCGCCCGCTACGCGATTACACGGATTCCCGGCAGTCGAAGAAAAGAAACGCGCGAGCTCCTGGAATGGCGCCACGCCGATCGACCGCGATGGACGCTCGCCAGATGCTTAGGATTTTAGGAACACTTGGTTCCTTTTCAGGGTTTGGTAGTGCACCGTGGACCATTTTCTGATCAAGATAACTCGATTGCACTTAGCTATCTGTACATATCTAGTTATTTAACTATATATTATCATAACTGTATTATTCAGCTATCTGCAACTAGCTTATAAACCTAGGTGAATCGGTTAGACATTCGGTCACAATTTCAAATTATTGCATCGCAGGAGAAATCTAACTCCGGCTACGTAGACTGTTTGTTCCCTACGAGTTCGTAGAAACGAAGTTCCACTGTAGTTGGAGTTTATGCGAAACGGGCAACAAAACAAGCGGGCAATAGTCTTGCAGAAATAAATGGAGCTCGTCTAACCGGTGTTCTACTGTACAGACACCTTTTAGTCTATGAAGAAGCCAAGGCACCGAAAGAAACCTCCATCTTCCTATCGACGACATGGAGCGTCAACGGACGATCTTCTCTCCGAGGCAAGCAGCGATGTCTCGCGTGATGGACTGGCGGTTGATCGTGGCGGACTCTATATCAGGAGCAAAAAGGCCGCTGTCCAACCGAAAGCGGTCGCAGATTAAAAGTAAAAGATGCGGTCGGCGGAACGAGAGAGAAGAAACAATGGACCCCTCTTCTCGGCAGATAGAAGGTGGACCTCTCTAAAAGCCAATCAAAGGAATGACAGTCCGCTGCCCGCCTCGTAACCTTCAAAAGGGCTGGCTAAAGGCCGCCGCCGGATTGGGCACTCTCCGCTACTCCATATTGATGAGTGACCGGTCCGCTCTCGCTCCGAAACAATTGCGGCGCCTTCACTCGCGTACCGGACCGATCTCGTCAAGATTTCAATGATCGCCCCCCTAGTTTCGTTATTTTGTGGCTCCTCGAAACGTTAACTCCGTGGGAAATCGAGAAGCTGATATCTCGTTTAAGACACCTTGAAAAATTCCAGTTAATTTTACACGTTGCTTGCAAACCCATAAACGTCAACGGCCTGCCACACGTAAATTTTTAATGCACTAATACCTACCTATACGTAGTTACGTGTACTCTTTTACCTACGGATACTCGCATCATCCAACGAGTACGTTTCTCGACTTTCCGCGTCGAGAAAAATCCAGTAAATCGGTCAACCATTACACTGACCTATCCCAAACGTGTTCCTAGAAAATAGCAATCTCGCCACATCCGGTATCATCAGCAAACGCGCCCCTATCTCTCCCGTTAAAGATAACCGATAGAACGTGCCACATAAAAAACGCACAAACATGATCTACCGAAATCTCGGTGAGAAGGATCACGCGACGACAAGTATCGCAGATTTTTACAGTGTCGGCCGGATCAAGGGCGAGGGTCGCGGTCAGAGGTTCAACATTCGTCGGAGATGACGACGTTCGTGCAAAGGACAGGCAAAAAGCCGGGATCCTCGGCTTGTGTGATGCGGGACACGTGCGTTGACACTACCGTCGTTGTTCGCGAAACGCTGCCGTTCCACGGTGGAAGGGAACTATCTCTGGCCTCGAGTTTATCGGCCGGGGTTATCCGAGAAGACACAACTAACGACGTGTCATTCGATCTGCGTCAACTGTCGTCGTTTATCGTTTTAATGGCTCTCTAATTAGCGTCCCCGCGCTTTATTGACCGCTTCCGTCCTTCTCTCTTCTTGCGATCGCCGTCGTTCTTGCTGCCTACGATTTGCTGCTTGACGTTTATGGTGTACATGGGTGGGTGCGGAGACGAAAAGAGCGAAGTGACTCGTGACTGGTTCGATCGGATCGTTTTTCGTAGTTCTGGAGATTTCTCGAACGTTCGCGCAGCTGAAATTGATTGGAATTGTTTAATCCATCGGGGCACGCAGCTGGCTGGTAAACTGGGTAAGGATGATAAGTCGAATAATACACAAATGTCAGTCAGTAGAGTCGTAGAAGTGTAACGTTTCAAGCATGCTAGCTACAGCTGCACGCAATTATTTCTCCGTTTGGATGTTTAACCATCGTAGACGACACCATTTTCTGCGCGAAACGCAGCAAAATTGGCCCGTTTCAAAATTAAAACGTCGAAGAACGACGCGTGTATCCTGTTACGTACCACTCGAGACGTATCTTCGTTGGCTACGTAGCGTTCAGCGAACGCAAATACCTGGCCGATTTCGAACGATTAACTAACATTACCGGTTCAAGATTACGTTGTCGCTCGTTTAGCGAAGACGAGGAAAATCCGCTTCCTTCTTGCAGTGTTTCTCGTAAAGATAAAAGTGGAAACTCTACTGACGCACCTTTTTACCACGAACTCCTATCGATTGATTAATCTTCGGAAGCTGTCCTTCCGTGTCGTTCTTTACATTTCCCATCGCTCGATACATTTTAAAAGTCCTATTATCGTTGACAAGCATTCGATACGATAGTTACCTTTTTATAGTTTTATATTTCAACGATAGTTGGTTATTCGTAAAAATTTAAGAAACAAGAAAGTGAAGATTGCGAAGCGTTCAGCGCGAGTGATCGAATATTCGTACGATCACTCGCAGCTCGGCCGACACGAAAACAAACTCGATAGCGCGCGGTCGGAACGCGGATTCACACCCGAGCCGAAGCGAGTGTTAAATTTTCTGACGCGGAAGGCTGTCACGTTCGAAACTCGCCCATTTCTTGGTCAGCGTGTGCGCGCAACAGGCATAACGAAAAAAGACGAGTGTTTGGAGGGGCGAGGCGGGAGAGGCCGAGAAACAACAGGTTACCGTGGTACCAGAAGCGTTCCGTCTCGGCTCGGAGGAGGCGTAGCCATTCCAGCCGCATAACTCTTGGGCACAGAGGGCAATCTCTTAGCCCGACAATGCGTCGGTGATTGTGGAACAGGACCAGTCGTCCCGGTATACTCGGCTCGAGGTGAAAAGAGAGAAGCAACGACAGAACCGAAGAGGAACGCGTAGAAAAGGATCAAAAGCAACAAGAGCATCGAGTAAACGAAGAAGAAGACGAGGAGGAAGGGGAAGAGGGGAAGGAGGAGGACGAAGAATAATAAGAAGAAGTAGGAGGAGTAAGACGCGAGCAAGGAGGCGACCCGAGATAAAAAAAAAAAGAGCAAGAGAGAACGAAAGGCAGATAGGAGCCAGGTGAGATCACCGGGATGACGGATACCCGGTTTCACCCCGTAGAAGTCACAACAATGTTTGTTAGCCGGCGTTAGGCCGGCACGCAGCCAGCCTTTCCATCACGTTTCCTGGTTAGACTAATGGCCGGCACGTCGTGAGGTCCTGCGGGATGACTGGCTGTACGGTATACTGAAAACAGCGCATTTGTTAGGTCGAGTTCTCGCGGGATTATTACGAGCGGGGCCATAGGAGGAGGGCATAGACGGTGGTGAGGACCGCGCGCGGTATAGACGAGCCGCGCCGGGGACGGACCGAAAGCCCTGGCGACGAAACAAAAGAACAGGGAAGACCGATGCTCGGGGATAAATCAAGACTAACCAGCCGAGCGCAGCCTTTAATTCATGCGCGTGGGATGCGCTGCGGCGCCGCTCGCCCGCAAGGATACTCTTCCGCGCGCCCTTTCGACCGGCCCTCGCCAAGATTCGACGGTTACCACGAGGTCCGAGAGAGGGAGGTTTCGGTTGTCCCGCGAGGAATGGATCCTACGGAGGCACGAACGTTCGCACCTCTTCTTTTCCCTGTATCACGTGTATTACGCAGCTTCCGCTGAGAAAACTTTTCCGTCGAGTTCGTGCGTGCGACGATGACGTATAGCTGCGAGGATGGGCGCGAAAGAAACAACGAGGATTGCGTGCACGCTGGGCTTCTGCATTTTCGGACGACATCGTATTACGTGGACTAGAGGAAAGGCCAAAGTTGCGTTCTTCGAACATCGTTACTCCCGCGGAAGACAGACTATACTCAGTCTATACTTGACTTCATAATCTTTTCGCTGGATTTCAGGCAACGTACGCAAAGGTTAAATAGTCGCCAGAATTTGTTATTCTTGTCTATCGGCGAATCTGATAGAGCCATTTTAAGATCAATATTTTAATGGCAAGTTATTGTGAAACTAGTCTACGTGTATCAATACAGTATAACGCAATTAATCACTAACGAGAAGTATCGCCATCCAATCTTCCGGAATAAGTTATTTATTTGACAGCAGGAACATTAATCATTCGGTAAACATTCCCGATAATTCATTCTAACACAAGTTTTTCCAGTTTTCGACGAATACAAAAGGCATTGGTCCGCTTCCGTTCGAATCTAAAGCAAGTACTTCCACTGTAGGAAACGCAATTACGAATCGAATAAACCTACAAACCGCGCAGGATTTCGACCGGATCGATCGACTGCTCGATCGAACTTGTCCGATACCATTGAGAGCTTGAAGGGGCACGATGCTAAGTAACGGTGGCCGCGCGGCCGGTAGCAATTTATTCATTGCGCCCGCTAACTGGCCGAGCATTGAAAACCTGCCACGGTAATCTGCATTCATTTGAATAAATAACCGATCAATAACCAATAATAAGTTCGCCAATCCCTAGTTTGTCATCTTGCCGATTCCGGCGGGCTCTCTGATAAACCGATTCCGTGCACCTGGTGCACGTGGAGAACCATCGCGTTCCATTTTATCGCTCGCGCGGACATCTACGCGATCTAGGTCGCCGATTCAGCTGTTTCGAATACTAATGATCGTTTATCGCGGATTGCTGATGGTGCGGACTACGCATTGCAAATGCTACAAACGTTTTGTTTAAACGATCAAATTATTCGCTTTCTCCGCGTAGGATTTATAGTTTAATGATTTGAATATAAAATAATGAAAAATTATGCAAATAGCCGCAATGTATCTAGTGTTTTCTCTATGGAAAATTATACATTATATCGTAAAAGTATTGTTCTATCGTTGTTATACGCGATCAAGTAGCTAGCGTCCTAGTGCTATGCGGTACAGAGTTCTGCCTGGACCTGTGTCCCGCACAATGTCGCAAACTATCATCGTGGTAGCAATTACGCCATCAAAGCAACCCCCAAAGTGATGGGCAAACGATGAAAGGGCGGAGAAGTAAACAGACGAGGAGCAACAAAAGTGCAAGTGGGAATGTTCCCGCGTAAAAGATACTCTCTCTGGGCGGTGCGGTTCCTCGGCGAGCTTTTCGGCGAGAAAGAACGTGCGAACGTCTCGTCAACCTCGTCGTACTCAATCTCACTTGCAAATGCGGTTCCTGGGGTCTGAGGCCGCGTGTGTGGTAGCGCCTTCCATCGGTGAAGAAGAAGCGAGCCAGCTTAAGAAGAAGAAGATGAAGAAGAAGAAGAAGAAGAAGCACAAGAAGAAGAAGAGTAGAAAAAGAAGAAGGAAGAAGATGCAGGGGTTGAGGGAGGGGTCCAGCAAGCCAATTTGTGACTGACGAGGCGATTGGTAATAAGCAACGGAGGGACTCAAATTGCTTGAGTTTTTCTGCGGTCGTTCATTGGGTGTTGTCGTCGAGGTAGCCCACGAGAC
The DNA here is from genome assembly GCA_014737475.1 of Bombus confusus. Lineage (NCBI taxonomy): Eukaryota > Metazoa > Arthropoda > Insecta > Hymenoptera > Apidae > Bombus > Bombus confusus. The sequence continues at coordinate 4,360,425 of JACXIV010000008.1, read as the reverse complement.
TCTCCCAGGGTCCGTACCGGCGGAATCGAGAAGCGAAGGAAAGAGTAATAGAACCTCCGAGAGCACGAACGAAGATACCGAGGAATCGGGACGAGACGGATATTCGATTTTACGTGCAGGGATTTGGGCGGTTCGGCTGCGGAGGGGTAACCAACGTGAAACTGAAGAGGCAAGAGGCAATATCATTGACGAACAGATTGTTTAAATTCCTGCTGTCGCGTTTGGATTTCAGCATGATGCTGTAATTTCTAAATTTATCTTCTTGCGTCGTATTTGTCGTAACGTATCTCAGTAACATTTCCATTGAGATAAATAACGAACTTCCTTATTATTCGTTCTACAACGGATAAATCAGAATAACAAGGAAGACACGTCGACGTACGCGTAAAGTGTATCAAAAACGCGACGACAACAGCCTCAGAAACTTGCTCCAATTCTCCAAATCTAAACTCACCCATCGTACGCTGGAATCTACCACGCCTCGTCGAAACGCCAAACCGAATCGCATCCCTCGAAAACCAGCCCTCCCTCCTACGTTCGCCCGTAATTGGTGATCGAAGTACCCGAACGAGAAAGACAAAGAGAGAACTCCGACTGCCGGCATCTCTTCGCGCACACGTACAAACGCACACGCTTGGCGAGGTAGGAAAAAACAAAAGAGAAGGGGACCGTGAACGGCGGGAAACGGGGAATCGGAACGACGATCCGGGACGATCCCATTAACCGGGGCCCATATTCTCTGCATCGAGAGGTCCGGGACACGGGGATGAGGGAAGGGCACAGGTGCCCGCCCTTCCGTGTGTGTCTCTGTGGCCCCGGTCGGGCCGCTTCTGCTGCAGCTCTTCGTCGTGAACAGGCCTCGTAGAGAAGAGAACGGTGGGAGAAGAGGGGACAGAGAGATAGGGGGCCTCTTCGGTCCCTATATTTTAAGCAGCCCCGAACGTGTTGCAATCATCTCGAGACAATGGCCCACCGATCGGTCCGCCTCGCAAAAAGACCGGGGCCCGATAATAGCCGCGACGCATCGTCCACCACGCTTCGGGCGATTCCCCACCTCCGTTCTTCTTCGCTCTGCGCGCTCCCCGACTCTTCTTCCTCCCCCTCGGCTGTCTTTTCTCTCATTTTTCTTTCCCCCGGCGAATTCCTGCCATTCGTTCGCTGGCGACGCGTCGTTCGACCACGTTTTTCGGAGCCGGGGTGTCGAAGCGAGTTTCGGGAAATTTGCCTCGGCTGATGGAAAGGGTGGTCCGTCTATCCTCTTCCGTCACGCGTTTTAACGACAGACGTACGTATCGCTTGGCCGTATTGCTACGATCTTTCTGGATGTGCAACGTCGCACATCTGTCTTTCATTTCCAGGCGGCCTTGCGCGGTTAATCGCAGACGTTCGAACGATGTTTGTTAATTGAGATCCTGGTGTATGTTGTCAGTTCTTCGATTCGACTTAGATACGGATCAACTCGTTCGGCGATGATACTTTCTTCGTGGACAAATTCGCGATAGGGTCGATCGAGATCGGATGTCGTTAATTTGAGCGCGATGATGCGCGTGGGATCGGGGCAATTACGCAAGCCAGACGGCCGTTCGTTCAATTTGCCTTGATTTTCGACGGCTATCAGCTGAACGACGCGTGAAACTAGGAATACTTTTCGGTATAGCCGACAGCGATCGCATTGTCCGTCAGCGTAGCTGAACTCTTCTCGAACGTCGCCGAATCGGGTGCTCGCTTGTAATTAATGATTCGCTTGCCTATTGAAAAGAACGATCGCTGGAACTGCATAGGGTTGAACTCGTGTTTCAGGGCCACAACTCGCTCCTCCTTTTAGGTATGACAAGTGGAATTTTCTAACAGATGAGAAAACAGCAGCAACAAACACAAGTTGACTCGGTCCAATTACCAAGGGTGACGATTTATAAATTCTCGATCCAAATCCCAAAGTGAATTAACATCCTCGATATTTTCCAATCAATGTTCATTCTACTCCCCATTACTTTTCTCCAAAGTATCCTCGGCAATGTTTCTTCGATTGTACCCCTCCCCTCCCATCGTTCTCCGCGTTCCTCTGTCCACGATGGGTCGTAAAATGATAAAACGTCCGCGACGTTCGCTCGCCACGAGAAAGGAAGAGGAGGAGAAGCAAAAAAAAAAAGAGGAAAGAGTAAAGAAGAGAAGAAAGAACGCACGGCCCTGTTCTTGGAAGCTAGGGGGCTAATTGGTCCGCAGGACGAGACAGGACCATAAACTGTCGCCTGCAATCAAGGATGCGCGACTCTAGCCCGCGGGTGGACCCGTCCTTGCTCGCAACGCGACCAAACCGACGAACGAACGAGAGAACGGTCCCAGGTTTTATAAGGACCCCCCCGGCCTCCGGGCGCTTCGCCGCGGACGGCCCCAGAGACGGCCCTGGGACCGTGTACGAATTTACATTTAGAAAATATAATGAAGCAGCGTGAAGCGACCATTAGTCGTTCGGAGATGACAGACGATTTCGGACCCCCGCAGCTCCTCCCCCTCGGCCCGCGCGCGGGCCCCGCTCCCGACACCAGCCAATGAAACAAAGACCGCGCGCCCGGGGAACCGGGTCCCCTTAATGACACCGGGTCCAGTGGTTTTCATTAAGCTCGGCCTAGACCGCGCTCAATTATGAAACACGTGAGCGTATACCAAGCTTTTTTGCTCGATCATCGTTTGGTCATCGCGGAACTTCGTTTGGGACAGGTCTCGATTCTTTGTAGAGTAGTCGAGGAGCTTCGTAGGCCTGATGTTTTCATCCCGTGGAATGATTAGGAATTACAATAGTTAAGTGTTATTAAGTGCTCGTTCAGATTATTAGGTTACTTACTTTGCGGCATTAGGAGAGCAGTTTCAACGTTTAGATCGCTTTTGTTCGACGAGAAAGGAAGGTACAAGCTTCGTACTCGAAAGTTTAGAAAAATGACAATTAGATAGCGAGTCAATGGTACGTGGAGTTAGTAGAAAATGTATTAGACACGGAGATTTGGATTTCTCGGGATAACAATGGATCACGGCGTAAAGGATATTTGGGGTCGTAACTTTTTTTCGAATATGTCGTATAATTTCAATTCGAAAGTAATTATTCGAAGGATGAAGTGGACGACGACCGGAGGTATTTAGAGATTCATATATTCAAATGACTTTATTACTCTGTCAAGCATCAAATGGTTTAAGAGCTGTTGATAGCGACAAGTTATTCAGCTGGCCATTAAATGTTATTAAGTGAATATGCGATAGGATAAGTGGTTTAGTTCGCAAAATACGCATGACTAATGGACCTCGTTACTCCGTGCGCGATCATTCGCCCGTGTTCGTTCGCCGTTTTTCTGATTTAATGCTTCGAGGTGGTGTTGGCGAACGAGCTTCGTAGAGAATTTAGAGCAGCTGCATTTTTATTATCGAGAAGTCGCCGCGACGTGATGAATTAATATGCAGCTTGGACGATCGGGAAACAATTTTTCCCGAATGACTTTCGTGAATCTACTTGCAACGTAAATCCACTGTATCGATATTGTTATACGCATACACTAACACGTTAATAAATTTGCAAGATATCTCAAACATTTCGCCATAAGAACTTTTAAATGCCCGATACTTTAAAACGTATCGAATACTTATCCTCGAATCTTCGCAGTAGAAGACAAACTTAACTTTGAAATACGTAAGAAGGAAGAGACGGTCAGGGTCCCACGGAGCCAGTCCGCGAGCGGTAATTAAAGCTGTCCCGTCGACAAAATCGCTCCAGTTCGATTTCTGCTCGGTCGTCGTAAATCAACCGGACAGTAAAGGTCAGCCCGGCCTGAGAGACGTCGTGGCCGATCTTTCGAACCGAAGGATCGCCTAGAGCGCGAATCGATTTCGGGAGAAGGCCTTGGTTCCAGGACGGGGGCATCGGCGGCAATTAGTCGCGTTGGTTTTTATACTATCGATTACAGATCACGGTAAATTAGTTGTAAACGTATCTATCTACGAAATTACCTAGTACGCTGTACGAGAAAGTAAAGTACCAAAGAAGTTAACGCAGCCTGCTTTCAGTACGAGTCAATTATAAACACGCCTGTTTTCGATTAATCTTTTCCTATATTCGTATACAGATATAGGAAATGTTTTACATTTTTTATAAACTTTTACATGCGAGATTAATCTACAGACGAATAAAAAGCTCGTAGGAATCTCTAGAGGCCGAGGATCCGTTTAAAACGGACCGTTCCTACCTTTTCATAAGAGAGGCTCTCTTCTACTGTCGTCTACTACAAAAAGAAACGAGCAAATGATAATCACGAGTTCCTGTCACTCGTTGGACCTCGCCAGGAACGCCACGATACGCCAGGGACTATCCGTTTCTAGCCTATAGAAAGACGGACGATCTTGGGAGAGAAGCATCAGGCAACCGGGAGGCGTGTTCTCTGATTATTATAATTATTCCGATGCTGGCGCGGTCCTGGGACCGTAATTAACGCAACCGCGGGCTCGGGACATTTTGACAGATCCGAATTCCTGGTAATGATAAAAAATAGCCGTGGTCACGAGAACGAAGTGGCCAGAGAGAAAGAGGAGAGTCGGATAGTTGTCAATTACCCTCGTCGAGGCGACGGCGCTGGCGGAATTCACGGGGCAAGAAACAATTCGCGCGGAATTTGGTCCGGACTGATATACCTGAACCACGAATGGATCTAGTCCCGGGCCGGGTTGTCTGGCTAGCAATTAACCGGTTCGTCTCCACCGGCGTCATCCCCTTGGATCGTTTGGCCGCGCGTTAAAGAGGTGTCGTCTAACGATCTAGAAAATAACTCGGGAACGATGAACGTTCTAAGCCGGCTGACGGGTTTCACGAAGGAATTTTTCGACCGCGGTGAATGTTTCGAGGGGTGTCTGTCGATTATCATACGGCGCTCGAGAGTCTAACGTCCAAAGAACGTCATTAACTTTCTTGCGCAATGAAACGTCTTGTGTAATGAGTTGGATGTACTTAAACTTCGAACGTAAGCTTCAGATCCTTCTCTTCTTCGAAGATCTCTTTAGATATTAAACCCGAAACGTGATAAGAAATATGTCAAGACGACGAAGAGGAAAAGAAACGTACGGAAGCAAGCGTAGTAGTGCGCGTTCGTGTATGAGAAAGTGTAGAAGATAGTGGATGTTGGTAAAGAACATTCAGTTATCAGTAATCGGTCTATCTTTAGGATATACGAAGACACGTTTCACCGTATATGCTCTATCCTCTACATCTTCAGCATCTTCGAAAATCCTCTACGAACTTGGTCAAATCAATACGACTGCCGATTATACGCGAGCAATCCTTCGATATTTTTCTCTTTCTCTTCGGGAAACATCGAGCGGGAAGCCTGAATCTTTCGGTATCTGTTTACGAGCAACCGTTGTCGCGTTATTGGAAAAAAAAGTATGCTCGTCCGATACCATGTCAACGTTATTTGCGACAATCGATGTGACAGCTCGTTAAATTAAGGAGACATTGACGTAATCGCGTGACACGGATTGACATGCTCGGGACGGACCTTACACAGAATGTTATTGTAATTATCATTCGGTTGATAAACGGCACGGTACTCGTTCACGCGGATCGTCCTTATCGTTGGCGGCGCGGTGATCGGTCGACGGGTCAGCACTTTCGGCAAATTAAACAAACATAAAGATGAGATAGAATGCGCGCTACCCCCGTGTAGAGACCAGCGGGGACCCAATGACCCTCGGCTGGACATCGGCGAACGGAGCGGTAGAACGAAACGAACCGATCGCCGAGCGCCAATAACGGACGGCGATCCGATAATTAAATCAGAGAGTTATTCTCGTCACGCGTCCGCGCAATTATAATTAAGGATTTATTAGCGTCGGCTGCCGCCTCACCAACCCCCATCCCCGTGTCCCCAGGCTGCGCCACAACGCAACGTAGAACCGCCTCCTCGGCTTCTAACGACTAACAGGTCGAAAACTCCTTAAAGACCAGGGCATCGTTTAGCCTGGTCTCTCTGTCGGACGGTCGATCGTACGGCTGGGTTTGTCTTGCTTTAATGGCAGAAGAGGGCCTTTTCGGAGGAGAGACTTCTACCCCTCCTTGGTCGCCCAAGGGAGAACAAATTAAAAACTGTCCCAGTGGCCGTAAATAAAACGTTCGCCGGCATTCCGCCCATCTCCGTGTTGTATACGCTTTTGTAGAAGGCCTCTAGACACGCATCTACGCGATCTCTATACCGGGTCGTGTTCGAATTGGATACTCGTTCGTGGATATTCGAAACGACTACAGATCGGTTGATGCGGTTTTGCGGCTTGTTACCGATGGATTGCCATGGGTGAGAGAGAAATATCATCGTTATACATAGATGGTTTGCGATGGTAACGCAATGGTACCATAGTAGGATGCAATAGTTTAAAGTCACGTGGCATTATCGAAGGTTAATGAATCGATATCGGCGAACCGTGACAATAAATTGAACACATGTCCGGCTGAACAAAGTCGTACCCAGCTTATTATCAGTTTTACGACCTTGCACGACGCGAATACCGTTACCGCATTAATTGGAACGCTCTTCGGCAATTTGGCGATCGATCGTCTAACGTTTAATTGCACCAGGCGTTTACGATGCACGCGACATTTAATAATACCATAATGACAGGCGTTCGATGGAGAGAATCGGGACACGGCGGCTACCTGATAAATTCTATCGGTAGATACAATTATCGGACGCACGAAAGAAAGTATTAATTGCGTCCGGAGGGAAAGACACCGTGGCATTTGCTCGTATTTACGAGCAAGAACCATTTTCCAGAGAAACAGTCGATGGCACCGTGATTAATAGTCGAACGATCGAACGCAGATAATCGAGACGCGTTTACCGTCACACGCGCGACCACTGCTCACCCTCGATTCTTTCAGAACCACCATCGAAACTGTTTCTCTTTTCGCGGAATATAGTTGCGGTTGCGTGGAATTTTTATTTTTACATCGACACGTTCTTCTCAATCTAGTAATTTAATTCTTCTTAGAAAAACTTAAAAACTTTGCAATCCGGCATGACTGGAAACTTTCAGCAGACACGATATTTTAATCGTCTGAAATTGATAGTATGTAATACCATATTAGTACTTTTAATCCCGTGTTTTCAATCGTTTCTATCAGAGATATTTAAAAGTTTAAAGATTAGAAGGGAGGTTGAGAGATTAACGGAGTTTGATGTTCTTGAAGAAGCGATATGGGCAACAGATACGATGTCGACGTCACAACCAATTTTAGGATAAACTACTAATTAAAAATCGCAGCTGTGAAAAGCTGTTGCTTTCGCGATTTGTAATCGTTTATATAATTTTGTATTAATTTAGCTATTGTATCTATTACGATGAACTTTCATCTGCTCGATGATATTTACGTACTAATGGATATAATTCAATAAATGATATCTCTTCTTATCTTCGTCACAACTTTCTGTGTGACATCTCGCGAACCCGGTGTTATCCACTCGACTTGTTAGCCGAGATACCTAATTTATAACTGAATCTTTTACATAATAAAGTACGTACCTACTTGAACTTTTAAAAATAGAACAAGATATATTTTCTACACTCTCAAAGATAAAAAAAAGATACTACTACTCCATTGGCAAGGCGATTTCCAGGTAGCGAGTAGCGTAATAACCGAAGTATCTGAAGTATTTAGTTCTAGAAATGTTACATATGTGTAAGTTATATAAACGAAGTAGTTGGAATAGTTAACCAGAAGATCGTCCCTAGCCCATTAAAATGACAAAACCATGCAGTATCTCTCGTCGCTCGTCTTGAGCGTCGAACAAATTATGCAGTCAATTTCGAGTCGTTACATCAACGTCTTGATTATTCCTCGAGTGGAACGTTTTCAACACCCGTTAGATAGTTGGCCTGTCCACGTTGTATTTTAGGGGAAGGATGAGATACTGGGTCCTGGCGCCGCGCGGTTCAAAATAATGACACGGGGCCCTGGCCGCGGTCCCATCGGGGGAACTTTTAATTACAAACTGATGACCAAGCCAAACCTAAAAATATTGTCTTCGACCCGGTTGTATCCTTGAGACAGAGGTGGAGAGAGAGAGGGAAAGAGCGAGACGGATGGTTGAATATATTAACGCAAAGATCGATTGGTGCGTTCCCGTCGCGGTCAAGTGCGACCCATTATTTATTTAAGGTCCGCATTTTCGCGCCGCGTCGCCAAATCGCTTTTATATTTATTAGCTGACGCGATTTACGTCGCGCCGGCATAATTAAAGGATCAACGCATTCGAGTGACTCGAAGCACTCGCAACGTGTCATTTTGAGCGCTGCGTTGGCTTGCGATTTTTGTTCGAGGTGAGGGAAATTGATAGTTGTAATCTGGTTGATTCGCAATTTTTATCCGAGGTTAGAAAAATCGATACGAAGAAACGTTTCGCTTTTCTTTTAAGCGATTACAGCCTTTTTTAACGAAACTGAGTACTATGTTTATCGAGAAACGATGTCGAAGATTCGTACGAATATGGAAGAAATTTTTTGCAAACAGAGATTTAATAACACAAACGATAAAATTGAACGAACGGCGAAAAATTATATTCTACGAACCGATATTTAACCTATTTAGACCGTCTAACTACGTATAATTGCAACGTTCACCCCCTTGTAATTATCAGTTAATTCTGCAACAGAATTTCCAATTAGAGTCCTTCAGTCGGTACCTTCTCCAGCGAAATAACACTTATCTTCGTCTAAATCGAACGATTTCTTTCGAAGAAAATTAACTTATTCACTTGCACACCCAGCAAGGTTTAATAAAGTCCAAGCTGGGCGGACCAACAAGAGAATCACGTGCCAGAAACGCGGCAAACACGGCAATTTGCCGAAATTTTGTTCCCCACGACAGAGGGGTCAGCGAATAAACAAGAAACAACCGAGCACAATGTATTAGGTCCATGGTGGATCGCAACAGAGAGGGAGGGAAGAGCTCGCGTGAGATATTCCTCTCGCATGGTACCCTATAATTAAAAGCGAACAACGTATCTGTCATATCTGCCAGACTCGTTCGAGCCACTCTAGTTCCATCCTCCGCTTTCACCGTTTTTTTTTTCTCCATTTTTTTTTCTCTCTTCTCGCTTCACATTTTTACTTCGGGCCCGTCGTTCTGCTCGCTGGAGAAAATTGCTAGAAATCCGGCCAGATAAAGGTGTGTAATTTCTTTCTCGCGTCTCAGACCGGTGACCCGAAATTGCTTCGAATCTCACGCGTTTCGGAACGAGCGAACACGCATCGCGTAACGCGTGGCTTTGGCTCTTGCGCTGCACTTTCTTCTATTTGATATTCCAATAGATTCTTCCCGCGAGACAAATTCGAAAGACCATTCGATCTTGTCCTCTTCGCACTTTCTCTTCTGCAAACCTCGATCAGCCAACGTCGTCTCACATTCGAATCGTACTTCACCGTTCTCCGCGACCATGCTCATTTACATACTATGGCACAACGATAGAATCGCGTTCTCTAAATCGTGCATGCACGCGGCCATCCCTCGATGCTGATCGTCGACGATCGTCGGTGGTGCAGGAAGTGGAAAGACGATTTCGTGACGGATCGACATCGCGCGTTCATTCACGCAGGTGCGAAGAACGCGTAATCCGCGGTGATTTCTCGTGGGCGGATTGCACTCACCGTTCAGGGGTGTGAGAACGGTACCAAGGGGTCTCTCTCTCTCTCTCTCTCTCTCTCTCTCTCTCTCTCTCTCTCTCTCTAATTTCCGCTTCAACCAATTCCAACTTTGGTGGAGGCAAGCGAGCCGCGTATAACGTAACTTCTGGCCGGGGCAATCTGACTCGAAATCACCGTTCGCTGAATTATCTCTGCCGGTAACTGCGTGCCGTTCCCGGATTGCAGCAATTACCCTGGCCTGGGTAATTATCGAGGAGAAGGACTCGAGTGTTGTTTAATCTGTGATCTGCTGGCCGGGCTTCTTCGATTACGTCAGAGAGCCCCGAAGGAAGGGAGGCGAGCAGAATCAGCCTGGAGGGGGGCCATTCGGTGTCTTTAGCTCGCCTCCGGGTTTCTACCTCGGCCGCGATCTTTCTTTCTTCCTTCAAACGCCTCTTCGTTTTCCCTTCTCGCCGATTCTTAATTGTTCGAAACGGTTTCGCGTCGCTGGATCGGGTGAAACTGGGTCCGAAGTTCCGAGCGACGTTGACTTTGCTACTTGAATACGTACTCGCATATGGTATTTAAATGTGAACAGAATTGCAGACGTTTCTGGTAGTTGTTTGGATTTGTGAAACAACGAGGACCTTAATTTCGAAAATTTAATCGAGATCTTTCGTTGGATCGCTGTTGTTACTTCATTCTATTTTATTTTATTTTGCTAAACATCTTAACGCTCGTTCCCTTCTCGACAAGGGGCTGTCGATTCTTCGATAAGGAACGATCGTGAGCTGGTGAAACTAGAGGACTCGTATTTCAAATCAAAACTGTCGAAACAGCTAGGACCGGCTTGAAATTGGCGCAACTTCTTCCTATCCGCACTGCACCGGGGATTGCCCAAGCTCGAGTTACTGCCCCGCTCCGTTTTATTAAGCAGATATCCCGAACCTTTAAAGGTTACGCTTTATCCCGTCATATCTATATTGGCGCGAACTTATTTTTCCTCGCTGCCGGGTTTTTTCCTACTACTTGCAACTTCGTCCCGTGCAGCAATCTCGTCTTCAACGAATCACGAGTCGACACGAAATCCTCGCTGACGAAACTACGGTTTGACATGACAAATTGAGGTCGTAACGTTGAAGTAGGTTTTTTTAACCGTTTTTCCTGATCCACTTGTGCTTTCTTGATTTTATGAAGTCGCTATATCGTTGAATATATATAGAACATAGCTGAAACAAAAAATGCTGCTGATGATCTATGGCCAGCAGCCGATCGCGGCTACCTCGCGTGCCGAGCTGACGCGCGCACAGTCTGCGATTACGCAATTAACATTCGGTTTAATTACCTCTCCGCGAAGCTTAACGGCTAGACAACGGGTCCGCCCGTTGCCCCGGTCACCGGCGGCGGCTCGTTCCTCTCGCGGAACTGCCCCTTCTCGTGTTGCTTCTCGTTAGTCGGATAACACCTGGCTAGCTTCGTGCTCGTTTATTTGGATTAGCTACAATTGCACGAGGGAATCGTCAAGATGACTCTCTACCTACCTAAAAGCACAGTGGAATCGAGGCAGTGTTGCTTTAAAATGCCAAGTTTCATCTTGCTCTGCTGCTTGGTTTAGAAATCATTTCTAAAATTCTTTAGAAAAACAAGCTTCTCATACACCTTTATCTGTATGTGTGAGCATTTATATACCGAAATAACGAAACAGCTGTTACTCTATTTTGACGCGGGTCCCTGTACTTAACGATCCGCGAGAATACGAATTTATCCTTAAAAGTCTACAAGTATATGAATTTGTACAAACGTATGCAAAGCAATTTACGTTGACCAATGATTCTAATAGCAGATACGGATACATTCGCTATCCCGTTTACATTGTCCGAGAACTCGGCGCAGCTGGCCATCGCTCGGCCAAACCCTATCAGAAACCCACGGAGAATCCTCATGTCCCGGAGGACTGTCTTCAACATCCCAGTCATATCCGCGTTCCACGAGGAGAAGGATGCGCAGAGACCCGAGTAATCTCGTTCACGGTTGTAATACCGGCTGCGTTTCTACGTATTCTCGAGCCACGTCCTTATGGAGATCGGAGGCGTACGCCCTAGGAGCATTAGGGCTTGGACGTCGCCGCGGTCGATCCTAGGCGGAGGACAAGAAAGAGAGAAAAACGGGAATGGAAGGCTGGATACGAGGTGAAAATAAAAGGATCGTGAAATGGGGTGGCGGGGTAGAGAAAGGGGCACGAGAAACGCGGATGAACAGCGCGTACAACGTCGGGCCAGTGGAAGAGGTGGTGGTACGTCGGGGACGGGGACGGGGAACGAGAAGAGAAGAGAGAAGAGGCCGGGAGCTATGCGTGCTCCGCCCCGCCCACGCTTTCAGAGACCCACGACTCAACTTGTCCACCTTCTTCTCAGCGTACAGCCACCCACAAGAGTGTGTCTGATGCACCGTGCCACCCTGCGCCCCGATGCAATCTGCCAGGATGCGAACCTTCTTCCTCCGCTTCCAGAGCAGAGAAAAGCTTCAGAATACGGAAGATCGAGCGGGACAGAATCTAACGTTTGGTCGCTCTTATTTCCACGAAGGGTTGAGTTTTCGGGATTCTTACACAGAATTACGTGTTACGCGCGAGATCGGATAAGAGCGACGTTAGGAGTACGTTTACGTGGATAGTCTGTTGGATAATTTGGCTACCTTAAATGGAATTGAAGAGACAATTAGTTCGCATAGAATTACGCTATTACGTCGCGAATCAGAAAATTTAAGAAATTGCAAGTATCGTTCCCGTCTTCGAGTTTATCAACGTTAGCAACGCTATCTCAAGGCAACTGTAAACCGTTTCGATTCCATTAAACTTTCACGATAAAATACACACACGTTAAACAACCATCAGGAAGAACTGTTTCTCCAGAGAATGTCCATAGTTGGTGGGTTTCCGTCTCGCAGGTGGCGAGGTCCCTTTTGGTGCAGACCGTACTGGCAGGGTCCAAGAGCCGCAGGCGCCATCTTCTGGAACGCTTATCCCGGTGTATCCGTGCAAGCAGGTCTTCTGCCGTGTCTCTCTCTCGCATTACCATAGCCTGACCGACGAAGAACGGCGCGCCCTCCTCCGCGCTCGCCTTCCCCTCGGCTGGCCATTATTCTAATAATTCCTCCACGGTAGTTTTCTTTTGCCTTTTGCGGGCTATTTAGATTAATCTCGCCGGTTTCCAACTCGCTGCCGTACGCAGACTGTCCCGTTACGAACCGCCCTTGGGGTCATCGCGTGAAACGCGAAAAAACACTGCCGACGCTTGCGAAACCAATTACCTGGCTTCTAGCTCGAAAATTATCGCTATCGCACGGAATATCAGCCATTTAAAGCAAATCGATTTAGTTTCCGATATTTGGTTTCTAAGGAAACGATATATTCGACGCAGACCGAATGCCGCCAGGAACGTGCGCGTCATTCGACCGACGTTCTTCGCGTCGACAGTTACAATGGACATTTATAAAACAAAGATTCCGAGTGAAGAACGAAGCGGACAATCACGCAAACCACGCAACGCCCCCGGTTCTCCAACGAAAGGACAAAGGCGTACCGGAGCCGTGCAAATATCGAGACGGTTAATCGCGTCCGCGGCGAGGGTGGCTGGTGTTGGTGTTTGGAAACAGTGCCGAAACACTGTGCAAGCTGGAAACGAGCAACGGGTCGAGTATTGTCTACGCGGAGACAAAACCGGCGCTCGACCTTTTCTATGGCTGAATGGACCGACGAAACGAGAGAGAAGCGAAAAGAACCGCGGCGAGAAGCCTTTGTCTTTTAATCGTCGCCAGCCCCAACCCCGAAGGGGACGCCGCGTGGTCGAGGGTAGCTCGCAGTCGCCTGACAAATGGCTACCGGCTCTCTCTCCGGTCTCCCTTTGCGCCGCCGCAATTCAGCCGATTTTCAATGCCCGGTTTTATTCGTTTCGAGAAATCGACCTGCCGTCCCTTCGATGATAGAACCGAGTCGGCACGCTCTTTCCCAGTCCGCACGATGAATTATCTTCTGTCGCGTAGTTTAGTCCTTCGTTTAGTCTTGCGAGGGTGGGACCAACAGGGCGAGGAATTTGTTCTGGATGTTAGCCAGGGTTTTCCGTTCGGTTTTTAACGACAGTTTGTGTGGTAGGTCCGTTACTTGTGTTTCCATTATTGAGAGAAGCGTGTCGTGTGCTGTGGTTTCTAGAAATTGCTTTTAAACCATCCCTGAGACTATCCTTGCGACATCGAAGTATGTAACGACAAACAGGAGAGAAAGTCGTTAATCGAAGCGGCCGACCAGTGAAGATGCAAACTCTGTACCTGTGGTCGTAATAAAGCATTGCGATGTTGTTTCACGAGAACTCGCGTGTAGCATCATCAACAGGAGGAATCGTGCCACTATCTCCCGATCAAATAGGCGGCCGGTCTCGTGGATGGTTGTCACGCGGCCGCAAAACGAGTCGCCGCGCCGCGCCGGGTCGGAAAACGATTTATATAGATCGTCGCCGCGGGGGTCGTATTGTCTCTAAGCGGGGTAAAGCCACGCCGCCGACCTTGCCTCCCTCCGACCCGCTTTTTCGCCCGGTACCACCCATATTCCGAGAGACGTATACGCCGATCAGCTTTCAGAATTCGTGTTGGACGCCGCGGGTGGCCGGCCCGCGATCCTAATAATTACCGCACCGGGAACGAGGTCTTCATCGTAACACACGCCGCTCTCGTTCGCCTTCACGATCTTCCGTGCTGTTCTTCCTCTTACGTCGTAGAATGGGATCACGAATTTGCGAAATCCTTCGGTCGATTTACTTTGGAGTAGTCGCGCGGGCGTGAGAGGAGGACGAGTTAGAAACGCGAGCGGTTGATTCACTTTGAATTACGAAGATGTCCTGTAATACGTGTTAATTAATAACGTTATGCAAAGCGTGCAAGTCTGAGAAGTCGTTAATTGCTATTAAGAGATAGTTTCAAGAAGGCATTGACTTTGAGAAAGTGGATTGAACTTTTATGCATCTCCGGAAAATCTCAGAAAATAATACTCCCAAGATCTCGTAATCGAAAGAGCTACATCAGCGATACGAAGTATCCCAGATTCGTAACTTCCAACTTTTCCCTTCGCCAATTACCGCTTCCTCTTCGGTTCCACCTACGCTCTCGTATATTCCAGAAACCCGACATCAACGGTTTACAAAAAACTCTGCAACCACGAGAAACTTGAAACAAGCGTGCCAGGTGGCATTTACACGCTGTCGATCGACCGTGTATACCGCATCGACTCGTCGCCATCGTGTATAAAACTGTCCGCGGCGAGCGTTTCTTCCGTCTTCGCAGCTTCCTCGCTTCCTGCCGCACGGAAAAGATGTTCGTATGATAGAACAACGGCGCGTTGGAATAATCGTTTCGAAACTCTCTATGATTAGATTATAGTTAAACGCGCTGCCAGCCAGTCCTCTCTCTCTCTCTCTCTCTCTCTCTCTCTCTCTCTCTCTCCAATGTTTACGTTATATGGTCTCATAGAACCGACGCACAGCACCCTCAACATCTATTTCTGTGTCATCGGTAAGTACACAAACTCACGGCTACGGTGCACGATGAGCCGGGAGGGGCTCGAAAAAACAAATTACAAATGATTCTTGACGGGAGGCTCGATTCGAGACGCCCGCCCTCGAAAGTGGATATTTCCGAGAGGCCGGACGCTATCGCCTGTCCTCGTCTTTCTTTTACCGATACATAGTGGCCAAAGGAAGGGCGATAGGTGGCGCGGTAAGCGCGCATTCCCTTCAGCGGGACCTCTCGAGGACTCTATTTCCGTGTCATTGATATTACAATGCTCGAGAGAGCGCGGACCAAGGGAACACGAGCTGAGAACACGAATTATAATGACACTCGACTGGCAGCCGGCCTCCTCGGAAGCAAACACGCTGTCTCCGGCCAGTTCGTGCATAAATTTATCGGCTTTCGGAGCTGTCTCGACGGATAAGACGAGGATAGGCTGAGCATTCCAAGGAGGAAATTGGAGTTTGTTTTTGGGGATAGATCGATGCCAAAGGAACTTGTGTTTCGAATCGAAGTTTTTATTTGCTTTGGAAGTTTGTAGGAATAAAGATTTACACGCGGAGTCGCTAGGTGGTGACTTACGTTGTAGCGTGCTATAAAGATGTTGGCTGATATCTTCCCGCAACAGCTATCCCGGTATGTTCACAGTCGAAACATGTAAATTTCTCGTAAGATTTGCACGCGCGATATATTATATCGAACGGGCTAACGAATGTAACGAGCATACAAAAATACTCTTGGAACATAGATAAAACCAGTCGATTAAACCAACTCATCGCGCCATTGAGATTGCAGGCGAGTGACACGAGACCAGAGTCACCGATCGGTAGAGAACAGGCGAAGCACGAGTCATTCTATCCCAGCAAACGCAACGAACGTCACACACACGAGGTCGAAAGACGTGAATCTCGTGGGCCGGTTTACACGCGGCGACTCGTAATCCTGTGCAGCGCGAAGATCTCTCCTCGAGGAGTCCTCGGAACGAGAATGTTTACATTGGACCGCATTGGTGGCAGCTCGGTTGAACCGCTTCCATCGCGGACACAAAGAACGTTTTATAGTCTGGCGTCCCCGGCGATGGACGTAGAAATTCCACCCTCGTCACGGCGTGTCGCGGCCGGCGACAAAACACCACAAAGCCAGCCTTGTTAATTACAGCCGGCGTAACCGGCTCCATCTGCATCCGCCGCCGCCTTCGTCGTTTTCCGAATCCGACGAAAAAAACCGGCTCATTGAACGAACGTCGCGATCCTATCGTCGGTACGACGGTATAAAGTAACTGGAATCGAAACACTGTTAAACAACGTCGTGGCAACTGTTCGTTGGCCGTTCGATTTGCGATGTGTTTTGACTTGCCATTGCTTAGGTCGCTGGATGGTTATATGAGTTTATGGGAAGTTGGAGGTGCGAAAGTTTACAAATTCGCTCCGAATATTCTCTTCGTATTTCTTAAAGTGAAATATATAAATTCGATAAGAAGATTTCTCGTTGGTAATTTGTAGTAATTTGTTCGGAACGATAATGACGAGTCATTCTGTTAGAGCTGTTTCTGTCGTGTTCTGTACGAGTCTAGAGATCCAGCCAATGTTACGTCTGGTCGTTATCGTTCGAAATGTCAGCACGAATTTTTGATAAACTACGCTCTTATCGAGGAAACGAAGCCAAGTGATTTATGGTATACACGTATATAGAACATTGCGAAATAACGTTTACAATAAACTATGGAAGGTCTCGTACGATCAGTTACTTGTTACACTATTGGATTGGATGTTACGTGTCATCCGTACTAAATTTACTTCGAAGAAATAAACAACGAGAGAAGACGATCTTACGTAACGATCGAACGTTTAAACAAATAGCGCATCTACGCACGTGCCCGGCTAAATGTTTGAGAAAATTCGCTTAATGACTGTCTTTCGTTTAAAAAAGCAATCTAACAAGTATCTTTACGTACAGAATAGTTCGAAAAGGCGAAAAGCTGGCGAATTCCTGGCTATCGATAGTCGATCGACGAACTCTCGGTTCGGAGCGCGCAGTCGTTTATTCCGGGACGGCGATCGTCGGCTCGGGCTTGTTTATACTGGGTGAGACAGAAATACAAGAGTGTCGCGGCGACGCGAAACATCTGTCGCGGGGACCGTGCAGGCGTCGGCCTGGTCACGCCGCGACTATTTTCGCTTCGCGCCACGCGATTACGCGACTGACAGTCAGTGACAACCGCTTTCTCGCTCGATTTTCTCATAGGTAACCAAGTTGACAGCGTCCAGAGACACTTCCTTGAAGTCGGTCGCCGCTCTCGACCACCCATGTCTATCTGTGCGTCGACTGTCGCTCGAAATGCCACGTCGAAATGCCCTTCGTGCCTATTGAAAATGATGTTTAATATTCCACGGATCGTATCGTTGCGTTCATCAAATTTTACGTTCTGTGATGTGGCCAAGCAGTGGCAAGACGAGCTCTTTCACTCAGACGTTTATACTTTAATATTAAACTAGAGTTAGCACGCCGATGAAATTAAATTTATAACTTTTCCGCATAATTAAGAGGTGTACTTCATTGCTATTAGGAACGCGTAACGCAACTTCACATTCTGTCACCTCTATCCTTCTAAATTGGAGATTATTTATAATTTCGTTGCTGGTGGGGAAAATGGCCTTGAACAGCCAATTGATTTCGGACGAACGCTAGCTGCCGCTTATGCCGCCTAACTCCATTAGCCCGTGATCTTCGTATGTACATACTCGGCTATTAAATAGCGAGAAAATTGCTTCGGTTCTTGTGTTAGTCATTAAATCAGTAATGCCGCATAGGAATGCAGCACTGCGAAATAAAACATGCGCATAGTGATAAATGGTACTCTTAGAAAACTACTAGCAGGAAGTGAGTATTTCAGTGGAGTGAACTCAATGAGGAATGAACTGAACGACGATGGTACGGGTGGTCATCGGAGAACAGTGTTATTATAGCTGTAAAATAAACGTAACCGAGGAGGTTCTTGAAATATGTGTGAATATTCTTTTAATCGCATTTTATCACGTTAAATTGTTTTAACTGTGTTTAATTGTTTTTAATTGTTTCGATTGTTTCCGTTAAGCACGATGTTTCTACACTTTCGCTTTATCGCCATTAAAGAATATTGCTGGAATATCTTAATCCCATGGAAGTACATAACGTTCGAAATTACTTGAAACCTGCCTACCGGCGTTTCGAATAACCTGCTATGTTTTAGTTTCGCATTAGCAGCATCTTCTTCGACTAAACTCTAATTCGGAAAATCCTCGCGGGGTAAAATTAAGTTCCAATCGTCGGTTACGTTGGCAAATCGAGAACGAACGACTACCGTGTAGCTCAAAGTACGTAAAAATAACCGAGCCGAGGCAACAACTCATTCCAGCACCCAATTGCTCATCCAGCTCCCTGATGCGCTTGCATAAACGAACAATAATTCCCAGCTACCGATCACTACTGTATCATTCAATTTCCATACATGCGTTCTCAGCTCGTTTCACGTAGCCTGCAGCGTGTCTACCGCGTTCCGCGGTTTCCGTCCTGCAGCAGGGCCGATATTAAATTCCGCTTTCGTTTTCGGAGGTAGAAAGATCAGCAGGAGGCGGGTTCCAGGCCTCGCCGGAGAAAACGGCAGCTGTCTCGACCGACGCGTAATACCTGTTTGCGGTACGATTCGAACGTGACCAGGGGTGGTGTTTCGATTTATTAAAAAGGCGGGTATCGCGTAATCGCGAGCGTGCCCGACACGAATCCTCCTTGACACGAAACTTTGTCGTCCTCGTGGTGGACTGGCTGTACACGACAAAACCTGTCGTTAGGCAAAATGTCGCCTGGCGGGCTTGCGTGCAGGAATGTAACGCGAACCGGCCATTACGCGACGCGGTGTCACCCGGAGCTCGGTAATTTCGTCGAAAGCCCAACGCTACGCGATGCTTTGAGACGTGGCAAAAACCATGGGTCTTGCATTCTTGCCATTTCCAACGATTTTGCCCGTGCACCGTTCTTCGTGCCACGGCCTTCCTTTTTCTTTCTTCTTCTTCTCTTGTAGTAGGGGGTTTCTGCTGGAGGTGAGCACGTCGCGTCGCCGCTAAATTATTTCGTTCCACTTTTCAGCCGGTGGCCGACCCATGCACGAGAAACGAGCGTTTACCGCGATCGCTGTAGCTACAGTTTTATTCATCTCACCAGAGGAGTAGAAAATGATCTTCCTTTGCGAAAACACGAATTAACGTGTCTCGAACGAAGCGGTTAGTTCAAACAGATGGCCAGACGAGTCAAGAAGAACGATAGAAGATAAAGAAACACTGGAAACAAAAGTTCGCCTTCTCCGTTTCCACATGTCGCGTTTCCATTGTCGCAAATTAACCGCCCGACCTGTTTAAGATCCACTCGTAATATCCCCGAAACGAACGAAAAAAGAGAGAAGAAATCAACGAAATCGTGTCATGGCTCGAACGACGTTTTCCAGTTTGTATATCCGGTACTGTCTTTGTTTCCAATCGAACAATGGTCGCAAGGCGTTTCCTCTTACTTTTCGCTTTTTCGTTCGACGTAGAACGGCCCTTCCGACGATTGACAGCGTGTGCACGCGAATCCACACGCCTATCTAGGCTCCGCAGAACATATGTTACGCGAGGAGTTAAATTGGGGCGGGGGGCGGGGGTCGATAAACTGGAGGATAAATCGGGATTCGCCTGAACACGCTAATTATCTTGGGACAAGATACGGACGAGATGGACAATTAGCTTATTCCTTTTTGTTTAATTTTTGGAATAGTTCCGGCACTTAGCGGCACAAATAGCGTTTATCGTTTTAAAAATTTCATATCTGTCCAAGCCGTGAAAACGTATCGCGGCACAGAGCAAAGCTGTAACTTAATTAGACGATGCTTCTAAAAGTTCAAATACGCGACTAGCTGAAAATTCGCAAAATCTGGGCTCATGCCGGTACGATTTTCAGTTGGACTATTGAAAGCAGCGAAAACCTCAACTTACGAAACATTCGCCGCCTGATCCAAGACGAAAACGCGTTGAGAACGTCGACGGTTTCGCGACAAAGCGCGACGTTCCGTCCCGTTGCGAATCACCTTCGATCCAGCCGAACTATCTCGGATATCTGGAGCTAGTCCCCCGTAACGGAGGATCCGGTCGAAGAACGGACGAAAGAAACGCAAAGAAGAAGAAGGGACCTCGACTGCGATCCCGATAGAAGGACCTTGGCGAAGAAGCAGAGTAGCAGGCGGTCGAGTAAGAACTCGGAATCCAATCGATACAAATTGGGAATGCGATGACGATGCGCGTTTTCGCTGGTCGAGCAGGGCCAGTCCAGCCCGGAAAAATAACGAAAGCCGCAATTATCGGCTCGTTTTGCCGATTTGCGGCCGGCGTGCTGGTCATTAGGGTCGCGGCGGAAACAATGGCACCCAGGGTGTCAGAAATAATACAAATAACCGGGCCGGTGAAAGTGCTGTTTAGCCCGTAATTTCCTTTCGTGGCGAACACGTCGAAGGGCGGGGCCCGGTCGCACCTTCGATATTCTTCGTCCGTGCTTCGCCACCCCCTCGTGCGTCTTCTCTGTTTCTTTGTTTCTCGCTGCACAGGTTCGAAGGAAAAGAAAGGGAGGCTGAACGAAGAGGAGATCCTGGTGGATCGGGTGGGATGCGGTTTTCTACGATGGTAGAGTCATCATCGTGCATTGTTTTTGCGAGAAAAGTCCGTTGTCATCGCGGGGAAAAAGGTACCGGCGTGACCGTCCGTCCCGGAGGAAATCGACGTTGTTTTGTCGATTTTGGCGCGAAGGCTCGAGAGCCGTTCGAGATCTGATCGTTGATTTGGGGACACGGTTTTTGTCGGCCAAGGGAGAGTTGAATGCCACTCGTGGAATCGGGCCGTGGGAGACTCACGGGACGCTGCATGGTTTGTTCAATTTAATTTTGCGGTTAGTTAATTGCGAATGGCGGAGTTTGGCAAAGAAAGGTACGGTGTTGGTTTTTCGGTATGAATCGAGGAGAGATTCGAGGTTATCGATGCAGTCGATTCGTCGCTTCCTTGGTCGGATGTTTTATCTGCAACGTGATACATATTTTGTACATTTGCTGTAACTTTGGTCCTATATCAGAAGGGTAAGAATCTTCTAACTCGTAGTTACGCGTGTTCTATATGTTCCACGACGGTTTATTCGTTCCGTTTTGGCGAAACGATTATGCAAAATGGCAAATCGACGTATGTCGCAATCGAGGGACCAAGGACTTGGGTTTGCCGCTCGCCTTGGTCCTACGGATCCAGAATTCAGGTAAAGATGCCAAGTTGGGACACAATACGCCTCTCAGCAGGCAAGTTATTATTACCGGCTCGCCATTGTCCGACTGTCAACAATTAGTTTAGATGATGCTTCAACATCCTGTCGAACAATGCCATCTGAACTGCGCGTCTCGCTCCGGGCTTCCTGGAGAATGTAATCGTTCGGGGAACGGTATCCCTCCCTTATCCCTTCCTGTCCTTCGCTTTTCAAGTTTCGGACAGATTTACGCAACTTTCGCGTGCGAGTGACCGACGACGTTAACATCAGCGAGGAAGCCTTTCCTGGGATTTTCGAATCACATTAACCATAACTTGTCAAAATCGTAATTTGCTACAGCTGCGTATCTGTTACAATTTAGATACTATAATTTTTTTCTATAACGAACGTAGAATATCGTGAACTCTGCGCCATTATCCATTCAATAAACGAAAACCTTCCCATTCAGAAGGATCTGTAAAACCGCGCAAACAGCGTGTCAAAAAAGATCACCTCGAGAAGGTTCCCCACGCGAAACTCAACTCCCGGCGAAAGCCGAAGAGAGCACCGAATCTGTAGGGCCTAGAGCGAACGACAAAAGACGAGGGAACGGGGAGAACGAGGGTCCTGAGGCGGTTGCATCGGTCCGATGGCAGGCGGTTCGCAAGGATGATACAAAATATTAATATCGCGCGCGTTTCCCTCATAACTCACGGGCCGGTGAACGCGTTACGCACGCTCGACGGCGTCTATATCCCGAGGGATGACGGCGTGGGGCCCCGGGATAAGCAGGATGCCGGGACAGAGGGTTTGGCTGGCTTTCGAGGGTCCGGGGGGGGGGGGCGCAGGGGCGCGTGTCTTTGTGCTTTTAAAGGCTCAAGGACCCATTGTGGCGTCGACGAATCTCGCGTGCGTTCTCGAGGAGCCGAACGTCCGCGTTGGAAAAGCCTCCCCGCGGCCCCCGCCGCCATTATGCGCCGACATAACTCGTCAAAAATATTGTGATTGGTCGGCCATTGAACGCGACGTTACCTGGCCGTGTGTCCGCGAGTGAAAAAAGCGTCCCGACAATGGGGACAGACAGAGCGTGCACGAGGCTCGGTGAAACTAGGCTGTTCTTTCCTTTTATTTTTCCCGCCTCACCCCGCTTCATCCAGGTACTGGCGGAACCGGAGGACCAGCAGGGTCTTTATGGGTTAAAGAATATCATATTTTCTCGGTCGGTGCGCAACGTGTCTCTGGAATTCCATATGACGCATGGACAAAGGAACCGGCGGAATACGGGTCGGAAAAGTCTTGAGGATGATGAAGTTCGACGCAAGGGAACCTCGCGATCTAGGTATTAGGGGGTGCGCGTTTTTGGCGGTCTGGTTTCATTTTGAGTGCCATCGGTGCTTCTCCGGCATTCCAGACTAATGCACGCGAATTCTAGATGTTTTTTTTTTCGTTTAGAAGAGCAGTTGGAACGTGGGTGAATTCTATGGGTGGAATTGTTGCAACTTATGGAACTGGGTGGTAGTATCGGAAGAACTTGTTCTCCTTGTTACATCTTTCTGTTTGCCTAGGGTTAGTTGCCGAGGGTGTATTGTTAGCGAGTTTTTGGTACACGTGGCGTTTGGACGAATCTCAGATAGTTTGATGAGTTAGGAAATGATTTTCATATACGAGGGTAGGCTCTCAAACGTTTCTTTTTTATACAACAACACCGTTCTCCAACGAACCCAGAAAATCCACTCCATCAATCTCTAAATCAATCTCTCTTCTCATCTATCACGTCGTACGATTACCAAATCGTTCGTTGACTCATTTTTCTCGAAACAACCCCTCCTTTTGACGAGCCTAGTCCGAGTCGACGCGTGGCAATCTTAAGCCTCGCAGAGGCGGAAGGCGTTCCTTTGGCGAACCGCGGCCGAACTTTGGCGCAAGCAAGGCGGGCGAGTACCGCGAATCCCGTCGGTCCTCCGCGGCCTTTTAGCCGCTTTTAGGGCTGCCGCGATGATGTTGCAAATTTAATCATCTGCATACTTGCCGATTACACGGAACGCCGATCACAGGGGTCACGCCGCGGGGGTTGCTTCGTCCGAACTCCGTTTACGTTTAGGCCGCATACTTTGTGCGTCTGTAGACATACCCTCTGCCTCCCTCCATCACCGCCGGAAGCGCAACACAGCCCTTCCGCAAACGCTTCCACGCTTGCTTTGTGCGGGCCCCCTCGAATCTGCGATATCTGTCCTCCTGGTCGAAACGTACGTTCCTCGCGTTTGCTTGCGAGATTTTGAATTCGAGTCATCGAGGCAAAGGCGTCTTTCTTCGGCGTACGGTGGTTCAAATCGACGTCGCGATTTCGATTTCAACGAAGATCGATGCGCGAACGGACGATAATTAGCATCGACGGTTTTACGGTGTTCGAAGGTAGTTTGACTGTTAATGACAGATGCAACTTTGCTTCTGACGTTGACGAAAAGAAAGCAATCACGGAGAAATTACTCCTCTCCGCTGGAATTATTTCAACTCTAAACGTACCGACACTTCCTGTATACTCATTGACCGCTCGCGATAGACAGCACAGACTACAAATTGTTTTTAGAAAAACAAGCAAACTAGAAATAAATACCGAAGGATATATTGTATGCATATTTCATGAAAAGTCACAGATTAGGAAGCGATTTGATAACGTTTAAATATGATAAAATTTGTGTAGAAGTTTGTGGTAGGTTTAGTGTTAATATACCCCCGAATGCGAGTAAAATATTGGTGTCGCGTTAAAGAATGTAGTCAGGCTTCGTCGGAAAAACGGATACGTGTAACCGCCATAGTCGCTGTGTAATGATTTAAATAGCAGCCTTGTCTTCGATGATTCGCTCGTTCAGCGTCGCAAAAGCCGTAATCGCGTTGAACATACAACGGATAGAATCAATTAGGTATTCAAACGAAATTACATGGTGCAGTTCCGACGATCCGCAGGAGGTTAAATCGAAAGGTAAATAAAAGCGTCGCGAAGCGACAGGTTTGCAGATACAATATTATTCCGCATTAGCGGAGGGATCGCAGGAAAGAGCAGGGGGTGGATAGGAAAGAAAAGCAGGGGCGGTCGGTGTCGCGACAAGGAACATCGGGACACGGGAGCAACAAGTGGTAGATGCGAAACGGAGATCGACGGATGTCAAGTCGTGGGGAAATAAAAAAGTCACCCTTGTGCCTGATTGGGGGTGGCGTGGCTAATAAAGGCTTGCGACAACAAGCGACAAGAGGGGTTGCCGTGCCTGGAAGGAGAGAAGAATCGAGGGTAAACGGGAAAGAAGCAAGAGGCTTAAACGCTCCTCAGCGACACAATGGAATTTTATCGGGACCCTTTCACCATTTTTTTTTTTTTCTCCCTTTTCCTCTACCTCACTTCCAACGATTTAGATATTCGCAGTGTGCACTTGATCTTTCTCGTTGGGGCATCTTTTCGTGGAGTATCGAATTTTTCCGCTTCTACGATATGTTTATACGAAGATGCTCGTGCTACGGCACTTTTATGAATTATAAATTTTCCAAACACTCATCGATTATAAATTGTTCGAGCACTTAATATTTGTGATCTTCCGCTTTTAATTTTTAGTCGATGACTTTCCTTTCTGTCCTATAATCGACTAACAGCCACGAAATAGATGTACGTAATATATAGATATATTATCGCCAATCACGTTGTAATTTCTAACATTTTCCAATTCGTCGCTTCACCTTCGAATCGATGTTCCATTTCGTCAGATCAATGTATCGTTCGACGCAATCTACATGCAATCAGCCTTTCGTTTCTCTCTCATCGGATAAACATTCCACTCTACACGCACCGACTGACTAGCTTCTCAAAATTCTGTTTCTCCAACTTCCGTCCTCAACAATGGTATTAACAAAATCAGACAGGGGTGGGTGAAAAAAAGGAAGAAAGTAAAGAAGCCGCCCTGTCGAGCAGTAGCCGGTATTTAATTAATTTCAGATCGAGGCTTTGATCGAAATATCGTGGGCTCACTCTGACGGAAAACAAATCCACGCAATTCCCGGCTGCTTAGCATTACGTAAAAACCAATTACGCGGGAATGCTTCTGTTGATTGGCAACAGAGATGGCCCGCGGGGCTCGCGACGCCGTAATCGAGATCGAAAATGCCTCGGGTCTGTTGTTCCAACGAAAATGTAGCCGATGTCAAAAGTGGCTGGACAAGAGGGTTGCGTGTACACGGGGACGAAAAGGGAGTGCAAAAAGGGGATGGAGGAACGGAGACGACGAGCTGGAGGGGGCGGATGGCACGTGTCACTTTGAAGAACGCTGTCCATGGGGAGAGACGAGATCTCGCATACTGGAGCAACAATTTTCCAGCGAATCTCGTTAAGTTTTCATTTGCCAAATGCAGATGCCAGATCCCCGGATCACCGAGTGACTTCTGACCGTTCAACCGATTGCCATTCGCTCGTGGCAATTTACCAGCTCTTTTTTTCGCATTTTCTTCTTTTTTTCGACGGTGATTCGTTGGTCGGTTGGTTGGCGATGTCGAACAGTTTGGATTTAGAGAATTGGGATTGCGGGAGCATCGAACGTGTCAGGGAAATTTCAGTGTATTTCTGCCGTACGAAGCCAAGTCTGATTTGGATCGTTAAACGATAAGCACGTACCGGTAAATTACGAATACTTGAAAAGCGACGAATATAACGTTAGTCGGACGATTCTTCCGCTTCTTTAACTTAAATGGGACTCTGTTATAACAGAGTTGCACTTGTAATAGCAACAGAAGTGAATTAGGTGGAAATAGAATTTAGATGCTCGTTATAAGTTTAGATAATTATGTCTACGAACTGGCTCTATAATCTGCATCGTTATACGTAAATTTTACCAAAGAACGTAACGACTGACTTTTTCTAACAAAATATTTTCCACAGGCGACAGAACATTTTATTGCACCGTCTGCATTTATTTCGTATTTTAATCCCGAGTTTCTCTATCGATAATAAGCTACTAAATTAAAATCAAACAATGTTTCTATGACTATTATCGCTGAAGCAGGTCCATCGCCGGTGTTCACAGAACGCACTCCATCTTCCTCCATTCCAAACAACACGACAAAATGAACGCGAAATTCGCTTGCGCGCGCTATAATCGTGCTACTAATTAACACATCGCGGTACCGTTTCCCGTTGAGCGCGATTTTTCGGATAATCCGCGCTCCCTCGACGAGGAATTTCACGTCCCCGCGGTCGGGGCATCCACGCGAACGAATTCATCGCCGTGGATCGTTAAAAACCCGTAACGTCCCGTAATTTAAATAACCGAGCCGGATGCCAGCCAGCCTCTGCCGTCCATTACGATCGGAATTCAACGAATCCCGCGGCCCCGGCGCGGCGCGGCGACGGAGCGCGGTCGTCGCGCGGAAATTACATCAATCGGCACGAAATTTCACAAGATTGGTCCAACACCTCTTCCTCCTCTTCGCCCCTCTGCTTCGGATCTGCCTTCGCGCTCCGCTCCAGACGATGCTCCGAAGCTTACTCCTCGTGTAATCCTCGCCAAGGCCAGTCGAAGCGTAATTCATATTGTCGTTATACGTGATCCCCGGGTTGATTACCAATAACGCCGAAATGGATACACACGGACCGCAGGGTCTCTCATGGCAATAAAAAGACGAGGTAGAGGAGTGGGCCAGGTGTGTGATCCTTTCCATCGCCGTTTTGCGAGCTTCCGCTTACTTTGACGCGGTTATTTTTATTTACGAAGAGGGTTTTAAGTTACTTTACGAAGTTCGTGCTTTTAAAGTTTCCAAAGTTAAGTTTGAGACGTTAAGACGCAAACGTAATTTCCAACGAAGCAGTTTTCGAAAAAGCTTCTGAAATTTCTGTGAAAGCTGAAATTCGCCCTTGGGTACGTTGAATCATTAGGGATGGAAATCGAGCGAAATTAATCCGCGATGTTCACGTGTGCGCCACGAGAAGATACTTTTATTTTTGGATGCTCGACCATACCGAGCAAAAAGATTCTTAACGTACATCCGAAGTCGGCCGAAATTGGTCTGTAGGATTATAAGCGTTAAGACAAAGATAATGAGAATCACTGAATGAAAACCGCAAACCACGGACCAATATAATGAGATTTAAATTACTGCGGGACGGTGACATAGTATCCTTTTTACCAATCGTCTCCATGAGCGCCGTCCCTTGACCGGTAACCAATTAGGGATGGAAATTTGATTCGAAGCCTCAGCCCCGAAATAATCGATTGTTGTTCGCCGAGAGGTCCTTCGAGATTCGTTAATCCGTGCCGCGATCCTGCTAAATCACGAGTCTTGCGGCGAACATGATTATATGCGAGCATCTGTTTACTAATCACGATAGCGTTTTATTTCGTTTCTGGCTTGTATGGGTAAAGTAATAGAATAATTTTCTAAACGCCTAAACGTACGTGTATTCTATAATTTTTAATCGATTATCGCCAAGCAACGTATAGAGTAAATTCAAATGCTGAGATTCGGGTCTTACAGTGCAAAATATTAAACATCTATTCGTGCATTACTGATCCTCACTCGGATGAAGTAGACCGCAATACTTCACCGCTCTTCCTCCCCTCCTTCGTCCTTGGAAATCGATTTCTGATATCGAAATGGTTTCAATCGAGGCAGCCAAATGTTGCAAAAGCGTTTCGTTGACAATATTTACCGTCTGCCGTAAAAATAATAAGACGCGAACGCGATAAACCATATATCGAATCATCAGTTGCATCGTTATATCGTCGAAATTTCTATCCTACTTACCTTAATTACCATAAAACATACAAAACCCTTTTAATCCGATTAAAGTACAACATCCTGATCTACGTTTAAAACCCAATGTATATCAACTAATGTCATGAAAATGAGTGGCCTGGCACCGCATCAAGGGACAATTTGTCAGGTAGCTGATCATCGTTCGAGCGTCGAAACGAAACGAAACCAAAAGGGAACGAATGAAAGCGGCAATGACACGGTGTAGCAGCTGCTCGCACACGCGGCTCTTCGTCCGACAGGTAACGCGGCTTTTTTCCGGCCGGCGCTTTTTGTCAATCAATTAAAAAGCATTCGCCGCAATTTAGAACGCATTAAGACGGGACCCGACGATCCCTTTGGCATTCCACGCATCGTTCTCGTCGTCGACCTTCGACGCGCGTCGCGTCAGTGAAAGACGAATTGAAATGCGTGATGTCGCTACCTTAGAATGCTTGTGTCGCGCTGCTTTTTCTACCTCGAGGCGCGTTTCGATGCACTCAGGTGTCCGGCATTAGATCCAAAGACGTATCTCTTAAAAATATCCGAAAACGTCGGAGTTTCGTTGAAGGCAAAGATATAAATATCAAGATGAAATGAATAAAGAAGCATCTTTAATTGAAAAATCAGACGAGAAGACGCTAACCTTTAACATGGGAGTAATTGACGATGTACGAAATTTCAAAACTGCTTCTTCGTAAAGATACGGTAGTCTTCGATTATATTCTACGTTGTATGCTCGATATCAAGATCAATCCATTATAATATGCATGGATTTATCAATAAGGAAAGACTGCGAGGAAACAACTGCAACCATCTTTCTCATCGTTTGACCTCCATTTCTGCCATAACGTCGTCCCGTCAGTAGACGTTGCTGGAACAACAGCGATGGCGTGACACACCGATCGAACATCGGCGTAATCGTAAACGTGGATTAATAATTACTGGAGCAGTAAATGACAGAACATTGAACGCTCGCCTCGTCATTACTCGGAACGAGCTAGGTCGAGCTATCGAACATCTATCCAGCCATTAACGTCATTCTCGCAAGGGTGGGACAGCCTGGAATATTCCACCTACATTTCTACCCGACTTTCATCCGACCCTCGATTCGAAATCGATTCGCGGCTACGAAACGCGCAACGAAACGAAATACCCGACGCGATTTCCATTCCATCCTATGGCCACCGCCGATCGGCAAATATTAAAGCGAAGCTTCGAATGTTTAACCCCAATCTGGTCAATAATACTCCTTGCCGTCTTTTTTCCCCTCTTTTATTCAATTTTTTGCGCAATCCTTCCATTCGACGTTTGTTTTTTATTCTGGAGACGGAATAGAGTCGCACGAGTGTTTAACCGTTTCTCGCGTATGCATAAGATTGAGGAACAAAATCTAAACAAACGGCGTTCGAACGAATCGCTTCAATTCTTCTAGAATCTACATTCTCGAGTGTAGAGTCTAAACAATTTTCGAATCGTACCAGTATCGTTTAGATTTCGAATTGGATCCAGGGAAACCATGTTCTATCGGAGCATTAGCTGACAGAAGACGTACGTATCTTGAAATTAAATCGGTAGCCGTTAACTATCAAAGTTCGATGACTAACTAGCAAAACGAAGAATCATGCAACGAACGATATCTCCGGCGCAGCTTCTCCATTCCCCGTTATAGAATCTCCTCGGAAGATCGAATTTTTCGGTTCCTCCTATCAGCGCCACTCATAATTCTCGGCGTTCTCATAGATTCCCAGTAACAATTCCTCGAACAAGACAGAACTTCCACCGCTCGTGGCGTATCGTATTCATCTAAATTGAGTCACGATACGGATACGCGTGCTAAGACAAGAAGAAGGAAGAAAAGTCAAGGAGGGAACGAGGCGGTAGGAACGAAGGAAGGTCGGATCGATCATTATCGAAATCAATATGTGCCCTTCGATCCTTCGACGGCTGATCGAGTCTCGTAGATAACGGGGACGGGGCAGCGGAGATTTTAGCGGAGCTTTAAAATTTCGGGGTCACGGCCAAGATGCGATCTACCGGCGTGGCTTTTCTCTTTCACGAGAGGCGTCGATTCGAAAGAGGAAAAGATTCGATCAGGAAAACGCCTCCCCGTCCCTTTCGCGGTGAACTCGATAATCCGATAACGCGTTCGGATTAAACGTGCCTGCCCCATGCCGTCACAGCCTTTTATAATTCCGGTCACACTCGGCATATTATTCCGGCTGGTTCGTACTTGTCGAGTTATTTTCGAGAGCTGTTCGTTATTCGGCTATATCTTCAGATTTTCGTACCCAAGAACCTACGTTTACATCGGCGTATTTCTTCAACGAAGTCTTTCTTTAAAGTCGGATCAGCCGAATTCCGTGTTGAATCGAGTTCGCTTACTCGAAAGTGCACTCTAAATTAGCAGAATGGCCAGTGACTTACGAACGGCGGTGTACTTGTGAAATACCGTGGACATCACTCAGCATCAATCTTTCAAAATCCATCTCGTCGAAACGCGCTTCTTACGCGTTCCCATTTCGTCCGCGACGTCGTTTCGTCGTTTCACATGCGAAGACAGCATTAGGCAACGTTAAAGTGCACCGAAACGGACAGAAGCCAACGGGAGTGATCTCCCACGGTGGCTGATGTCAGAAGACGTGCGCGACAAAGTACATGTCACGCCACTCTCGCTTCATTTAAGTTAATTGTTGGCCCTTCTTTCCTCCATCCCGGCTGCAGCTTGGCCCGGCCGATTTCATCACTCTCTGCCGATTCGTTTCTCCTGCCTCCCGCCCTTTTCTGTCCTCCTCTTTCCATATACAGCCTCGTCATTCTGCTTGAATAAAAACTTGCCGATTACGCGCTGGTCATCCACCGAGAACCACTGCCCTTCTTATGACTTCTTGCGGGCTTGAAGTCGTGATCGATGGTTTTTGGGTGGATAATGGCTGTTCTGTTTGGAATAGCGTTTAAGACGTACGGAGGATAGCGTGGATTTTGTAATGGCCATAGGCGGACCTGTATTGTGAACTTTTTTCCATCATAAAGTGTTGCCGTCTTGGTTTCTTTCAGCCTTTTTAGCTTGATATCGAATAGCGTTCGAGCTGGTCCGATTATTAGGTAGTCGATATGGAACGTTTCAATCATAGAATTACGAAGGGCGCATAAATACAAAGTAATTTAGCACGCTTTGCATATTCCACTATACATTAATCCTATTCAACTTCACGATACAACGACTTTGAACTTTGCATTAATCCTTCGTTACCTTCGCCTGTCAGCCTCGTTACTCTGGTCGCAACATTCTTCCAAAATTCAGAAAACTCATCCTGTCAAATCGTCTGTAAAGAACATCGTTCGACTTATTTCTTTCTTTTAAAAATCGCCGTTTCGAAAGAACCGTGGCCGGTTGAGTGGCACTGAAAGCACGATGTTCGACGCAAAAACATCAACCGATGACGGAGAGAAGTTGT
This sequence comes from Bombus confusus, assembly GCA_014737475.1. Classification (NCBI taxonomy): domain Eukaryota; kingdom Metazoa; phylum Arthropoda; class Insecta; order Hymenoptera; family Apidae; genus Bombus; species Bombus confusus. The sequence goes on along the minus strand of JACXIV010000008.1, from coordinate 4,328,710 downwards.
CGAAGAGCTCTGGAAAAATAATTATCCGCTTAGAAAGGTCGGCGATGAATCTTTGTCGTTGCACCGCATCAAACTCTTGTCTCTCGCTTGAAAAGTCTCTACCTGCGATTCGAATCACGCACAATTTAGCAACGTTTGAACTCGTAGTAGGTGAATGTACGCGGCAATATAAAAACAGGAATGCGTTTTGCCGTGGTATCTCTGCTTTAGCATAAAAGCATTTTATTTCTGATACAGAACTGCATTATACAGGACTATTCTTATTCTTCTCTTATATTCCATCTAATTTGATCCAATTCGATTCACAATTAATCCCTACGTAAAGACCAGCGAACCGTCATTACCACTATATTCCAACCTGAATCCTATCTAAACAGTTACACGTCGTATTCAAGCCACCGAAACTCCTTCTGCGCGCTTTCTCAATCGCAGATAGTCGGCGATACCGAAAGGAGTCTCGCATCGCGTGGACAATAGGTCTCTCGAATGCCCGTAATCTTCTTTTCGAACTGTCATTCCCAAGCACGATGCTGTCGTGGTGGCGCGACAAAGCAGTCGACTTCCCTGCCGGGGAATCTCCGAGCCGAGGCTAATCCTGTTACGCTTTTGCGGATCGTTGACGTGCACGTGATGTCACCAACCTGAGGCTCACAATACCGCGGTGACTCGACTCGAATCGGCTTTCGTGCGCCCCCAAACCTTCAATGGAGGGTCGACCCGGAAACTGTCACGGGATGTCACCTGTCCAGGTATACTGGCGGGCACTTGTGCGCGGCCACTCCGCCGGAACGATTTCAGCGCGTGTCGCAGTGCGCGACAAGTGTCCCTTTTTCCAGCGACGATCGGCCCGACACAGGTTGAGAAACGAGGGTGGCCCGATTTCATAAGTATCTGGTCACGCGCAGGATCGTGCAGGCAGACAAGGGTGGCTCGTACGTTCGTCCAATTCACGCGATTCGTAGGGCGTAGCGATGGGGCAAGTTTCGTTATTTTGTTGTTACTTGAAGAGCGTTGAATGCGCCGCGTTGCAGAGATAGGAAGCCTCGTGGAGGTTTGATATTTTGCGGTACGACTTGCAATCGCAGTCGGCTAATTTCGTTTGACCGTTGGCGAAGTCGGTTGCAACGTTGGCGAAACGTTTGGATAAAATTCCCGTTGCACGTGGTTCGTTCCTAGAAGGCTAGAGCGGCAACAAAAGTGTTGACCCATGATCCGTCATTGTCTGTGTCAAACAAGCATCGGTCCCGTGCAACGGTGCACGATTACGTACTTTCTCTCGCCGATACTCGTTAGCTAACGCGTGTAACTCCGCGTAGGTCGTCCGTACTCGTCCCCTGACACCAGAAGTGACCGTGGATTTCATTAACCGCGAGCGTTTCGCGAAGATTAATGTTTCCACGGACCGCCGCCCACGCGGCTCCGTTGCATCACCGGCCACTCTCTAATGTCTCTGCGTTTGTTTCTGTTGCAGGTAAGCGAGATCGCGATACTCAACGTCTTCCTGCGACGAAATATGAAATTTCATAATTCGATCCGCGAGCAACGTTCGACTCGTAAGAGGCGCTGCGAGCGACGAATTAACGAGGTTCGGGGATAGTTACGAACACTTTCGGCGTAAAAAGTCGATTGCCAATGTCACGAGGCAGAGGGTGAAGAAGTTATTTGGAAAATTGACGCGCGAGAATTGTGGCTTCGCGATATCGACTTTAAATAGGCGTGGAGAGATCGTTTTAGGTAAGTGAGGTTTTCGAAATTCGTAGCGGGTTACAGCGTCTGAACGAATCTTTTGCTGCGTAATTAGTATCGCGATGTTGCTGTCGCATCGTTAGAAGCTGCACGATGGTACACCGTTCGTCTGTATAACGCCTAAAACTATCGAAAAGATCAGATTGAAAAGTCGGTAAAAGTAATAATCGCCGATCCAGACGCGTTACGTAACTCGCTCGAGAGGTATCGGGTTGGTCGATCGGCGAATGCCAGCGCGGACGCGAAGGCGTGACCGATCACGTCCGTCCTTGGCATGCTCGTAATTTATGCGGGATTTGTCATTACGTGGCCGAGGAGGAAGATCGGCCGGAGTGAAAGAGTCACGCCTATCCTCGAAAATGGAAGATCGGTTAATTAGCGGCCGGTTGGCTAATGCATCCTTTTGTCTCTGGTCCTCGGCGTTATCTGATTCTACAAGCAGGCCCTTGCCGCGTCGCTGGCCACCTCCGTTGGCAGATAACCGGCCCCGATACCCGTCCACCGATGGAAAAGCCCTTTCGAAAGCGTTCTCCATGGAGCGCGACGATCGCGCCGACCGAACCGCCCTCCCGGTCGCGAGATCCACTCGCGATACGTCACGAAACCACCGTGTCGAACCATCCCTGGGCTACGATTACCCATTTCGGTGAGAGTGCTTTTCGTTTCGGTCCAAAAGGGAACGTTCGACATCCCGAAATCGACGACTTTGATCTGCCAATTTGTCGAAATTTCAAAGGATGCTAGATGTAACCTGCGCAATGTGTCTTGCAGTCTCCCGCTCGTATTTATTTCGCCAGTTTATTTTCCAAGTAAATATAAGCTTCCTTTAGATTTCAAAGATCTTCGAACTTAACCTTTCTAACAATTGCAACAAAATGTTTTCTATTCCAACAAAAATCTCTGCGAACGAAGAAATCACGAGCTTCGCGGATCACCAAACATCGCCGATACCGACACACCCACTCCACGGTTCCATAGATTGTTTATGCAGCCGGGTGTTACTTCGTTGGCCGCGGTCACGAGCTTCGTTCTCCACTGGTTGCCGACACGGACCGACTGATTTAATCTCGCACCGTTATAATTATTTATTTGCTAATTAACCTTTCGACTGGCAGGCGTTTTCAACGGCGCCTTTCGACACGCGACGCGCGAGCCTCTCCTCATTCAGCCGCCTCACGCGCCTTGGACATTCCTCGCCATTTAATGCGCGCGGTGTTCTTCCAATGGCGAATGGTAATTAATACTGCTCCCAAGAATAATGTGACTTTATTAAGAAACGTAATTATATAAACAGAGAAAGAAACGAATCTGGAAAGTATAATGACGCAGCATATATTTAACGAGCGATGATTCTATGGTTTTAAGTTTCTTACGTGTTCGATTGGTGGGTTGAATTTGGGCAAAATTTCGATCCTAATATTTTATAACATCTTCGAAACATTTCCATTGGTTTTTCCATTATTGAGAATATTTTCTGTACTTACTATAAGCGAAATATCGACTTAGCACGCGAACGAGAATGCGGTGTCGTAGCTCGTGAACCTTACAGTCACACATACATTAGGAAAAAAAGTTCCATATAAAATCCATGAAATTTTCTCACGATCCCTGAGACGGTCAACCTCCGTCCTCTTTCCTCCTTTATTTCTCGACTAATCTGCCTCATCGTCGCCGTCCGGAACATCGAGCGTTCGCAGAGTCGTCTAAGAAGTCTCGGAGAAACCGCGTCATCGCGGCATGTGTAATTATCCCGGAAAAAGAAAAAAAAGCTCGTCTCGTCGTTCGATCGACGCCAGTCCACGCTTGTAACCGTTTCCCCGCGCGAGGAATCGATTACTTTCCTTTTTCTCGTCTCGCGCCGCTTATCGTTAACGCACTCGTTCCCGCGGATCGTCGAAGGTCGGACACCGTAGATGCATCATCGACGTATCGTTCAGCATCAACTAATTGTTCGCAGTTATCGGGACGAGCGCATCTACGATCATGTTCTTGCCTTCCTTTCTGCGTGCGCGAAAAAGAGGTTCGATGAAACGCACGCTCGATCGAAGCGCTTATTTCTCCCGTTGACTTGTACAGAAATTTGGTTAATTACTCGATCGAAGACATGGAAATATTTTGCGACAAATAATTTAGGAAATTTTTCAGCATTTTCCTTCGATTGACTTTTGAAGTTGCAACTAAAATAAAATTAAGGATACGTAGAATGTTTCGGAGCTTCGTTATACATATATATAATTATTGTTACGGTTGTCAGTTGAATCCGAATCGAAGAATTACACGCTACGTTCGTTGCTTAACCCCATAGATCCATAACTCACAGCTTGGATCGCGTCTCATTAGCCAGTCGGCCATTCAAAAATTACTTCTCACTTTTTCATCGATGCAACTGACAATTCTGATATGGATTTGTGATTTATCCGAAACGACTGTACCGTATCGAATTAATTACACGAGGGGTGCTCGACGAATGTGACACGAAACGCGATGTGACGCGATAGCAGTAATTACCACACTCGCCTGCTTAACTTCTAATTTACACTTAAAGTACATCGAGTAATATCGCTGGAGGACGGCGATTAAACTTGTCCTGTTATTCTGTCCTGTAGGAAGTTCAAAGGTAAAAATAGCTGCCGCGTCCAGCAGGCCGTGCTTGCTCGGTAATTGGCTTTTAATTATGTATGGGACATCAGATGTTCGACGTGGAAGCCGCGAGGAGGTTTCAAGTTTGCAATTTCATCTCGATGTCAAGCTTTTTCAAGCGTAGATAGTTTCAGATGTCCTATTAAACGCTGTATCAATGTTACGTCTCTGCGATTAACATAATTTATGTTTACGATAAACCATTGATATTTCGTTACGACTTCGTTTCTTGCGACTTATTTTATGGAAAAAAAAACATTCCAATGTGATATTTCAATTTCATTAATCATTAAGAACTTCTTATGTGGATAATAATACAGCGATTAAGTTTCCGTTAACTACTAATTAACCATTATCGATATTCGCTGCTATTAAAATTACATTATCCACATTCGAGGTAAAAAGTTATGCTTTATCTAGGTAATTTTATGAAACGGCGTAATAATTGCTAGAATAACAGACATAATGCAAACTAAAATGCATGTTACAGGTTTATGGAATACGTAATACCTATATTACCGTGATATTCATAATTCCAACTAAGTATAATACCAATACATTCACCGCGCCATGATATCAAAATCGGACGATTCCGACCTATCCGATTATTCCGACATATTCCGGCCTATCCTATTCGTTCGCCTAATCCACGTACAAAACCATGTCTCATAGCAATCGACGTATTTTCTCGCGATTCCACGGATCTCACCTGGCGATGTGCAACATTTTCCATAAGATCGCCGATGTGGAGAAGCGCGCCGTAGTGCGAGAAACGCGACTCGTAAGGTCGCGATCCACCCATTCTAGCCCGCAGCATCGGTTTCACCCGGTGCATGCCATAGTGCAGAGACATTTATCCCACGATATCGACACGCCATTAATTGCGCTCGCGAGCGTCGACGTGACACCACGGGGTCAGGACGCCTCGCGACTCCTCCACGGAAGGGGTTCGCCTCTCACCGTACTGCTTTTTCCATCGGCTCGTTGATGTCGAGATGATTCGATTCGGTGTAAATGGCGTTTTCGCTATGTCGAGCTAATTGGAAAACGAGAATGTTCCACTTTAGTTGCTATTGGACGTGAAAGAAAAAGAGCAATAAATTATTTTCGTAGGTGCGATAGAAAATATCGGTTAGCCTTTCGGTTAGCGTAAAGTTAACTGGTGCAATGAAAAATGTAGAAGCATTGTGATATACGTAAATGCACGGCAATGAATATCAACGGGAAAAGTATAATACACTTGAACGTAGAGGGGTTGCAGGAAGTCGTGAGAAAGTGCTCGGTTGCGAAACTTCGAAGAGCGTACTGAGACGAGTTTAGTTGTAACGTATGATGCATTGTTTCGTCGAGAAGTTTCGAAAGTGAACAGCGAACTTGACCCGGGCTTAGAAGATACAGCTTCATCGCGAGTGTGTATGACGAAACGATCGCTTTGTTACACTTGTTGCTTACCGTCCAAGTCTGTATTAATTTCATCGAGAGTACCCGAGTATTTTTCGTAATTGAAAACTCGATGAACGCAAAAAGTTTACTTTGACTGTGTAACGATGTAACCGGTAAGAAGTCCGGGACTTCGAGAACAGTGAGCCCTCGGTTTTACATCGGAAAACTTGGAAAGCACAGGGTGGAGCGACGACAAAGAGGAGCGATCTTTCAGAAATACGACCGAGGAGATGAAAGGAAAGGCGCGAACTCATCGCAGGAAATTCCGGACGACCGGAAGCCGGTCGGCTCGCTGTCTCTGGGAGCGAGGCTCGTCGTCGTCGTCCGCTGAGCGTAAACGGTGCAGAGTCATCTCTGAGCGGCCGGGGGATGGATGCCGAGCCCGTATTAGCATGACAAAGAGACGTTGGGACGCCTTCTCTTCGCTTCTGCTTCCATGCCGAGGGGCTGCTGCCTCTCAATTCAAATGCGATGGGCGTATGCTATGCTAATATTCCGATCCGTCGGCGTTAATGCATTATCAGACGCGGCGAGGTGCATCCGCACGACGTTACATCGTCGATGGTCCCTGTGTCTAGCGTCATGTCGAAGAACACGCGTGTCGTCGGTGTCTCTGTCAGCAACGCTCGCACTTCCGCCAGCAACGCTCGCACTTCCGTGCACGGTGATTACATGTCGTGTAATCGCGTTTCTTTCTCAGCGAATCGTTCTTCGTTCTTCCACGCTACTTCGTAGAGGGATCGATCGATATTTGACTTTTTCCTTTCGCCACGAATTCCGTAAAACCAAGTTGCAATCTTCCTTTTTCAAAGCTGTGGTTCCACCAATTTTCACGAGACCGCCCATATACGCAGATACTTTGTCACACGCGAGCCGTTCCATCCCATTACACTCCACGAATACATATTCCAACTTCAAAGGTTCAACTTATCCGGCAGCGATGGCACGCAAAACGGTCGAGCGGTTTCCTCGGGTTCACGCTCCGCGTCGCGCGTCTCTCGGGGCGTCGCGTCGTTTGTATCTCGCGCGCCGTGTCTCCACGCTCTGCCACCCCTCGGAACGGTCTTCTGTTGACAGTTGACACCACTTTGACAGTGCCTCGCGCTCTGCCATTGTGCGGAGCCGCGTGAGCGTGCTGCCTCGCCATTGTTGTCTCGACCATGCATCTTCCTCTCTTTCCTCCGTTTCTCTCCATTTTCGCCGTCCCATTCCCCTTCGCCCGGAGGAACTTCTTTTTGTCCCGCGGACGATTCGTGGCGTCTTTTTTTTTTTTCTATTAAATACGACTAAACGTATCGTGCCTTTCGGATTTGACCATACGACAGTCGAATCACTGTCTTATTAAATATTTAAAGATTACGCATTTGGAATTACCTATTTTTATTGGCTCACGATACAACGATTGCTCATTTTGCATTTCCATATTCTCCGTATTCGTTCTTCGATCTCTCCGTTAATATATCTTTCCGTTTCATTGCTTCGTTTTCTAGATATTTCTATTATTCGTAAAGTAACCTGGCAGAACACCATTCACCCCTTTCAGGTAACAAATCAAATGTAAAACACCTGGAAACAATCATCCCTCGCTTAATATTTTCCATCAGCATTTCCCCTAACATTCCAAGACTTCCTCCACTCGATTCCCGTTTCACTCTATCCGGTCTCAATTACACACCGCTTTTTCCACATCGCGCAGCGCTTCGTCCCTCTGTTCGTTTCATCCGGTAGTTTTTTTTCACCCCTTCGTTTTTCCGCCCGTCGCGGCACCCTCCGGCCGCGACACGCGTAAATGAATAATTTAACGACAGAAACAGAAGCGCGCGCGGCATTCGCGGCGCGGAATCCGCGCGGGCGTCACGGCCTGCACGGACAGCAAGACACGCGTGTTCACACGAGTGACGTGCCCCTCGGTTTTTCGCCTTTTATGCGAAACACCGAGCGGAGGGTGGCTCCGCGCTCCATTGTGTCCGCCAGGGGTTCGTTTGTGGTCGTGTGTCGCCCGGAACACCGTAACTTTTTCACGCTGTGACTGGAACGATGTCGCGGTGAATGACATAAAAGCTGGAGTGGAACGCTGATTATTATTCATGAACTTGAGGATTACTTTCACGATCGCGGTGCATGATCACGTTTGCCGCAAATGTTGTAAAGCGTATTTCGAGTAGAAGATTCAATGAGAGGAAAATATAAGGACAACGTCGAGCGATTTCTCCGAGTAAAGCGGCCGCTGAGAAGCCACGTCTAATGTTCCTTCCCGTGCGTTTATCAGCATTTAAACGAACCGTTAAAGGCTCTGTATTTTAATGGACCGACATACTCGACGACATCGGCCGAGAAAATTCATAAGAGGCATACAGCGTGGTCGTTAAAATTCTGGAAAAGTCGTAAAACTTGACCGGCTACGGCGGCGGTGGGCTTCCATGCCACCTGGTCGACCGGGAACCAGTTTATGGGGGCAAAAACAGTGCCGACGACACGGTGCCGCCTTTTTCGTCCTCCGACCGATACCCGTTGCACGATTCCGAAATTATTTCCATGTTCTCTTCCGCGAAGATGCGCACCAAACCAAATTATCTCGAATCGCTCACGAATTGTAAGTAAAAAAAATGCTGCGCTATTAATTTCTTGCGAAACAATATGTGCTCACGTTTAAGCAAACAAAATTTCTAAAAATGTCACGAAGTTAGAAATCGCAGCAAACCACATCGTGCAGTCGCACCGGCAGAAAAAAACTCAAAGCGTCGTGCATACAAATGGCGATATCTCGCGATCACGGACGAGGTGCGCGCTAGATGATCGCGCGGCTGACAGGTTCATTAACATACGGCGTATCGATACGCGACGATCGCCAGAGTTTCCTCGAAGCGAAAAGAACCGTTGTCGACGGGATTCACGGTTTCGCGCGAAGGCCTTCCACTGTCTCCGTGGCCACGCCATAGGTCATCGCAATCCGTGTCGTTGATCGTGACTCATGAATCGTCCCTGACAGCAACGTTCCAGTGAAAATTCCTGTTGGTTCGAGCGTCGAGCTGACCTTTGCATTTTCCTTGGGTATCGATTGGATGCGCGAACGACAAGTCGTGAGGCGAATTAATCCAGATCGCACGATTGCCAGAAGATTGATTTCAATAGTCGGTGATTGGGATAGGTTCGCGAGTTGATCGCGCGTAGGTCGACTTTGGTGTCACGATCATCCTCTAAATTAAAAAACAAAAAAGAAAACAGAAAAACGTTTCATTTACAATTAAAATAAAATACACTGTTTATTTGCAGTAATTCACCGTAGTGATAACTGCTCGTAACAACCGTAAAATAGTTTCTGACCGCGCCAAGCTTGTCGCATAACGATATTTTCACGAGACTGGCTAGTTATATCTAGGCTAGGTCGCGAGGGATGAAAACAAGGTATTTTGGAGGTAGAAGCACGGTAGCTGGTAATAAGGGTATTAAAATCTCCGATTACACGGGTTCGTCTCGCGGAACGCGGGACAGATTTGGGTCGTTCGCTTTACGATCGTCAGGGCTACGTATATTTTCTAACGGTCGTGTGCACCTGTGCAACGTCGGTAGAAAGCACGGGGGAGGTGGAGGGAAGAGGTGGCTCGCGTGATGCATATTTTTCATGAACTCGCCACCTTCCGTGACACGGCCGAGTACGGCCCTTCTGCGAACGTATCCGCTCTCCCATCTCCGGCTACTCGTAAAGCGACCTTATTTTTTACGACTTCTCAGTCACGATTAGCGGAAAGAAGCGGAATGAAAATCGAAAGACGCTGGTCTCGGTAACGCGGCCTCTGCACGAACGCTTACGAAACGTACAGCTCGAGCGATCGTACGATCCCTTCTCTTCGCGTTTCATCCTTACTCGCGTCTTCTCGCTCGAGGTTTAGCTCGGCGGTGGTTGAATTCCTTTTTCGGATGTTCCTGGTGCAGAATTTTTTTGGTGCAGAACGACAGAATGGGAGAATTATTTAATGGAAAACTAATTACCACGGATGAAAGGAAGGGACAATTTGCCAATTTTTATGCCTCTCATCCTCGAGATCCTCGCGATGAAGAATTCAACATCTTCTTCGAAAGTTTCCATGCGACAGGTGGTTTCGTTAAAACCCGAAATTGTTCCCATCTATCTCGTTTATTCCTGTAAGCCGAGGATTCCTAATTAATTGTTTACGGCACCAATGCGCGTTTAACACAATTTTTTTACGCGACAGGTGAACCCGTTTCCTTCGCAGCATGGAGATTCCTAATTAATTGTTTATGGCCATAACATCTTTATTGACGTTTCTCAGGGGACAGGTGATCTTCCACGGCCCTCGAATTTTCTTCGTTTTGAAACATTCGTGGGGAAACTTTCTCCCCGACATATCGCCGTACACTTTACGTCGTAATTTGCAATACGCTAAATCAGTTCTGTCGACTCGATATCGTACATCTTCTTTCAGCTGCCCTCAATTTTGGCGTATAAAATGAATTTTTTTTTTTTGTTTTGTAATAATTTATTAATGTCTAAATGGGTAATAACGCTTTCTATATTTTATACACGGTCTTAAATATTTACTTGGTTAATAAAGTATGCTCGATAAAATTTCAAGGGTTCCATTATTTCTCGTTCCCAAATTTCATTTAGCGAGCAGCAGCAATCGTGGAATAAATTGAACGGTAATTGGCATCCAAACACGTCCAGCCCTATATACAGTTTGAGATGGGAAGAAAAAATAGCGAAGAGGACGCTCGAGTATTTCATTATAATCGGACGGGACCGCGCGAGGAAGCGACGCGGCGAAAGATTGATATTGCGGAATTTATTAAAGGTCCGGTTTCACGCGAATTAACATAACCCGTAAATATCAATTTGTACCCAAGTAATTTGGCTGGGAGACTACGACGTCGACGAGGGAGGAGCAACGTAATCGTACCTGTGCATGCAGATATACGTGCCAGCACCTTTATCGGCGTTGTTATCGTAACTTTCCTTCCTTAATCGGGGACATCGTAAGATTTTTATGTAAGCCATTAGGCGAGCTGTGTCTCCGATAATTAATGGGTTAAAGGTGCGCCCTGCTCCATGCCGAAATTAAGGACTCGAAGCCGGCTCCCGCTGAAAAAAAGTTAATAATGTTGCGTGGCATTCGTCTCCGGTGGACTCGTTCGATTAATTACAATTGTCGGTGCACGGTCCACGCATCAACGTGTCTCTGACCCGCGTTCGATTTACTTCTTCGAACGCGTTGCGAACCTTTGCGAAGGGCGCTTCGCAAATTCAGAAACTGAAGTCTTACGTGGACTTACGTTCTTTTTAAGAACCAGCCACGCAATTCGTTCGAGGTATAAAGATAAATTTTCTCTCAAAAATTTTGGGGTGTTTCATGTACTAATTTCATTAAAAGAAGAGAATGTTCTTCGAACGTATCGCGAGCCATTAAGATTAAGTATTTCACGCTACATACAGCTTCTCTATCTGTAGCTTGACTATAGATTACGCTGTAGCAATTACAAACAAATGCACATGGTGGACATTTAGACGAAACATGATCGAATAGAAAATTAGAGCCAAGAAGAGGAGAAAATCACCGCGAGATACGCCCGTTTCCTCGATGTATCGTTTTCCATTTGCGACTAAGCTGCACGCTGCGCGTGCGTACACGCACGCGCCGGTAATCATAATTAGCGCGCGGCCCCCCGAGAAAGGTCTTAATTACGAGGCATGGTCCACAATGGGGGCCAGGCGGGTGCACCCTTTAATAAATTTCGCCTCGGTAACGGGACACCGGCTAAAAATTTTGGGCGTCTCGCAATTTTCGATCGTTAAATCACGAGGGTCGGCGTAACGAGCGACGAACCGCGACAACGTGGAACGTCGTGAACGCCGGGACGCTGTTACGCGGCCGGAGAGACCGGCGAGTTCCGCCCCGGGCAAGGCGTTCGCGTTTTCGGCTCGAAAACGCCGTCCTCCCGTACACCATAATGGGAAACTTATAGTGATTTATCGACAAACTAGTACGGCCGCCTCCGTCCGACCCTTTTTACGATAGAAACTGCCGGGTTTAATTGGTCGACCGTCCCTACTGCGCTGGCTACGTCCCTGATTTTGTCCGCGAGGCTAGTGGTGCCGAGAAAAGGAAAAAGCGCGATGATTGCACGCAGATATAATATGATTTCGTTCGATTATGTACGGTGTCTTAGTAGCAACAAGGTAGATTTCGACGAATATTTCTTTTGTTTGAAAAGGGGACTGCTGTATGGTAAGAATACGAATGAAAGAGCGAGCGACGTGGAATATCTACATCCTGTGGGAATCTACTGCAATATGGAAGTCGAAGAAGAGACATCGAGCGGCGTAGCTCGCTTACAAAAGCCGCTTCTCGGTCAGAAGGCGTAGCTAACTGATTTTTTATCGTGAATGCAGACCAAGGGAGGCGATCGGCGTCCGATCGTAAATGGAGGAGCAGAGGACGAAGCTTGACGTAAACGACGGGATTCCATCGAGGCAATAAATATACAATTAAGGGCCGCTGATGTCGATACCTGGCCCGGAGGACGTTTAACGACGCGATAAAATCAGGTGACAAGTGTCACAGCTCGAGCATTAGGGACTATGGCAGAAGCCGCGTACAATAGGGACAAATCTTTCGCTAGTGGGCGAATCTCTCGACCATAATTTAACTACGCCGATGATTGCTCGAAGGTACTCTATTAAATCTTCGCGTGTATATGTATATACGTGGAATCGTAATTAAATCGGACCCGAAACAAGATAAGTTATTCCGTGAGGAGAGCGGTGCGGGTTAACGATAATTGCAACTGAGTTTACACGATGCGCGGCGATCCCTGGTGTCGCGTTCGTGACTGGACGTCGTATGAATTGTAACAGCTGTAAGTTTACGGATAATTATTCGCCCTGGAAGTGGATGCGGTCTCGCGACTTCCTGGGCCCTCGATTAAGTTAATCGTCGATCGAGCGTATGCAGCCGCGGATCCTGACAGGCTTGAAGCGCGACCGTTCATTAGCGTTTCACGGTTGGCCCGTTTTTTGCCCCGTTGTTCAGCCCGCCACCGGACCGACGCAACGAGAAGAAATTGTTCGCCGTTTGCGACCGCCTCGCACGAGCTCTTCCGTGAAACCATATGTATATTGGTACTTTCATGCAAGTTTCTGGAATTGATTTTCAGGGAAGAGTACCGGAGTTAACGGTTATCGCTTCAACTTGATCTTTGCTGATTGCGAGGTATGAAGGTTGTAACTGCCAAAGGATTGAATATGATTGTGTTTGACTTAATGTATGTTGTTTCAGAGGATATTTTTTGAGGTCACGTTACGAGCGAAGCTGACCGTGCAGTATCTAATTATAATAAGTGGAAAGTGTTGCGTTTTTTATTAAACGCGTCGATGTTCGTCGTAACGCTATATTTAACGCAATTCAGACTTGCAATACTGACGCCTGTGTACCCTCTCTCCATTGATATCCAATTTTTTCAACGACAGATCTTCTCTCACGCTACTAAAACGATCCTGCATTTCTTTGCAACGACCTTCAACCTTCCCATCTAGCGGTTCGTCAAACCATCAAACGACTTAAATAATTGCCGCCTTTTATCGCCACGATCCACTCAGCCGCCAACGAATTCCGAACGAAACAACTGCACGGTGGCGCGAAATTTTGCATGTCAAAGCGAGCACCCGAGCGGGTTCCTTCGAGCCTCGGTCGGAGACGTTAAACGGCCATCGGTAACCCAATATCGAGGCGGCTTTGTCACTGAAAGTGTCTGGCCACGGGAAATGCGATTACTCGGTCGAATTTCGGATTCACCCTCGCCTGTTATTCCGCATCCACTTTTCGAGTCCCCCACGGCGCGAGGACACACAGCGACCACGTTTCCCTTTCCCTCTCTCTCTCTCTTTCTCTTTTTCGGCCTCGCGTTCTCGAGGCTCGAAATGCGCTTTGCGATTTAAATTTTGTGTCGCGGGACAAATTGCCTGACAAATCGGATTTTCGCCGAGCCACGACGCGCCATCCACGATCAAAAGCCCGGCTGCCTGAATGCCTGCCTCCTACTCATCCTCCTTTTTTCTCCCTCTGTCGCTTTGTACCCTCTTCGCGGCTCGCAATTCCCCGGAATCCAATCGGTCGACTGTCCGAATCAGTTTGCTCGTCACGAGCGAGCTCCATTCGTCCAACGTCATTAGCTTCCTTTCGATTCTTCCTGGTGTCTCTCTGTGAATTAACAGTCGTTCGTTTTGTTGAGTTATACATAGGTTTTATGGAGACGCTGTTCGATCGTTGTTTGACGGAAAGGCGCGTCGCGAAGGATAAAGTCGGCTTTTTAGCGTTTTACGGTTTTTCAGTGGATGTTCGGCGTGTAGCGAAAAGCCGCATAGGCTACGTAATTGTGAGATCACGATCGTCTTCTGCAACACGTCGAATTGTTAATGTTTGATCGTGCGTTTGTTTCCTGATTGCAACAACGATCGCGGTGCACGTTTGACTAGGAATGTATTTCGAAACAGTTTGAAGATAAAGTTATATAACAAGTAATTAAAAACACGGATAGTCAGGTAGTAACAGAGGAAGTGGATAATTCGCAGCGTCTGTATGCGGAAAAATGCTGAACAAAGTAACGTTGTTGCTTGATCGAATCTGAAAACTACGCGTGGAATTTCCACCATTTAACGTTGATTGCGTTATTAACTTTTTTCCGACAAAAGAAATTTGGTATTTAAGACAAGTATATAGATAATATGCATGTAGAATTACGTATTAGGCGTAACGTGTAAATCAAGATTCATGAAAAGATTGTAAACTTCTTTAAACTTTTAGTATTCCTTTCCGTCTTCGCCAGCCTTTACCTGCCGCGTGTGTGTACGTGTTTCTACTTTTTACTTTAATTCATTAGAACTTTAAACGTTGCTATTATCTGGATGAAAGCACGTAATTACGCAACTATGAAGTATCAGGGTGGTAAAGCTGGAGAAATTTCCGGGTATAAATTGTCGTCTACGAGAGGAGTGTTCGAACGTTACGATCAGGATCTCGTGATTCGCCGATACTGGCGCACTTTGCTGCTCCATCATTTGTGATCCTTACGTTTATGCTGCGTTTTATAGATTGCCAATCAATGACTTTCATTAATATCGCTTACAATCAAAGGATAGTCTTTAGATCGTAAACTAGTTAATTGTGGTACACGCTTCTTGTTTCTTCGTTATATGCTCATACTAATTTCAATTTTCTACCCTTTTTACGCAATCAAAATGTGCAATATTTTGGAAGGATTCGTGTAATCAACACTATACAAGCAATAAAAACAATAATACAATTTATACCAACGACTATCTCGACATATAAAACTTAACCATCGCATTCAATTTTAATTTTATTTAAAACCTTCCCATCTTCTGACAACGCAAACCTGCAACAGATACACACACAGACGCAACTTACTTGTTGTTTGCGAAATTTTATTGAGAGAAGCGTTGAATGGCGAGCCACTCGTGATCCTTTTGCTAATCACGACAGCGCTTTCTTCGTGCTGAATGCAACCTGGGGATTCCTCGGCCACGGAGGACCGGCCCTTCCCGAGTGCCACTCGGATTTTTTCGAGACGATGCTCGCTTCTTTAATTAAGTGACGTCTCTCTCTCCCTTTTCACCGACGAAACAGCAATGAAAAGCTTTCGTACGCGCTGGACCGAGTTGTTGCGACGCGGTCTTCGCCTAGAATTGCTTCAAACGCCGTCGAAACGGAACTGTTCTCCGCCCACCGACGAATGGTGGTGGGTCATTCTGGCTTTCGCGAATTGCGTTTCGACAGTCTGTAGTGGTTCGATGTGCCTGTTCGAGATGCTTGCCGAGGGACGTCAATGACGACCGCGAAGTAATGAACCGAGTTTGCGATTGTTCTCTTTGAGGTATTCAGCGTTCGACGTGTTTCGCGTCGGTGAATGATATTTCTGGTAAGAGCTGATATATAGGGTGTCTGGTAGCCGATGATAGCTGTACATAAATTACGTACATGGACGAAATCTTGGAAAGAAAAAGCTTGGAAACGAAATTATGACAAATGCCAAATCACATTTTAATTATGAAATCCTTGGGTCTCTGAATCTTTAAATAATCCTGACGAAAGAATAACACGCGTAGGAATATCATCGAATAATTGAAAAATTCTTTTAATAGGAAGGAGAAATAAAAAATTACCGCCAAGTTCTCTCCGACCTTACCTGCTAATCGCTTTTAAACGGGTTCTCAAATATCCTATAATCGCCGTATCCTGGATTTTGAATAATCCCCGAAACTTTTTGCGATCGTGTACAATGCGAAGTTTCGATTGATTAATTCGAACGCTCGCCTCGAAATAATTATTCAAAAACGAGAACACATTGCTCCATAATTATTTGAGATAATTCCCACCCGTTTCCATCAATTATACGAAATAATGATACACGCAGTGTTTAGCTGAATAATTATCGGACAGAGATTCGATCGCTCGATTCCGATTTTAATTATATCTAAAAGACTAATCTTTAGAAAAAAAAAGGAGGGAAGTAATTTGCAATGGGCGATGCTTTTTTCTGGCCCCGTCATCCTTCTTCGCCTCGCAGATTGCGGATGTAATTAGTCGAATTCTTTTTACTGTCTCCTCCATCGATTTTATCAACGAGCCGCAATTTCACCGATTTTTACGCATCGTGGTCAACGATAATTACCGGGAGATTAAGGGATTGCGTGAGGAAACGAGGTAAAAGGTCGGCCGGTAACAACGACGAAGGAATTTCGGCATTTCTACGAAACGATTTATAAACTCACGGACTTCTGAATATCCGATAATTAATTTTAGGCGTTCTGTTACATCGGGAAACGTTCCATCTCCTGAAGACTATGTTTATCTGTAATTCTTCAACGCGAAACAATCTCTTAGTTTCCCCTCACGCAACGTCGCCACTCGCGATCAACTGACAGAAAGACTACACGCGCCTGCAAATCACGACTCATCCTTATCCTCTCTAATCAGCCATTCTCGTATTTGCATTTAATCGTAAACACCTTGATCTCCGTAGATATTGCGTCATCTCGACTGTGTTTGTCAGACGGGTGATGCAACGACACTTCGAAAGGCAGTATTGTACGATATAGCGGTCGAGAGCGCCACTATATAAATTCAACTACCTCTAATAAGCCTTTACATTTATATACGCGTGCTCGAGAAACGTATTCTATTGTCGCGTATCGTATTCCTAAATATCCGATGAAAAATTCACCAAAGACCCACGAAACTCCATCGCGCGAACAACGACGACGACTCTCGTTACTCTTACGATCCTTATTACTCTAAAAAAATCGCGTTCGCATGGAAATGGCAAACCCCAGTCATTCCCTTCTTTCTGGTAGCACTCAGGGCGATTGCCAGGCCAAAGGAAGGCAGTCATCGAAACACCGCAGAACTCCGTAACGCGCGTAAACTTTTATGACTCCGCGTTCGGAACACTCGGCACAATTTAAAGATTGCCCAAGAATAAGATCGTAGTATCCTTCTCACGACTGAGGATCGCACGCACACAGGCGCGCGCATAAATAGACGCGTATAAATTCTCTGTTACGTCCCTGATACGGGAAAAATTCGTTAATGGGGTGGAAAAGGAGGTTCGGTTTCGCGTTGGCCGGAGGCGGCGCACGTGGCCCCGCTGTATCAATTCTGTCAATTGTCAATTCGTCGTGGGGCTGACGGGCGAAAGGAGCGGCGTTTGAAGTGCGGCATGTTCGCGTAATCCCATTTGCAGCCTCCGCGTCAGGACACACGCACGCAGACGTCGTTCCAACCCTCTCCTGCCACCCCCGTAGGCTTCCTCTTTCGAGAATTAGCTAGCCAAATTCGCCCGTTCCGCGGGATCGAATCTCATCCAGCTAAAGGTTCCCTTATCCAGCCTCCTTTCCTTCCTCTGTTTACTCATTGCTTTCTCCTTCCCTTCCTCCTTTTACTTTTTCTCCTTTTTTGTTCGGCTTTCTTTTTATCAGGCATCCTCGGCCGCGTTTCTTCTTAGGGCGAGTCTTTGCATGCGCGAGACCCACGCTCGAGAAGCAATTGCAACAGAGTGCTCTTTTCGACGAGTCGGAACGGGGCAAGCGGAGTTTCTTTAATGATTCTTCCTTTATACGCTGCTATCTTCCTCTTTGATTATAATCTTCTGTATTTTTTTCCGCTCGCCGCTTTGGTCTTGGTCCGGGCTTCCATTCGTGCGGCGATTGGTATTATACGTTGAGAACGTTTCCCTACATTCGGGATGATTGGGATTTTCAGGGGTAGGAACATTGTCTCGTCGCTGCGAACATTGTCTTTGTCTTGCGAGTACTTTTCATAATCAAATTGATCGTTTTAATCGAGTCAATTGTAAAATATCGTGAAATTTCCTACGATCTATATGAGTAACCGGTTGCTCGAATCGCGACCCCTGTGCCGTGTAACCCAACAACCTTCAACACGCTGCACTAATTAACGCAACGATCAATTAATTCCCCGAAAATCTCCACGTAGAATTCGCTCACCCCATTCTGCATCCTCGAAAAATGAAGCCGAACAAACAAGAAAATCGGTGGAGAAACCAAGCAGGAGTTTCCCCCTATCCATCAGCATCGCTAAGAAGCAGAAGGGAAAAGTGGACCGCGGAACGAGTTGAAATTAATCGGCGCCCTTCTTCTTTCAATGGAGCACTCGTCGCCCTTCTCGCTCCACCCCGATTCCTCGGTCGTCCGGCGGATAGGTATTAATCCTGGGATCGTGGGGTCCCGGGATTATTGAAATTATTATACGGCGGCCAAGTGAAATCGGACAGAACCGGCCGGAAGGGGGTTCGAGGATGGTCCGTGTATCGAGATTCCAGCACACAATCGCGTTTTCCGTTACGCTCGCGTCCGTGTTTTCGACGGTCGTGCGTGTTCCTCCGACGATGAACGACGACTAATCGACGGGGGTGGAGGATGGGGGGGTAGGTGGGGGTGGCTGGAGGAAGAATGAGAACGGCTAGCCGAAAATAATGAGTCACCCAGCAGACTCGCGGCCACAATGCTCGTGCACCCCCGAAATATCGCCGCGTCGTATCGTGTGCCAGCCTTGGAGGGCGAAGGGGTGAGACGTGGGACGCGGAGGAAGCCAAATTGCCACGGGAGAGAGAGGAACAAAAATTTTCGTCCGCGCGGTGGAGTATCGACTATCGAAGGCAGACGGACACCGTGATCGACTGGTGCTAACGATTTCTACATTTTAGAGACGCAAAAGTTTGTCGAAGTTAAAGAGAGTCCTGGAAATACCGTGGGCAGGTGCCTGCGAGTAAAACTGTACGGGTCCATCGTTAACTTATTTAGCGGGTAATCACACACGAAGTTACACGCAAAGTACTGTATTTTTGTCGCAGCGAGGCACACGTTGGATCGAGAAGGAATTCGATAACGTTTGAAGTTCGCAAACAGAAGGCCGACTATCCTACAACAAGGGGGTGAAGCGACGTTACTCGCCCCGAAGCGTATATTTTTCAACGATATTTCCCATTCCCGTGTTCCTTTTTTCATCCATTCGTTTTTGTACCCGATTTTCCGGCCTTGTTTGATTTCTTTTCGCGAGGTCAATTCGCGCGGTGGACCGTTGCAGAGGAATGGCGCGATTTAAATGGAATCGCGTCACAGGTAAGGGTGCGGGGTAGCTCGCGCTCTCGGGTAAACTGATCGTGTATCGTATCTCGTTTAATTTCATTTCTTCTTTCCACTTCGATTCCGCTCGATTTTACGAGTTTTCGATCGACGCCGGAGGGTTGATTACTCGTTCCCTTCGTCAAAAAGCGTTTAGAAAGTCCACGTTCATCGTTGCCTCTTCTTCTCCGACTCTTTCGCTCGTAATCAAGCAACGTCTTAAACATTTTCCGAATCATCTGGAGCGATTTTTATTAAGAGGCGATTTTTGCGATCAGAAAACGAGGAAGAAGGGAAAGGGATAAAAAGCGCAGCGCAAATAATGGCTATGATTAAAATCCAGTCGTCATATTTGCGTGTAATAATCGGAAGACCGATTTCTCGAGAGGAAGAACGCGAGCTAAGTTGTAAATTATACGATCTAGAAAAAAACGACGAGGCGATCAATCGGTTCGTCCGTTTCGCTGAAATTCCATAGGTCGACGTGCTCCACGACACATACAAGCGAACTTAATCGCCGGTAAACGTGAGTGCAACTTGTAATGGACTTACGAAACAATCTCATCAATAACCACCGTTCGACAAGCGTAATTTACGAGCAGACATAAATAATTAAGCGGACGTGATCGTCGACGCTGGCCATGTGGACCTGACTCGTGGTCGACGATCAGCTTCAGGTTCCGTACGCAACGTTTTTCGATCGAAGAATTCCTCGTGCTTCTTTACGATGGTGCTCTATGAGCGAGATTTCGCCGAGTTTTGTAACGATGAACCTCAATGTGGAATTTTTTTTGTCACGAACGAGCACGCGAAGTGAATCACGTAACGAAGATCGATTATTCAAAGGATCTGAAGGCTATTGCAAATAATCCGGGATATAATTTTGAATAAAAAAGCAATTTTCGTTGAACGCCTATTCCTTTAAAACGTCCCTCGAACAAACACTCCTTCCTACAACCAAACTACTTAAAGGCACACTACATTTCCATATCAGATAATCATCGCGACGCGCCTACAAAGCATCGCTTCGCGCAGGAAGGAAGTACACCCCCTGCAGAGTAGCAGCGCCAGTGGTAGTAGTCCACAAATTTCTCGCGACATCGATGAACCATTAAAATGCCCACCGCTCTGAAAATCCATACACGCACGAAACAGCTAACCGAAGAACCCCGTTCGTGCATTCGCGTCTACAAGGTGTTTCAAAAAGATTGGCCACAGATTAGCCACAGGCATACGCTGACCACGAAGCCATGAAACTTATTCAAAAAAGTCTCGAGATTATGTTATCGTTATATCCGTACGACCGAAACAACTATACCTACTATTACAGCCGAACTTCCTTCGACGTGTAAAACTTACAAGTACATTTTTCTCCACCCTCTTTGAAGCACCGCGTATACACGCACAGAACAGAGACGCATAGAACGAGCCCCGGAGACTCCGGAAACACGGCGATACGGCGAATCCGTGAAACGACACGCGACCAGACGGCGGACGAAGAAAATTCTAGCTGTCCGCTAGGCGATTTATCGATAATGAAATTCAGATACGCGCCGCACCGAAAACATTCCAACGTGCCCGGCCGGCCCGCCCCCTGGTGTAACGCAGGGTGAAACGGTGAAGGAAAAAGAAGGGGACGAGACACAGGGGCGGCGGGTATGGAGGCCTTAATCCCAGCTAGGGGTGCGGCCAAAGAGGGCGTAGACCTCGGAAACCCTACGTACACACGCGGTCACCCCTTTCGAGGCGATCTTTGAACGCACGCGGGAACCGTTATCGACCTTGCCAAGAGTTAAGGAGGCCGCTCTCCAGGAGTCACTAGGAGAGGAGGCCCCTTTTAGTCATGCTCTCGCGTGTCCTGCCACTGTACGCTCGTTCCCCTCTTGCATCGGCGCCGATTATCGTTGTATCCTGCTAATGCGCCGTTTATCGCGTCGCGCTCCTTTCCGTTTCTGTGAAAATTTATTCTACACGCTTGTGAATTTTCTCGCGTATCATCGTTTTCCCTTTATCTTCCTTCGTGTTTGCTGGGTTTCTTCTTTGAATATTGAAGAGGCACGCTGTTGGGGTGAGATGTTCCTTTTCCGTTTACGGGGCCTTATTGTACACGGAAGAATTTTCTTTTCTATGAGACGCAGCTTGTGAAAAATTAAGGAACAGTGGTGTTACGTGTTTCTTGAATTTGGTTAGAAGATCTTGGAGAAAGAAGCAGACTTCGATCGTTTTCGTTCTCCTTTTGCAACTGGACGCGTCATAAACGTTTCTACGCTTTTTCCTGGCGACTCGTTTGAAAACATGACTCCTAATTTATTTTCTAGGAATACGCGGCTCAACTATAAACGTTTAAATACTGTAATTTCCAGTCGCCTTTTAATAGCACGAGAATTTTCTAACGATGCAATCCATTATTAATGAGACTGCCCTTGGTAAGCTATGCTTCTAAACCTACGAGAGTTTAATTGACATTCCGTAATATTTTACAATGATAATGTAGGCTTATAAAATATAGCAATCAAGCCGAAGCCTATCCACGTGACGCAAATAAAAAATCCAGCAGTCAAGAAACGTGCAACTCCTGCTAAATTCTAGTCTTATTCCTGTATCTCGATTGACATTTCCTTCAACTTCTTCGAAACGATCTGATCTCGTTCAAGTATACAAATTTAAAACACCACCATCGAGATACTTTTTATTACTCGCAGCAGTTCACCGGCGATCAACCTCCGAACGAATATGTAACTTTTAGACGAGTACATACGAGTGCCTCGAAATGAATTAATTTCGCGGTGCTCCTCGAAACGCGAACGATCGTTCACCGCAATGGGGAACATTCGCCCCGTCGTCGCGTCGGAGGCGAACAGTCGAGACACGACGCGATAATGAACGGTTACAGTGTTCGATGGCGAATGTCCGTCGCTCACGTGAGATCGAACGTCGCGCATGGAAGTGCACACGATCGTTCGACAGGTGTTCCCAGGCCGAGAAGGAAGTGATTTTATACGGCTGTTACCGTGGCAAAGTGTTAATGCGCGAGTTAATATAGCGGTCATCGTCCATCGTGACTGCCCGTTCCGGATGCCGATGAGTTCTCAGAATCGAATAAGAATCGAGAATCGGCTATGGATCTTCTCCTCTTATTGTATTTCACCGAAGCTTCTTCTTCTTGTTAATCGATTGGCGAAGGTGTTTCTTCGTTGATTTTTCACTGCGAGAGATACTTTGCATGGAACATCGTTGCAAGAGATAGTCGATAGCACGATAACAAAGCGAGGAGGAAATTTTCCATGGAAGTTGCAGAGTAAGTTGTTAATTAAGCGTAATTCTTGTTGGAGAGGGATTGTGTGTATCGGTACAGTCATGTAGTGTACTACGTAAAAGTTTTCGATTACTTCGATCGATCTCATTGTAAAGCTACTCTTGGAAAATACTTCTCTGTAATTCTGTTCATTGGAAATCACCATTATATCGAAATCAATGAATAGGTAAAAAAGATATTTCCAGGAACGTGCGATACGCGTAAATTGGTAGTAGGCAATAGATTCCGTGGACGAAGGAATAAAGTTTATTCAGATATACAAAGCATCTTGTCGCTTATGGCGTTCGGGCACGAACAGTACACCAAGAACGAGCTGCATTCATTTTTTAACTTACAGTCGTGGAATATTTGCATTTCATTCTTCTTTTATTTTCTCTTCGGAGGAAAAAAGAAAACGTTCTCAAAGTACGAGCAGCGTTCGATCGCGAGTATAGCGAAAACGATCGTCATTGTGGCCGTCACGGATTGGACAAC
Source organism: Bombus confusus (assembly GCA_014737475.1). NCBI lineage: Eukaryota > Metazoa > Arthropoda > Insecta > Hymenoptera > Apidae > Bombus > Bombus confusus. The sequence goes on along the minus strand of JACXIV010000008.1, from coordinate 4,305,413 downwards.
AAAATGCTCCTAAAACGAAAGAGAAATAAGAAATACAAAAACCGAAATCGCCAAGGTTCCAACGATTCGATTCTCACAGTAGCTTCTGCGACGCTGGAAACGGCATTGTGCCGGTGATCGGCCGAGGCCTACGGCCGACGCGCCGTCCGGGATACACCTTTCTCCAGATTAATTGGCGTGACGGTGCCGGAGCGCCGGCTCCTTTTCCCTAATTAATTCGTATTGCAAATTTCTGCGCGGCGTACAGCGTGCACGAGATCCGCTATCACGATTTTCGGCTTCCTGCGACAAGCGGCCCTCCCCGACTTTGGACTCGGAGCCGGACCCTTGCGTGCCCGCACGAAAATCTACCATCGGGATCCGTCTGTGTAATTGCCGCCGCTGCGTACACCGAGATCCTCTTGATCGTCCGTGTCTCCTCGAACGACACGTATTTCGACTCGTCATCGCTGATATTCTCCAACGAACACGCTGATTTCTGTCCTGATTGTTCAGCACGAAGCTCGTCCATGTGATTTCCTCGGGTTTTGATAAATCGCGAGGCGACGAAGGGTTGATGGGTGCACTTGACGCCGGTTTCTCGATTTAATGGATCGATGAAAGCGTGTCTGTTCTCTTTCACGACGACTATTCATGGCTTTCGTGTATGCTTCTTTTGGCAAGCGGTTTATCCTGCCGCGCGTTTTGTTGATTCAATGATGTTGAAATTTTCTGCTTCGCTTTCGTCCAGTTCCGTGTATCATCGAGGTTTACGAGAGATGTTTTTCTGAGCAGCATGTTGCAAGCTGAAATTTGCCGCTGCCAACCTGAATCGCTTCGAATGTGGTTTTAATAACTTTTTTCCCTACTGTTTTTGTATCTTGCGGAATCAATCCTGCCAAGCAGATATCCCATCTCGTAGCAGGCATACCGACGAACCACAAGGTTCTCGATCGGCAAGGGACGCGCGTGTCGGCGCGGATGCGGCGTAACGAGCGGCAGAAAACGAGCGAACGATCGACCGAGCGGGACACGAAAATATGAAAATGAAACGGAGCCGGCGAAAGATTCCAATCGCGGTGGCTTCCTGTGCACGTAAACGCCGTCGGCTTTCGACAGAATTCCAATCGAATACCGTCGATTTCGCGGGGGCAAAAATGCCGCGATCGGCCGCGTGCCGTTTCGACGACCGACCATCGCGATGCCGCCCGGTTAATTACCACGGCCGACCTGTAACGCCGGCGAGTCGCGCCGGAACGTTGACTTTCGCCTCGATGCCGGGACCATCCGCGCCATTTTTTGAATTGCTGCGTTCGTTCCGCGTTAAACATACCTACGCCGGTATCGAACGAGTCGCGATGAATTCATACGAAGCGGATAACAAAAGGGTGGATTTCACGCGATCTCTTTTCTCTTCGTCGAGGCAGACTTAACGTTCAATTTTCAACGGACAAACGTCATACTTCCATCGGTTTACTCAAATTTACCGCGAAAAGACGACAAATAACAGCGGTATTCCAAGGCAAATGCAACGAAATATCGTTTGCAACATCACATCCCTTTTCCGCACTTTTCGATTTATACATTTGACGAACATCGAATCAGAATGGCTGTACTGTAAGACTCGAAGCCCGATTCGGTATCGATTCGTTTTACGATTTCCGAACTTGATAGTCCACATGCCGCTCCGTTAATTTTACTTTGAACGCCAACAGCAAACAACGATCAAAGGAAAAGAAAAATAAACTGTCGTTGAAATCGCGGAGAACGCCTTCTATTCTGTACAGGGCACGCTCGCGTGCTGCCGTCACTTATCCCTATCCGTAACGAACGTGCAAAACGTGCACGCGCGAGTACTGGCTGGGCGGTCGGTCGAAAATTGCGCGGTCACACGCACAGGCCCTCGTGTGTGCCCTGTTACACGGGAACGCCTTAAATCGAGGGAAAACTTGTCAACGATGCCGCCTTTCGTTTCCACGATAAAAGGAACACGTCGTCGGGACAATAATTCGCAAAGTATGTTTCCTGTCGGCGGCCGGTATCGCCGATCGGCATCCGTGGCCGCGTAAGAACCTGGAATTATGTATACCTTACGCTCAGCTGCCGCGGTCGCGGCCGGGACGAGCTTCCGGTTATGAAATCGTCCGCCCTGACTCTCCGTTCATTCGCTTTTTCATTCCGTCTTCTTGTCTCGTCTGCTTTATCGGAAAGTGATTTCGATGTTCTGCATGTCGCTGGAACGAAAGTCTCCTTTTTGCCTGGCGAGTGGCAGAAGCGCACGGAAGCGAGGATAACGAAAGTGTGACACGTTACGATCACGCGTGGATACTATCGGCGGCTTTTTAGAAGAGTCACAGAATGTGTCGAATATTTTTTTTTAATACGAGAAACATTTAGATGATCTGTATAATTAGCGTGTTCTCGTAGGAGCGCGGAGAAAGAAGTTATCGCCAAAGAAAGTATGAATTATGGAAGGTAAGACAAGCGGCTGTTGCATACGATTACCATACGATTAGCACATTACAAGATAGGGACAAAATCTCGGTATACTGGGAAAAGAAGCGATTGTTGGTAGAAAAATAAGTCGGACATGCAATCTTCGTTTAAAATTTACATAGGCATTATTGTAAAATTTATTACCGCGAAGACTTAATAATTTTTTCTCTCAAGAGCCGATGATCAAGAAGAGTATCATAAAATATCATAACGACGTTAAATTCGACTCGACGTTTCATTCCTCTTTCATATATCACCTCGATCGTGATCGTTTGATTGGAATCCAAGAACGCCTAGATATAGACAGTTTCTACGAATAAGAGGAATAACCTTTATCATACGAGGATTGGATGGGAACGACCGAAACGCAGAAGAAAGCGTACTGTACGCCCCATTTCGCGCCATAAGACGGAAATCACGATAAGGCGGCCATTTCGAGCATCCCTGAACGCCAACGTATACGCGAATGGATCGAATCGAAACGATTTTACGGTAAGGGCTCTCGCGAAAATCAGGAAACGTATAGCTCTGTTCGCGCAGCCTCGAAACTTTCGAGATGGAAATTCGATCCGCGGCACCGACAACCCGGACACGGCCGCCGGATATATATAACTGGAAATAAGATAAAGAAAATTGCGAATAATTCAAATCCAAATTGCCCCGGACATATTCCTTCGGCGGACGGTGATTTGATCGCGGGAACGAAACGGGACGAGAGAAACGGACAAAGAGGGAAAGAGAGACCACAACGTGTATGGGCGAGAAGAAGGAGAAAAAGGGAGGAACGAAGCGCGAGCGCGCGAAACCACTCTACAACTTTTGATATCGATGCATCATCTCGATCCTCGCACCGGGTTCTCTGATCGATTTTCATTCCGCGGGTTGCATGGCGGCTCGCTATCCGGGTGCTATCTTCAACCACCTCGCCTTCGACGAGTCCTAGCTACAGGGTGCTCCGAAAGAATCGTTTCAATCGTCGTTTCGCTACGAGTACCTTAGCGAGAAATAGTTCGCGATCTTTCCAAATCGAACATAACGCCCCAACACGATACCGAGACGTATTTACCTATGAAACTTATCATCGTTTAAATTTCTCTTGGTATTACGTTCTGCTCTTTGCTGAAGCTTCCTTTTATTATAATACCTACACGGGAACACACGAGGGCTAATGAAACAGACCGATACCGGTACCGCGCCTCACCTCTATCTGTCATTCTCTCTAAAAAGCATTCGTATCTCCAAGAATGATGATGATGATGGGAATGAACACGTTGGCCCGGAGGAAGCATAATTTCCGCGACAGGCGGAAAGGGAACGTGATAATCAGGCCGAACACGAAACGCTCCTCCACCAAAATTACTCGTCCAGTGATCAACATCTTGGACACGGATTGCTTTCCGAAAGAAGGCTGGAGCACCTGTGGCGCGCACCTGTGGCGCACCGTCTCCACACCGAAACGCCATTCCGCGGACCAAAGCACCGACAGAATACCGTTCCCCTTGATATCTCAACGATGAAACGTTCGTCGAACGATATCGAGACGCTTTCGATCGGCCCTCGTCTCGTTATCTTCGCGGTCGTTGGTGTTTGCGTCAAAGATAGTCGTTTCTGGTCTTTGCGGTACAATTCCCTTGTATCCGTAAATTTCCACTCTTCCAGTGGAAATCGTGCAATGTTTTACGATTTCTCACCGTACTATTACCTATACTATGTACCAACAAACGATCGTTATACGCAATTTATTTCTATACGTGTCGAAAGTATCAAGTACAGCGATTAGTTGCGATATATTCAAATGGTGCATCGCAATACTTTCGAATACCATTGATCGCGCTATCGCTCTCGAAACGGACAACAAACTCGCGGAGAACTTCGGAAGCCGTTTGAACGCTCTAGAGACACCTTGTATAAAGCTACGTGCAACGGCGTCTGGTTGGCTGTGTAAGATATCAGCTAAGAAACGGGCCCGTCCAAGACTTTACGACCGCTCTTATAATTATCTCCAATAAATATCTCCACGGCACGAGAGCGTATATATCGAAATACTTCGCCGTGGTCAGAGGTGAACTCCCTGCCTCCATCTTTCGATCAACGCGTTTTCTTTTGGTCGCCCCGTTCACACTGATAAATTTATAATGTTCAAGCGCCGCAGACCGCGCACGATGAGCAATGGGCTGCCTTAATAAGTATGTACGGCCACACGCGAATTCGTGCTGAAAAACTTTCCATCGCCGCTACATCCTTCGTCGATCCTTGCGACCGTACCACTTTACCTGCCGAAACTTTACCTACGAATCGTTTTGCACCTGGAAGTATGTATTCCTCTTCTATCCAGGCTGTCCACGCTGCTCGCCAATCGCGATTTGATTCGTTCGTCAACGGCGGATCCTCATCGCGTGCTCTCCTTACACGTTTTTATAATTTCTTAGCAGCGTGTTAATCCTTTCCGGTTTTTGCAGTTCACCGATCACGTCGCGTCGCAATACAGTGGTAACGAGGAGCGAAGTGCAGGAGCGAACGAGACGGTGTAACCCAGAGGAAGCTGCTTAGACATCCACTTTCCCTCCTCTCGAGGATCGATCCGCGAATCCTCGATCAATTGGCCGGTCGTGGTGTTATTAAACGATCGCGTGATATTTAATCGAAGGCCGTAACTGTGTTTAATTAACGGTTAGAACTTCGACGCCAGCGATTTCTTCTCTCTCTTCTTCTTCTTCTACTTCCCCATCGTCTTCTTCGCCGGCTGCGAACACCGATAGACGTCACCTAGCCGAGTTCTAACCTACATTTTACCGCTTCCTTTTTTTTTCTTGTATTGCGTTCGTCGTTCGAGTTGATTTGCCATTATTTTGCCATTATTCTTGTTAAATATATTATTATTATTACGTCATTATTTTGTGGGACGCGCTTGTGCCATTTATTTAGCAATTGTCGGCGCGTCGAATTTCGAATTTTAGTTGCCAGTGAAGCGAGTTTGAATTTTTCGACTAGAGACAAAGATTTCATTCTAGCAATCAATGATGCGGCATTAAAGGATATGTAAAAGACAAGCGCATTGGCGTATAGTCGGCAATGACGCTAACACTTTGACGAATAACAAAGATGCTTAAATAATAACAGTAAGGAGAAAGAGGATCGACGCACGCTCGAGATGTACTCTTGTACAAACGATCATTCGTTTCATTGGCCTCTTGAAAGTAGCAATTAACTGGCCCGTTAAGAAAGATCGTAAAAACGTGGTATACTTAAGTCCAATCTTAAGACTTCCCGAATCGAGGCGCAAACATATAATTCTTGATCAAATTAAACCGAAGCAAATGCGGTTCCAAATAGTTAAAATACCTTCGATCCACCTGCTTCGCGCGCGTTGCTAGAATCATTTTTAAGTGAAATGGGTTTTGTCAACGTTCCATACTCTATGTACTCGCGGATATGTTTATACTCGAAGCTTCAGACGATCTAAAACTTACTAATCTTCTTTTCGTGTTCGATTCGTTCGTTTTTCGCTCGTTTCAGTAAGCAAAGGCCAGTAATTTCCAGATTCGCTATCGAGGAATTAGCATACTGGTCCGTATAAATTACTCCGCGCGTTTCACGCCAAACGGCTCGTACAAACGAACAATACCCAGACGATATTCCCCTTAAATTCGCAGAAAAATGAATTGGAAATTTCGAGTGGAATTTTAATTGTTCGTTGCGAGATTACGCTAGAAAATCGTTCGAGGCAAAAAACGGGTATAACTGGAGGAGACGTAAATTATGCGAAAGGATCGTCTTTCTGGGTGGCTGTGTCTTACGAAACGACGAACAGGTTGAGGAAACAAGCGGTATGTAGTGGAAAAGAGAGAGAGAGGGAGAAAGGAAAGAGAACGGCGACGCGGAAACGGATCGAAGTAAATGTTCTGTGAAGAGGGAATCGTGTATCTTGATCTCGTTACGTTGCCAACTGTCGTGCGTAACGCAAAAGGCGATTTTATGCGGCGAACGGACGAGGTGAACGCGTACCGTCGATGTTTCGAGCGGAATGGGCATCCAGGATCGTGACCATAAATCCCGCGAGTCACTTTCTTCCGTGGGCGATAGGAAAAATCGAATCGCTCGGGAATTTGGAACAGCACTAGGAAATAGCTGTTTTCCTGCTATCGAAAATTTTTTCCACCAACATCCTTTCGAATATCCTTTCGGTGAATTTCCACGTTGGTAAAAATGGAAGTTAAATGGTAGAAGAGCGTGCGTCTGTAAAAATAAAGGAGAAAGAGAAAAACGACGCGAATCGAAGCGATCGCTTCTCGCAATTACGTAGATTTTCGACGTGAATCCTAGAAAACAAGAGGAAGATAGAAGGAGAAGTGAAGGAGAGAAGGGAAGACCAAGGAAAAGAGGAACACAGAAGACAGTGTCCATCCGGCATTCGCCTAATTACTCTCTCGATGCGGGTCGTTTCCACGGCAGTGCGTGTGCGCGTGCTGCTCACGGTCGTGTGACCCAGCTCGATGCTCGCATGCACGTGCGTATTACATCCGCTCTCGGATTTCCCGCGTGTAACGGGAAAGCACGACGAGGGCCGCGAGGATTTTTCCTCGCGCCACGAGCAAACCTAATTGACGCGTAATTAAGTAACACGGAATTGCGCGAGCCGGAGCATTGCCCGATGAGCTGGCCGAGTTCGCTGCCAGGGGAATTCTTTCTCGATGATGACGCGCGTGCGAGCTGCAACGAGTTGTGTGAATCCCGCCACTTTGTTGCATCTTCGCGTGTCTTTTTTTTTCGTTGCTGGCCTTTTTTTTCGCGCGTAACGGATGCATAAAATATTCGGTTGGCAGATATGAAATTATCGTTTCTTCTTCAATCGTGAGATTCCATGCGCTTTTCCTAAGGATTGCGTAATCTAATTGGTGTCAGATTAAGGATTTGAGTGCGTTAGGCTTCACGATTAATCCTCGTAATTCGTCCTTAACCGACGAACGTGGACGAGGGAAAGGAAAGGAAAGGAAAGGGACGTGGAGCGCGTCGCGAAGCTGCTCGGGTGACCGCGTCCGCTCTTGTTACGCAAGCGAGTCACAGTAGAGCAGCGGCGATTCCGACGCAGCGGCGTGTGAAAATGACGAAGACGAGGAGGGCCCAGAACGACGAGGCGATCGCGCGCCAGGAATCGGACCGGGCAGCCTGCCGCTCGCTTTCACGCCGCCGCGCCGCGCCAGTCCGACTCTCTCGTTGAGACATCGCGCAAAACGCGACACGCTCGACGACGCCCGTCCGGACACGGCCGGCCGAAACCGGGTCCGAGCGTCCCTCTTCGCGGACAATGGACTCGCCTGTATCCACGTCTCGCCCTTATGCTAATCAGCTTCCTATTTCGCGAAAGCCTCTTTTCATCTACCGTGAATAATCGTGTCTCGCTTCGGCCTCGTAATGGGCAGACTATCGGCAGATATAACGTCAGGATTTGGGCATTTTCGAGGATTCTGTAGTCTCCGTGCAAATTCGGGTCGGTTCGGCAGTTTATACCGTATAATGCACTGTGTAATCGTAACGATGGGATTTAGGAAAGTTGGGAGATTTCAAGAATATTTGAGCGTCTTGCGGTATCGTTGTTCTTTTTGTATCGAAAATTAAAACGCTGAAACGATGTATTCGTTGTATGAAATGGACAACGAAAGGGCGTTACGTTCGGTTCGCGGCAGTTCTACGAAAACGTGGAATGACAAAGTTATCGCTAGTTGGGGAATGGAAAAAAACGGTTGTAAACGGATGAAATTTTCGTTATCGACTTAGCGAATTTTCTATCAGCTCTCGTGCCATCCGACAACCGCACGATTCCATTTCTTTTCCTCCCTGTCTCTTCCTCTTTCTCTATTCTGTGATAGAAGGATCCGGGATAAAGCGGAAGAAACGTACGGAAAAAGGAACATCGCTTGCGACGTTAAAATCTCGAGCGAGACGTTTTCCATCCCACGTCGAAGGAATAAAAAAACACGACACCGGGAAAAATCTCACGATGCTGACATTAGAAACATTTACTGTTTCTTTACTCAATAATTTTCTCAATATCGAAAGTCTGTTGTAGCGAAGGACCGAACGATGAAGTAATAACTATATTCGTTACGAAGCTAAAGCCAACCAAATAACTTCTATAACGCGTACAATATTTAAAAATATTATAAATAAGAATTAATAACAGAAATGTGTACAAGTACAAGAAAGGAAACATATCTGAAAAGACTGCACGATATTCTCCAATATGTAACTACCTACTGCCTTGTACACTCGTTCCAATATAGCCTTTCAGTTTACAAGATCAACAGCCTCTCTCAAAAAACAAGTTAACCCTGCAGCTCTTCTGGTATTTGTTCAGAAAGCCTTTCTTCGCGAACAAGAACGTTACATACCCAGCGAACACCCTGTATACACGTTGGAAACTCGCGATCACGGCGCGTCCACGCGGTTTCAAAGAGGGAGCAGGGTCGAGGAGATTGTCGCCGGTGAGCAACGAATTCCGACGAGGAGTAGCGGTGACTTTTATTCTCGATAATGACAGAGAGCGCGAACAGAGTGGCCCTGGCGTGGTACGTGATCAATTTTCGGGCCCTGCTGTGGCCGCGCGTCTAACTACGATTTCGGCGTAATTATATACGTCCGTCTATCCGGGCCGTGTCCACGGTCACAATATCCCATAAATCGACTCGTCCTCTCTCTAGAAAAAGAACTTCTCGCGATCGGAATGACGTCCGACGACCGCGCCCGATTTACGCATCGACTCTACCAGCGTCTGATTTCTCCGTCCTTCTTCGGGTTCTATGCTTCCTTCGCACATTAGAAGAGTTTCGTAAGGATTTTAGAAGAAGGTGGCTTAGTTCGCTAATCTTGGCAGTTTTATGGCCGGCTGCGAGTCAAGGAATTCGATCAATTCGGATTAAAACTTTCTAGGTTTTGCAGTAGTTATGAGAAATTGAGGTATGCAGCGTACTTTACATTTCTTACAGATCCATGCGTTATACGTTACTTAAATTATAAGTAGAAGTCGAAACTGGCGCAGAGTGAAATATTTTCTTCCGATATGATATCTATTAGAAAATACGAAGTTGTCACGTTATATTGCATCTATTGAGAAATGAATTTTCGTTTTCTGAGAAATGCTACGTTTGCTCAGACGCGAATTTATGACGCAGTACGTTACTTTCGTGAGAAACTAACTCTGTCCTATTCGTAAACAATTCTGCGTGTCCGTCGTGTAAGAGGCAGAACAATCGCAGACAAAAATTCGTAATCGTTAAATAATTTGTGAGTGATAAGCTGTCCTCGCTCTTGACCAATTTCATCGCCTCTTCGCCTCGCCTCCACTTCCTTCGACCCTGTCGACGAAGTCGACGAACCACGACCACACTTCGTTCGTGGCCAAAATTCGATGGCTCGACTCGAAAATGGTACAGAGGGAGGCGTAGAAAACAGGGGAGAAGGAAGGTTGTCGAAGGATGATCGGGTCTCCCGAAGGAGCAGATGGCCACGAGACGAAGGTAATTGGCGAGCCATCGAGATTATTGCCCGTGGCGTGCTCGTTCTCCTCTTTCCCCGTTCGTCGCGCGATTGTCTTTTCGGTCGAGGCTACTAGGATCCTGTGCTTCTACGATACCTAGAATCGAGACCGTTGTGTCCGGAAGGATGGTCCGAGTTGTCTCTGAATGAGTCTCGGTGGACGCCTGTCGATCGTCTCGTCACGCACCTGCTCGCTTGATGGTCTGGGATAGCGAGCAGGAGTAATGGGATAGATAGTGGAGGAACCTGGGAAACGGTTACGGTAATTTCTGAAGAGAAAGTAGAACTCGTTGTAGGTTTTAATTTTGGTATTTTTTAATTTTCCTGTATCTTTTTAGTATCGGGGCTCATTGCGAGTAACATTGTTCGTAACTTGTATTTTAATCTTTCAACTAAAAAAAAAAAAAAACTTTCAAAGCCAGATCGAAAACTCTATTGCGAAGTCCCAAGGTCCAAAAATCGCAGTCTCGCCAGTTCTTAACCCATTACGCTATTTTCCTCGCTCCACCACCGTCGTCCTGCAATCTCCAACCTGCACAACGATGAAAAAAACCACGCTCGTTTCACTGTCAGTGCACCGTGTCCCCTGCAGGATCAGAGGTGAGCCCGTGTCAAGGAATAGTTAGCTCCTCCGACGATGCACCGCCTTCTCATACCTTCCCCACCTCTCCATCGCGAGGCTAAGGGTGGCGCGCGAAGGTAACACAGATGAAGGCAATTTCCTCGAAGCGATTGCAGCGGTTGAAAGCGTTGCCCTCGAAAGCCTAGGATCGTCGTCGTGCGAGCAGACGCGCACGCGTGCTCGCTCACCTGTCCTTCCCGCGAGCGTGCAAAATGACTTTTACGACGTGCAGTCGTTCCGTCCCGCGGTGTCCACAGGAGGTCCAGCGAGCAGGCCTGACCTCTGGCCGCAACGAGGTGTCTCGTTCGATTCCGGCTGACGCCGACTCCGTAAACGTCGTGTAAATTTTATTCGGTGGTTTTATCGCGAGCCTGGTCTCGCGACCGTAATTTACGGCCGCGCGGAAACGTGCCACCGAGATTGGACATGCGATGCCGACTGATGAGCGTCGTTGCTTCGAGCTCTTGGGACGAAGCTGTAATGTTTCTCGAGCTGAATTCCGAGTAACAGAGGTTGTGCTGTTGGTTACAAGTGAGATTTAGAAGTGACTATTCTTTTAGAGACGAGATGACCGAGAGTTATAGAGAATCTAGAGGTTAAGGGGTTAATTGTTGGAAGAGAAGAGCGTGCATCTGATAGGAAGTTGAAATATCGAATTGTTCAAAGAGTTGGAGGGTTTTGTTTACCGAGAGTTTAGATTTTTGCGTTAAAAATCGTTTTAATCGTAAGTCACCGGATGCTTGTTCCGTGTACGAATAATACTCAGATGCAGCGCAGAAGACGATGCAACGTCGTTTGTAATTTTGAATTTATGGCACCGTGCGACTCGGCAAACTTATATCCATCAAAGAAGAGACGAGAGTACACGTATAACCGTAATGGATGAACGAAAACGTGGTTCGTCAAGGGAAAAACAAGGTGGAGAAGAAAGGGCGCGTAGGCTAATTGCTAGCTGGTTTTCACGGCACACGCGTGCACCTCTGTCGGTCGGTCTCGCGTGATGTACGCTCGGCATGGGTACATTAAAACCTGTGTACATCGCCACGACAACTTATGCGGCGTGCTCGACAACGTACGCCGCTGATTTTACGAGCCTGAAACTACTTACCGCTTTCTCGGATGCTTGCCGTCGATTAAATAAGACTTAATGCAACAACGAGTCTTTGGACGCACGAGTTCTTAATGAGGATCGTAAGGAGCGAGGACAAATTGGCATTGTACCGAGGGTGAATAAATTTGAGTATTTATCGACATAATTTCATTACACCGAGAGACGAACCAATTGTTAGAATAGAAAATGCGTTTGTCGAAGTTCCAAAGGGCATAGGGAAAGGTTGGAAGTATTTCGCAACTACTTCGAGAAATTATAAAGCAGTTTCCTGTAGAACTATCGAGCTAGTCAACTACTGTTATTACATACCTACTTGAAACAGGAATTCTGAAAATGCGTATATATATGAAATGGCTGAAGCCATAGTTTGTTTCCTAAGGCTGAGTAATTCCTGGAAAGTGTGAGTTTAGAGAGAGTTTTCATAGACCACACATACATAACAATCGGAGTTCGTCTGCCAAGCTGAGAGAGTGAGTGAGAGAGAGAGAGAGAGAGAGCGAGTTGTAGCAGAGAAATTCATTCCCCTTATCGTTCGTGCTCATCGAATAACCACGAAATCTTTCATTCGAAGTAAAATTAAAAGGAAAATCGCGTCGTCGCAAGGTAAATAAAAACTCGCAACGACAAATGTAAATTTTCTCCAACAGAAATACGGACGTCGGTGCCGCGATAAGGACTGTCTGCGAAAAGTCAGGAAGCAAGGGAAAGAAAAAGACGATACGCTCGACAAACGTCAAATAAAACTAACGACAACACGGGTCGATCGTTCCACTTTCCCAGGGAGAAAAAAGGGCAACGTGAACAACGACACGAAGCACGTGGAGAAGGAGTAGTCACAGGTCGTGTCTGGTCGATCGCCCAGGTGTCGTTCGCGAGAGATAATTTCCTCGTGGATCGACAGGACAACGGCATGCTCGACAAGGTGTACGAGTCGGATTTTACGAGGCGGCGCGCGAGGCTTTCTCGACAGGGACATTACGATGCCGGGAGGCAGAGGCCCGATCGCGGCCGTTTGGTCACAGTGGTTGCTCCTACGGCTCGACTCGCACGCATTTCCATACAATGCCGAGCGCGCGGCATTTCCATACGCGTCGAGTCGCGCTCCCGGTTTTCACACGCGCCACCGCTGCCATTTTTCGCAACACGCCGATCTCCGTACGTACTCGCTCGCCCCCGCGCGGCTCGTCGCACCTCTGTCACGCTCCTCTGATCTGGGTCAACCGAGAGCGTCATCGCCGTGGATCCACCATGCTTGGAGACCGGGTTTCGTGTTTCCAGCGATCGTCGAGTTTAAAGAAGATCCGGCTGGAATCGATCCAGCATATAGAAACGGAGTAGGCTGAAAGAGTCGTATCGAGTATGTAAATAGATTCGACGTGTTCAGAGCGGCCGTTCATATTTGTTGACTATTTTTATCAAGTTACCTGCAATTAGATTTATTAGATTCTCTAATCGGAATTCACGAGGCATTACCGTCGCATCTAATCAGTTACAATTAAGCGTCTAAATCCATCGAGATAGTTGAGAGATATATTAACGATAGCGGAGAGAAAAGTGCTCATCACACTCTGCTTACGCTATGTGAAACACGTTAATACTATTTAGAAGCACGCAGATTCTCCATGAGATCTGCACGTTATCAGAACAGATGAATTATTCAGTGATACAAAGATATTAAGGATGTGAAAGCTACGTTGACGTGCAACATCTTCTGTACAAATGAAGATATAACAGCGGGTAATGGATACGATCCCACGCAGTCGATAGTAATCCTTTGTTTTCAAATTGCTCGCGATGAGCAGAAGCGAGCGACTTGTAACAACGGATCAGGAAACGACTGTTCGCCTTCTGAATTCACAGACTGGTATTAAACAACTATTTTTTACTCCCTTTTAATTACGATCGCATTAAAGACTATCTAACGTCTATGCACGTTGCTCGGGAGAAATTGTAACAATCTCGAGGACACACAGTGATCGTATTTCATCACTGTACCATTGCACTGTCACCAGGTAGCGTATCTACAGAAATCGTATTTCCTGTTTCTCATGTCGGGATAAGAAACTATACTTACAATTAAAATTATGATGAAATAACTGTAATCTTGGCTCGTATACACCTTAGTAACATCGTCGGCATTCTCTCACTTAATGGCAAATAATATTTCCGTTGAACGATTAGTATAGCACGCGTATGAAAATGTGACGGGGACAGTCGTTTCTTGTTTTATCGCAATACATAATTCGCGACGACAGCTTTACGATCGTCGAATCGCCGACGACTTCATGAATAATTCATAGCTCGTCGTACATTTATATGTCTCATTAACTCCATTCGCTTCTAAGAAGCCTCCAAAACGCGCTAATTAGCTCGTGCACGAGATTCGCGTAATTAACAAGGGAATGCTGTTCGTTAATAAAACCTTTCGCTTTCTTTTTCGCGACGGAGGCAAATTGGAAGCTGATGATTCACGACAAAGCGTAGTTATGCAACTTCTAAAGAACGACGAGTAAAAATGGAAGAATCGAGGGAATCCAAGATGCTATCTTTTGATACAAAATACCGTTACGCATGTCGCGGAACGAAATTGCAAAGAAGCGACGTTTCGTTCCTGAAAGGACGCGCACGGATCATGAGAACAAAAGCAGCGAACAGAAGAGAGAAAGCTAGCAAAGGGCGATAAAATTCGACTTGCTCGCGAGCACGGTGGTCCTTGTGGCTCTCGTGTCACTTGTGAAACACCGGGAAACGACAAAAACCATCCGTACGTGGAATCGTGGCGAGCACCGCCCCCAGCGCGGCCCACCTTTCCTCGGCTTTCCTTCTCGGCTACCTGGAAGAAAGTCGAGAGGTGGTTGCGCCGAGCAGACGAGTTACGAGCGCTCCGGCGACCTCGGCTTTTGGTCATCGTTCTCGACCCGGATCCGACCGTGCGCAAACGCGCCGGAACGCGTGGCAGGTTAATCGACCGGTGTAAATCTAACAGGCGCTTGTCAACGAGCGGTATTGCCTTTCCCAGTGATATTCAATTTCCTTATATGCCGTGATTAAAGCGAAGAAGGGGTGGCACGATTTCTCAAATCGAATCGTGGGCGATCGGAGGGTGGAGTCGGTGGAAATACGCGGCACTGCAGGTGGAAGTCGGCACGGAGTTTCGTGATGTTTGGTTGTTGCTGCGTGAGCAAGAGGGGTCGGAAATATCGGTATTTGTTACGGACGTGTACGCACAGTTTTCTGATCAGGTTCTCCATTTCATTAGCACGATATCAAATTTTTGCGATTGTACAAACCTGCCGCCGTATGAAATTTTCTATGCCTGGCTGCAAATAATAGAGAGCGTAATACAGCAGAATAAATACAGCGACGTACGAATGCTGTTTGTACGCGCCGGGTATTTTTCGCGAAACATACTTTATTCGGACGTAGGGTTTTGTTTAAACAAATACATTATGGAATAGCAGTTTTCTGTTTTCCTGAACTTTCAACAATTCATAAATTTGAGGCCGAAATACCGTCGATGGGTCAGGAACTCTACTGATAATTATTTCAGCTCTTTCGCCGCGTCAATCGATAAGACTCGTATGCGCCACTGTTGAAGTAATCTCACAGCTGAACACCGATCTCACGTACAAACGAGGGATCGCACGAACGCAAGGCAATCCGCGACATCAGCGAGTATACAAGTTCTATACTTCTGGACTCGGATTCGTGGGAGAAAAGTAATTGTTCCTGCTGGCTGATGAGAATAGTACCTATCGCCCCGTAGCCGATGCCGGTCGGCGATCTACGACACATCGTTAATTCGTTTACAACTTCCGTGGCGGACGCCATAAGTGAACAGACGGAGAAATATGTAGAAAGACAGATAGAGAGTGAGAGAGAGTAAAGCACGGCGTGTGTTCCGCGTGTGCATCGCGAGACAAACGGACAGACGTTTAATGAGTTTGGTCGCGCGGGGATAGGTGGTGGCTCGCCGTCCTATTCGTGATCGCTAATAGGCGAACGGAAAATGAACGGAAGTCTCCGTGAAATCGCGCGACTCCTCCCGGAAGACGCCTGGTCACGATACTCCGTTCCACTACGCCATCGTCGCTTCGTTCGATCGATCCCCGAATAAAGATGCACGGAACGCGATCGCTGCTCGAGGGAGTCGAGGGAACAACCTTTGGCTGCCACGTTTCACGTGTCAACGTGTCACCGACCAGCCGAGTGAAACGCCTCGTGCTCGCGAGCGAACGACTCTCTGACGACCGCGATGAACGACACGCGTCCGTTTCGTGTTCTTTCGTCCTGCTTCGTTCTTACGTTCTTTCTCTGCATTGCGGCCAAACGTTTTTCGTCTCGATCGGTGGCGATTCTCTTGAATTTCTTTTATCTTTCCAGCGGTCGATTTTACAAAATAATAAAACAGAGAAAACTAGGGAGAAATATCGAAGAAAAGTTGTATCTTCAACGTACGAAGTAAGAAGAAAATCTCTGTGAATGTTTAAACAAGGCGATTATCGAATGGTATTGTACTCGATCGTTGGAGAGGAAACATAATGTTCTAGCCGTCAGATCCGGCAAACGACATATGGTAACTCCGACCACGACTGACGCGCGCCACGACGCCAGGCGACCTGCGGTTACTGTCATTTATCGATAATCGTTTCGCTGCTCGTCCCAGGATACGGGACTTCCCCCGTTAATACACGCTTCCGGCATCGAGCTAAGTGCAACCATCTAGGACACGCGTCGACGAGCCGCGTACCTTATGGGAATCGAAAATTATCGAGCTTGAGCGCGGTTTCAGCGTCGAAACCATCGCGACTATCGGCGGATTGAGTTTTAATACTTTGGAAGAAACGTCAAAAAGATTGTAATTTAATGGAGAAATATTTGAATATCTTTCCGTATGAATTATTAATGATCCGACAAAAAACCATAGTTCAAGGATTTAATATTCCAATATAACGTCTCTCTCGAAATATTTTATACGCACTAGCAGATTACGAACAGAACTACTGTTACTATTACCAAATATATCTTACGATATCTACTCATCCGAAACACAAATTACAGCATTCCGATCAAACATAAGCTACAACCTTTTTTCTACTTCCGAGACCCGCGTATCATCTAATAAAAGTACATACAACGCCGAAATTGCTTTCCAAACAATCACGTCGTGCGCGGCACTCGACGATGTTTCCGATGCGCACCGATTCCAACGGCCTGTTCAAACAGAACGGACGCTTCTCTCGGTAATTTTCGTTCTTCCCCATAAACGACCGTGAAACGACTCGCCGGAAAGACGACACGTGGCCGTGTGTAGTAATCGCTACCTAGACGGTGATCGCTTCCGCGTCTGCTCGACGCCGAAACGCTTCAGGAACGTTTATCTATCGTCGAGCATCGATCGTCCTTCTGGCAGGTGCTGCGCCGTTCCACCGTGTCGTCGAGACGTAATTTACCTTTGAAACCGTGGATGAGTTGATTCGGGAGATTGAAATGGGTGGAGGAATGTGTGGCGAAGGACAGATGTTGGCCGGGCTAAAGGAAGGTTGAATTTTTTTCTTCGGCTGGAAGTAGTGTTATTAAGGAAACGACTTTATTTTTTGAGTCTGCAGAGAGCACGTGGTTCGTAGATGTTGTTTTAGGTTAGCTGTGCATGGTGCGAGTTGGAAAAGGACTTTTCAGTTTAACACTTGCCAGAAACTTCGCTTATATTGCCTAGCACTGTGCTGCTTCTCTTCTCCTATCGTTCTAGTAGATTTGAAAAAGTTATCCCTCTACGCGAAATGGCCGAAACGAATTCATCTTTTTGCGTATATATAGAACGCACGCAAACTTGCGCAGTTACGTGCAAAAAAAGGTTATCCGCGATTCGAAACCTTGTGCGTTTTTGTTTTCGCTGCACATGAAAACTGCACCCTCGATACGAAGGTTTCTCGATCCGCATGGGTCGAGAGCGGCGCAGTCCGGCGTGCCGGGAACAACGGCGGCTAAATAATTCCCGTCGACTCGTCGTGGAGCTGTCAGTCCGTGGAAAGGACGTGCGGGCCGGGGGCTTTTCATTTCGAGTCCCGACTTAATACTCGTGTCGCACGCGAAAATGCCGCGCCGAGGAAATTAAGGACTCTCGAGGCCGTCACGAGGTGGGAAAAAAGGAAGGCGACCAAGAGAACAGGCTGTCCTACCCTCGTTCACGACCCTGAGCAACAATCGTCTGGTGCGGATGCCGCGACCCTTTCCTACATCGGTCGTAATCGATCTTCGACGAACCGCGATTATAAACCAACGAAGAATTGAAAATCGTGACACGAAGCGTTTAAACCTCGCGTTCGGGGCAATGGTGGAGTGGGTATTCGGGAATGATTGAATTTTATTTTCGACCGGGCTATAAATGGAGTTGAAAATTGGATGGAAGATTAGGTACGTGTGAAATATTCACTTGGAATAGAGAAACGATTGTTTCGATCAGGGTGAAGATCCAGACGTTGACAA
Organism: Bombus confusus; assembly: GCA_014737475.1. Taxonomy (NCBI): domain Eukaryota; kingdom Metazoa; phylum Arthropoda; class Insecta; order Hymenoptera; family Apidae; genus Bombus; species Bombus confusus. Next base: position 4,287,186 of record JACXIV010000008.1, on the reverse strand, counting down.
TTAGGAATTTTCTGCTGCAAAATGCATTCTTAGGATAAATGAACCTTCTGTTCGTTGTTTCTTTCCTGCGCAACTGCGCAAACGAAGCAAAGGCTACTTTAAGAATCTTTTGCGAACATAGTCGAACGAAACGCCTTCGATTTTAATCAAACGCCAAGTAAAAATCCAATTAAAAAACCATAAAAAAGCAATTTTCATCGACCCGGAGAAATATTCAACGAATAATCCTTAGAAAAGGAAAGCGACGCGTCGTGTTTCCGGAAGAAGCCATTAACCATCTCTGCGGCGAATCACGAGGTCTGAAAGGAACCTGTTCACACAATGCTGAGAGCAGAACGCAGCCATACGGCGCTGTCGAACATCGCGGACCGAAGAAAGAAGCAGGCCACGGGCTCACGTTATATTACATACATGTGAACAAACCTCGAAAAGGGGACATGGAATGGGTATGATGGCCGCTTTCCTGTCGACCGGATAAAAAATTCAGTTTTCAAACGACCGGTCCCGGGACAACCCTTTGTGCAGCGACAGAAGGGGCACCCTTCAGACGAGAGGGCACGCACAATGGCGCGGGGCGTGTGTCTCTTGGTGTGTGCCCTATTTACACAGCGACAGCCTCCGACTATGAGACAGAAGACTCTCTCCTTTTTGCCCCTCTGTCGTGCACCCTCAGAAATATTGGCGTGGACAAGCCCACGGTGCATTGTGGGACCCTTCGAGCGATCCCAGCCAATCGGGCCGGCGCATGACGATTTTATTATGAAAAAGCCGAACGTTAGGGTGGATCGAACCCCTTTTTAGAGAGGGTGAGAGAGACACCGAGGAACTAGAACGGTCTCGTTGCGTGTCCCGAATGTTTACCGTCCCTGCTAAACACTCGATGGACCTGGAAGGGGAAAAGTAGATCGAGAGGAGGGTGAAATCAGCAGATTCGTGAAATGGGAGAGTCCTGTGTCGCGCGATGGTGCTGAAACCAGGCCAAAATTGTAGCTTCTGCTTGTTCTCTCTCCTTCTTTAGGCTGTGTCTTTTTAAGGTTCTTTTGCGCGGAACGTTGCTCGGTCTAGAACGGAGATTAAGAAATCGTTAATTCGAATTGTGCTGATTTTCGAAAAGCGAAATAGCAGTAAGACGTCGCTAGACGATACGACGATTGCGCATTATCCGATCGAATATTTATTTCGATCGCAAAGAGGAGATACTTGCCGTTTGCAAATGACAAGCAGCCGTGAACCTCTAGTGGAGAGCGAGCCAGGAGATCTTCCTTCACTGTCTTCCCCGTTCGCAAGACACTCCGAGCCTTACACGTAGCATCTGCGGAGCTCTCAAAGCAGAAAAGTTCCCCTGCTCCAGAAGGGGTGCATTCCGCTTACTGTTTACGAAGCCCGCGAAAACAATTACAACTCCCAATCACCCCACATCGTGGTCCATGATCCCTCGAAAATGAAATCATTGGCGAAGACCGGGGGTACTGGAAGGTACACAAACCCTCCAGCTAGGAGGCCGACTCCATGTCGCTTAATTATATCCCGGCAGCCCCGAACAGAAATAATAATCCATAACACAGTGGCATCCCATTGTTTCCTTGTCCTCGGTGAAGGCTTCGCTCCTCTTCGAAGGGACGTTCGAGAACGAAAGTCGCCGGTAGCGGTGCGACTCTCGAGAACGGGGTGCCTGGAGAGTGCACGCGACGTCCACGGGGACGGGGGTGGAGAGAGGCGGAGGGACGTTAAGTACACAGATGCACGCGAGCCTACTCAGAGCCCTGCGCACCAGAGTGATTAGCGATATTTTATTTCGCATGGGAAAGCAGAGAGATGAGAACTAGCCGAGTGGCAGCTCTCTTTCATTAGGGGGGCAACCCAGTCCCTCCGTCCCCACCGCTACAGGATCGGGCCCCCTTTCTCCAAGGTCTGAAGCTCCCCCGTGTGCTGGATGTCATGATGGCGTTACGTCCAATATCCTACTCGGCTCGGCCGAGTAATTCAAAATGGACAGATTTCGGGATAGCGATGATGGGAGATGGTAGGTAGAAGCTGCAACCAGAGACCTACCTAAACGAAGCTGGCTGAGCTTTCTTCTGGGATTGTGCGTTGAGTCGATCCCTTTGGTATGGGTTTTAGCTGAGTCGAAATTGCGTTCGAGTAGGGTTATGCTTACAATGGATGCGTGTTCTAACGGACCGTCGATTTGACGAACTCGATACGTCAAAGCAATCAAATATGTACGTACGTGCATACGTATATAGATTTTTATGATTCGTTGTAATTTTTAGGCGTTTCTTTCGTTGGAACGCGCAACGACTGTAGCCACGGTTTCATGCGTATAAATTGTTAATTGAATTACTCTTTGGTCGTTCCATAAAGAGAGGGAGTATTAGTGTTATAATTACAAAGTGAAAATGACATTACGTACGACTGAATTGTGCTGTAAAAATTATCCTGCGATAGGAATAAAATGTCATATTATACGTACAACCGGGTATTAACGTCACCATGTTCCATTCATCCGCACAGTGGCCATTAAAACACTAGCGTTCCCCTTCGCCTTAAAAAACGAACCCTATGTACATAATGATGACGTCATCTTACAAATAATGCACATATTTCTTCATATCCGCGAAAGAAAAAGCGTAACAGCTTATTTCCAACCATCAATCATTCGCGTACTTAGCGCTCCTGTTCCCTGTATTCTTTTTCATCCATTCACTAACTTTTCAATTTCCCCCACGGGAAAGTTGCCCGGCTTTCGGTGTACAGAAATTACCGTGACACTTTCGACACCGTCAGCGTTATAAATAATCTCGCAGAATCCCCGACAGGTGTAAATGTGACGGTGCAACATCCGGGGATAAAGATGAGTTACCGATTTTTTTCTCTCGACCGAATTTCTCCAATTTTTTGTAGCGTATAATGTAGAAGATACAACCGAACGTTGAATGGCAGACGTTTCTTTACTTCTTTTTTCCACCGGTTAAGGATTTTTAATAAACCTTAAAAAGTAATTTGTCAATAACGTAAGAACAGTCTGTAGCACACGTCGCGAACACAACCAAGCAACCAAGAATCACAGTAAGGAGAAAGAACGATGCATAAAGCGTGACGTAAAAGGGGGAAAAAAAGATATAAAAATCCTCGGTGAAAGAAAAAAATGAAACAGATAAAAACAGGCTCTTTAATATCAAGGATATATCGTGCACCGCCATGCTTCCATCGGGCGTGGAATCATCGTGTGCACACAATGAGCCTTAACCTCCGTTCCTCTCTGTCTCTCCCTCGCGGCAGCGTGAAACACCAAAACTCGGCGAACTCGTGCTTGTTAGCAGCTGCGTAGCATCCCCCGCCCGTTACACAATACCCTGTACGAGTCCCCTGAAAAACGATGGGTGGATTAACCGGGAACAAGGAACGCACCTGGCTTCCACGGGGAATCCACCAATCGTCGCAACCCTCGGCCACCGAGCTCGAATAGGATAAGCACGGTGACACGCCGGGTAACACGATACACACCCCATTTCTACCCCCTTGCGCTCCACGTTTCCTCCAATCGCGAGAGTGGACAAACACTGCGGACGGGAGAGATGCGGAACAGCGGCGACGGAGCGAAAGAGCGTGGCGGAGTGTACAGTTGGATTGAAATTAGGGAGTTAATTGTAAATGAACCGAGACAGAGGGTTCGCGAGGAAATGAATCGAACAAACGGCCGGACGGAATTGTTCGACAGGGCTGAATGGCTTTTTCGTGACGCGACCAAGCTGCATTGCTTCTCGATGCTAACCATGGATGTTCGTGTCGTTGATTTGGCAATGGAAATTCGAAATTGTTTCGCGATGTGTACCTTGCGATGTGTTTTCAGTTCTCTTTGCTCTTTCGCAGGACGTTTGCAAAGGGTTGATTGTTTCGATCGAATTTCGCTTACGACAGTGGACAATGCGGTATACGTGACGTTAGTCTAATCGAAGTTTGGCTACTGACGGTGAAAGGAAAATTAGGCGGAAGATTTGAAATTTCCAAGACGGCGACTCAACCTTTTTACTTACATTTTAGTCAGTCGAAACTTGAGTGGAAGAGACAGATTCGTTTGGGATTTATCGTCGGTTCTCGATTGGAAAATATAATCATTCGACTGTTCGAGAAACTGTTTCTTAAAGTTCCAAGTTACAAAAGATAACGCCGCTAAGGAATAAGAAGGAAATTATACAGTCATCGTCGTCGTATTCTTCCATCGAACTCTCTACTCATCATCCCTCTCCATTTAGTTCTGCTTGATTCTCCTAAGGCCATCCCGAAATTCCAATAACTCATCGAACCGCCTCCTGGTAACCTACTGTCGTGCCAACAAAAAAAGAAGCGGAACGAAAAGGAACATAAAAGCAAGTCTCAAAACTTCGGCAATAATGATCTACACCGCTACAAAAAAAGCCACAAAGTCCTTCAGAACCTGGAAAAGTGTCGTTCCACTGACGCAACCAACAGATACTTCTTCTCAAACAGAGAGGAAATACGGCGCTATTTGAAGCACGAGTCTCGGGACCCGTTTTATTGTCTTATTTCGACGACTAGCAGTCCCAGCCTTCCCATTCATCGAGTCCACGACATATATATGAATTTATAGCAGGCTTTGTGGCGGTGGCCGGTAATCCAACGGACAGCTACCTACCGTTTATTGGGCCCCTTTGTTATTAGCCACCCTGAAACGAAGAAAGAAGGGCGAGAGAAGAAGAGCGGCGAGGGCGTAAGAACGGTTTCCGAGTCGTGCAACCCTGAAAAGACGGCAGCGCCTTTTCTCTGCGTAATTAAGACGCGAGACCCGATGTACATCTCGTAGCCGGCATGGGGAAATCTTTAGAAACTTTTCAGCCGAAAAGATGGATGCAGGAAGGGGAAAAGGGTTGGCTGCGGCCCCGCTGATGATGCATAAATTAGGTACGCTAATGGGCGGCAGATAGAGAGCAGAGAAAAGACCGGGGAAAATATTAATGCCTCGCGCTACGTCCACGATACTGGAAATCGGACGGGAACGCGTAATTGCGTTCCTCTGCTTTTCGCGATGTTTTGTGCGATGAGGACGATGCCTGGCTTGATTCGTGGCTGGTTAATTGGTGGCAAAGGGTGTTGCCGTTGCAATGAATGGGGGGGTTTACGGAGGATTCTTAATGGAATAGAACGATTAATATCGCGGTTTTATCAGGATGAGTGATAAGTACATTCACCTTATTCTGGTGTGTTGACGTTTCGATGAATGGTGCGCGAAGATTTCGATACGGTTTGCACGAATCGATATATTTGCAAGCAGACAAGATATTCTACGTTATTTCGCGGTAATTCTGTCGTTTCGAATACTTGTTTCAAATTCGACTAGTTTGAGGTGATTAATCGGCAGGCTGGTTTAATTGAACGAGATAGGGTAGTTTGTTTGATTGTAACAGCAGAGGTTTGCGGCGGTGAAGAATTCAAGGTATTTAATCGTTTAAGTGGATCGATTAGAGTCATCCTTTACATGGAACATTTCTGGAACGAAGAATTTGGTTAATGTTTGTCTGTGGTTCGAATAATCGTCGTATTTCCGTAGATTGGAAATGTTGCGTTTCGTTGTTTCGTTGAATGTTAGGCATTGCGAATAAATAGGATCGAGGATGCTGCATTCAATGCCACTTTTCATAAAAATCAGCGCAAACCCCTGCGATTCCATTTTTAAAATAGAAATTCACAATTGTATCTCATACATCTACTTCCGCCAAAGCAATTTAGGCAGATACAAATCGTACTTAACGTAAGATTGAAAAATTCCTCGATCGAACGAACGAAAATCTATAGTTAGATTCCTCTCTTACGGATCGAAAACGTATTTAAGGATTGCCAGAAACAAAAATACAAATACCACCTTGCCTACGTAGCTCTCTTCGCAGTTACGTTGATTCCTCGAACAAAAGCTGGCGTTACAGGATCGATGTATCGCGAGCCAGCGTCTCGTGTGTTCGAAAACAAAAGGAAAATTCTGTCGAACGTTCGCCTGTATTTGCACGCGGAGCGATACGACCGCGCTCGAAACGAGGCTATCGGAGCGTGGCGATTGGCTTTAATTCGAGGCGGGCGTCAAAAGCAGCGAGGCCGATGATAGTGGCGCGGATCTCGAAATGGATGGTTTTCAGACGATCCCGGACCGAGAAGACCTGGCAGACCGTCGATGTTATCTGCTATGGTGGGAGGCATCTGCCGATATGTATACAATGCCATAGGTCCGCCGGGATTATTACAGCCTTGACAAATTGCCGCGGTGAAGGCCGATCCCGGTAATTACGGGTCCAGGAGAGACGCAGATATAAGGACCGGCCGTGCGCTGCCCTCGCTATCTACGTTCCTCTTGCCCGCGATCGGTTACTTCTTCCACTTCGCTCTGATTGAACGAAAGAACGATGGTGTTTCGCGATTGGAAAAGCTCCTTCTCGTTCGTACATGTTCACGACATGAGACGTGACGACTGGCGGATACGCCATTATCTGGTTGATTCTAGGAGAGGCGCAGAGATCGTGTGGGATTGAAGGGGATCGAGGACTTGCTACCATGCGTGGTTGTCGGGTTTGATTAGGTTGAATTGCCCGGTACTTGTTGCGGTTCGATGATGTCAGTTTGGAAGGAGTTTCTCGAGGAACTGGTAGTTTCTTGCATCCGTGTATACGAGCCCAGATATCTCTTGACATTACTTGTTTCTATACATTGTAATCTTGTGTGGAAATAGCACGAAACGATCCTATTACGACTATAATGATTTTTGAACGGCCTTCTAAATGATCAGCGCGTGTGACACGATTTAGGCGACCTCCATTCTTATTTCACGAGTCTAACGACAGTGGTACGATGTCGACGATTTCTCGTCACTTTCAACATTTTGACGGTCGGTGTCACGTCGACGTGATTTCGCTCGGTCATCCGCTGTCTGCCGTCGTCGCGTGATTACGTCACATTAGTTTTATTTTTATCTTGATCGATACTTAAACGTGAGAGGAATGATTCCCGTACGCGGTGATTATCTCTTAACGTTCTATTGCAATGAAACGATTTACAAATGCACTGAAAAGACTGGCAATTAGCGAATTTAACGATTCAGTGAAATTGTATGATCAGAAGATGATCGTAATCTCGATTTTGATTATTACATGCGGCAATCAGGAAATAAGTAACTAAATTCATGTAACGCATAAATATACAGAATAAATTAAGATAATACGATAAAGATTCGATAATGACGATGCATTCGATGCAGTTTTTCCACAAAGTGCATCATAATTATACGATAATAGTTCAGTAGCTCAGAACGTTGTGTATCAACGAGTAAATCTGGATAGGCCCCGTAATCGTCAATTTATCTCGAGTGCCAGTGACACAGACTCAGTGCCGTCTATTTATTTCAATACTTGTCATAATTAGCTTGCTAACATCCGCTACTAGGTTTTCCATCGTACACACCTGCCGCGTATGATCGTACTCAACCTTTGCACGATTTTCCCTCCTCTTCATATGCATACTCTATTCCCATTTCCCATCGCCTGCCTATTCTCTTAAAACAGTTTCCCACCTGAGGCGCCAAACGCGTTCTCAAGAAATTCTCAAAGGACGAATGGTCGAAAGGGAAGGAGAGTACATGACTAGCCGTGTCTCTTCTCCGTTTTGCCGTGTATTTTTTTCTATAAAAGACCCTGACCGGATCCTGGTTAATGGTGGATGGCAGTTGCAGGGGCCAGCACGTCAGAACGGTGCAACAGAATACGAACATCCGGCTATCTTGATGAGATCTTGTTTTCCGTAGGATCCCCCGCGGTGCGGCGCGATTCGTTCCCCGCGTTACCGTTCCTGTTCTCATTCCCGTTTCACAGCCCGGAAAATCAACGCGTACATACATCCATACATACGTCGTACATACACACGCGGAATACGATCGACAGCCGTTGTTTTCATATAGATCGAGTAATGTGGTGTATGTGTATGTACGTATATGCGAAGGTATATGAAGCGTGTATGAGAAGGAGAGGGAATTTATTAGAATAGGTGATAATGATAGAAGGTGGGGGCTCCATTTTGAAAGTAGCGATTCCGTGGAAAGTGTGTCAAAATAGATGTTATTTAATAGCAATTTTAGTACACTGTTGTAAATAAATAAATAAATATATATATTATATATACATAGATATGTGTAATGATGAAGTACAGATAGGAACCTCGACCCAAATTAGTTGATACGCGTATAACCATAACTTCACTTGCATCTCTTTTAAAACACCTAAAATACTAACAAACGTCGATTTGGAAAAAAGAAGGAACCAGACAGAGTATACAAAATCGTCAACAATAAGACGCAAACAATTATTCGCCTCTTCGATTCAGCAGAACGTTGCGAGAGTTCGTCCCTTCGAGGGGAACCAGCATTTTTTGCCCTGAACGGAGGTCCCCGACTCCCCTTCCGGAGGATGTTTGCAGGAAGTCTCCGAGATTCAACCCTAAAACAGCGTTCGACAAAAAAGGGGAAGACTTTACTGCGTCCTAATTGGAATGACAGAGACGTCAATGGCGGCGATGGTCAAAGGGATCGTAAACGTTGGTTACGGGTGTAAACTACGGATTTTAGTGTCACCGGGGCTTTTTCAGCCCCCATAAGACCGCGTGTTTATGGGACTGTGTAACCGCCCTCGTAAACTAAGGCGAGTATTAACAAATGAAACGGTTACACGGTGGATGGTTCCTTATCCACGCAATGTCGTTCGAGTTGTCCATGGTGTTTGCTGATCAAACAGGTGCAACCGAGAGATAGATAATACGGTGGAAAACGTACGACTATTCGACCAAGTTCGTTCATTGAAAGATTCGAAGTTGGTTATTTCTTGTCTAAATGTTGTCTAAATCCATACGAATCTTAAAATTCTGTCATAATTAAGTTACGGTTCCTTAGCAAGTCGCCTTTACAACTGGCACAAATCGGATGGTGACAGTAGGTAACCAAATGATATTCGCCGTTCTTTTATTCTGCCTCTCTGGTTTTTACATGATGTATTCTTAAATTTTGCTGCATCAGTAATACGCGTGCTGGTTTATTTACGGGTGATTAGCCTCGTCGGTTCCCTTGCGCGCTATTCATCCTTTACGTCGAAGCAACCTTTCGATCGAAAATCCCCTATGCATATCCATCCTCCTCCCGTCTAGTCTGATTGTTCTCCACGCTGATTCACAGTCAATTACGTAGTAGCGGGCGCGCGCGCGCGCGCGATATATTAATAAGTGGAATATAAATACTCGGCGTGTCCGTGTGTACACGCGCGATCCAACGTATAAATAGTTCGTGCAACAGCGGTATACGCGGAATACTAATCAGCTTCTGGTTTACATCACACCACAGTGGCCGTAACGTTGTATACAACGTGTGATTTCACGAGATCCCGTGGCCGATAATTAAGTTCATTAGAATAGCTGGCAAAGTGATTATTATGGCCGTGCCTCGGTTTTAATTAATCCGCTAATAAACGTCGTTATTGTTAGCATTGCCGACGATTATCGCTGTGGAAAACGCTCGACTCGCTCGGTTTTCCTGCGCGAGAATCGTTCGCTCGAACCACTTGCTCGGGCGAGAATGATGGAAGGAAAGGAAACGACGAAGCAGGATCGTTAATCTGAAAAAGTACATAATTGACGTAGGCGATATTACGTCCTGCACGGTGATATTGTCTGAGTCTGCGTGCTAAGTAGTTCTGAAGGTTTATAGGTCATGTTTTGACGCAATGTGAATTTCCTAAGTTGTTTCTTAAATTTTTATCGGTAGACTTGGGAATATTTCTTTCCGGCGCATATTTCTTTATCCTTCGAAACAGTCTTATCGAATTGGTTGGACGAAAGTACGGTATTTTTCAACTTATTCGTCGTTTGTTACGTGAGACGTTTACGCGTTAAACTAAGCCAAGAAGTAGTCTCGTCTCGTCGATCTACACCGACTAGATACAGAAAGCATCCTGCAGGACTCTTTACCCAGCATTTCTCCCAATAATTCATCCCAAAACCCGAGCCCCCGAAAACAAGCGTGTCTCTCGTGAATATTAAGGAATAGAAAATTTAAGAGTGGTCCCTTTGGTTGCTGCCATAAAGAACGATAATCGTGGGGGCCGATGGTCGAAGCGTCGATTAATTAAGGTCCGATACGACGCGCAACGGAATCGGCGTCGATTTCGGTCTTCGCCGGTCCATTCTCCTCGCGTATGATAATCGCGCGTTTGCTTTCTTGTAATTAGAAATTTATGCACTAGTTCGCGGCCGTGTTATTCAAATGTGACACCACGCCATGCTGCCAGCGGCGTGTATCGCGGCATAATAACGCGCGATATTTATGACCGTGTTCGCGGCCGTCATTAATTATCGTCCTAATGGGACGCGGAGGACAACGAGCGCGCGTTACACATCGAAAAATCTCTGCTCCTCCCTTCAAAACGCACGGTTAACCTGTCCTCTGGTGAATTTAATGTAGCTTTGATTTTATAGGATCACGTCCGCGGCTAAAGTGTCGCGACGTTTTCGTTTTCGCTGCTTTGAGATTGAAGGGAGAACGAAGGTAGCGAAAAGTCCTTTGGAGCTGCACTCGGCAACGATTCGATGATGGTTACTTTTAGTTTCTAGGGTTAGCTTCATTCCTTCGTTTTCGTCGATCTTAATTTGTACAAAATGTGAGTATTATTGAAACATAGTCGAAGAAATATTTCTATTACTGTACTTATTGGCGATGTTGAAAGCTTGCTACACACAAGGAGAATGATAGGAGGTTACGAACGTATGAGAATTACGAATATCGCGAAACGCGACTGCAGAGAAATAGTTTCAGCACTTTCTATTTCAGTCTGCCGTTCGTAGCTTGAACTCTCTAATCGAGGATAATAGAATTGACGTTGATAATTAATTGGCAATGCGTTTCTACCAGACGGTCGGGTAAACTGACGTTTGTCTGATACCGATCACAACTGATCAATTTATGGACTATTTTCAATTGTATTCCTTACTGGCAATATCTACCTTACCCGACGTTAAATCGTTCTGCGACTAGTAACTACCTTTCGTGGTTGAAATTGAACAAGAAAATTAACATCGCTGTTGCTAAGAATAGGAGATCCAAGAAAAATTCAGGACGTCCAACAAAACATAGAGCGATCAACCAATAAATCGTCAGAATGTCACCATATCTCAGAGGATCAACCCCAAATCTAGTTTCTCATAATGTTGTCAGTCGTCTCGCCAAAAGATCGAATAGAATAGAATACGACTGCCCTGTAGAAACCGATCAAGGCTTCCTCGCGAGCTTTCGGCGCGTCGTTTAATAAAGCCCGATTCGAGATAACGTTTTTCGTTCGTGGCCGGTTGGTGTTAATGACGCGGCGAAAGACAACGGGGGGGGGGAGGGGAGGGCGAGGGTGGAAAAAAGGAAGGGAACGCGGACAACCCTATTCCCCTCGACCAGTAACCCCCAGGGCGAACGACTAACTTCTTGACACCGCGGCAATAACGTCAGATAAGCATCTTCGTATGCGTGCTACGTGAGCGTTTGTTACGACGCAAGATCGTGCGAGCGAGCTTTTGTTGTGAGCGCTGCGGATTTCATTAGCCCGATTTATAGCGAGTCCGATGGAGCGGACAGGGTGGTTTACAGGGTAGTGAGAACGGCTTGTGAATTTTGCAACGATTCGATAGATTCGATTGGAACGTATTTTTTGGATACTGGGGTGTAGGAAATAATTGTAAATTGATTGTAAATTGATTGATGTAATTGATTTTATACAGATATAGCGTATCGAGCCTCTTAGAGGCTATACTTTTACGATTATGCTATATTTTTTATGCGATAGTTACTTAACGATAGGATCAGTAGGTAATAGTATTAGCAGAGTGGAATAAAAGTATTTATGTCGTAACAATGCTGACCTGATTTCAAAATTCTACCGAATCCTTTAATCTTCATATGTCATGAAACGTTGCGGCCTTTGATGATGATGGTATCTCGCTGCGATCCTATGGTTTTCACACGATGGAGAAGGGTACCGAGCCATGCTAGTGAAATGAAGTTCTGTTGGTGATATTTATCTTCTGTTGTAACTACTGCGTTCATTTTTCAACGCGTAATATCGAGAAGTTTGTGGTACAGCTAGCTTATCTTTCTGCGGTTAGTCGAAAGACTAAAAGACCGGTTTAATAAAACGCGGAATTTGCATGAAGTATCATCGCTTGGATTGCGTTCTAGGCTTCTATGAAATTTGATCTCGTATATGTTATACCGTGAAATACGTTTGAATATTCAAATGTATTTCACAATGCATTTTTCTCTAGATGAACCTATACGGTTATTATTAGACTATAATTGGAATTCGCGATTTCCCCGCTGTCCGCTCGAAGATTGCACAGGCATATACTTATATATTTATATTTTTATACCGGAAATTGCATGTTTAATCATTGAAAAGAAAAGTTTGTAAGTTATCGCTATCATATCTTATTCTTTCTAGAATTAGCAACGATATTTCTAACGATTTTAATATTTTTCACGGATTTAAAGATTTAGGTACTAGGATCGACATTCATTTCGAAGAAAATTGGATCTAACAGACAGGTATCCTTCTCCTGGTATATCTCGTCGCGCTAGAATCCTTTGGCTGCTTAAAAGTGCGAAGAACCATGCGACTAACGAGCCGTGACGTCTCATAGCTCGGACATGCAACGATACGGTCGTTCGTTCCTCGTATTCTTAAAAGAGTCGAGAGGGGAAAGGGAAAACGGAGGAAAGACACGTCGGCGAACGGGTGAAAAGAGTCGTGATCCGTTTCGAGACACACCCGACCGGGATAATCTGAAACGGGCGGAGATCTGGCCAAGGTGCTACGATTTCGCAGTTGAATCAACCTTTCTATCTGGTCGTCGATAATGCTCCACCTGTGTATCGATTGTTCTAGCCACGCTGGAAACCTCGATCCCTAGTTTCTTCGTGGCTCTTTGTTGTCCATTTTTTTTCTTCCTGTATTCTTTTAACGCTCGTTGTACCTTATTCTTCCGCTATCGATCGACGGCCAAGAGAGACAGAGAGGGAAACGGTGTCTTCGAGATCCGGTCGACCTTTCTCCCGTTCCCACGCGTGAAATCAGGACAAGGAATGGACGATTTCTTCGTGTAAGCCACGGATGCATTGTCCGGCGATAGCTGTGGATGAAAATTACTCGCAGCAACGCACTCGGTACGGTTGGACCGCCGATTGATATCGGCCAGGTAGTTGTCGAACGACGCGATACGAATATCACGACAATTTATGTTGTTATAGTTTTCTTCTCGATAAAGAATAGGAATTTGATAGAAGGTATGATGACAAATACGGTTCTGTTACTCTTTCAGACGTAAGTTGTTACGCTGGTTACCAGTTGCCTTTGTAAATTAAATATTCCTCAAGGATAAATCCTTGTGAAGTTATGACGTAATTATAAGTTGGAGGAAAAACGCAGATACATAGAAAAAGCAAAAGAGGAAACAGCTTCGGACAAAAGAAGAAACGACACGCTATTGCAAGTTTGGCAGAAGGTTGCAGATAAGAAAGGGTAGAAAAAACGTAACAAGGATAAGTCCTTAAAAAATCAAAACGTTATTGCAAGTTGGGAGAACAACGCAGACAGGCAAAAAAAAAAAAAAATAAAAGCGGTGGAACGAAAAACGGAAAACAAGAGCTGAAAGGAAGGAAAAAAAGGAACGATACATTATTGCAAGTTGGCAGGACAGCGCTGACGAGGAGAGCTCGCGCGGAGCGAAGAGCGGCCGAAGAAGGAGATCCGTATCTTCACGCTGCGTGGCCGCGTTGCCAGAGATGGAACGCCGACAGCTTGACAAATTGCTCCCCCCGTTCGCGTTTTCGCTAAAATCAATCACCCCGCCGTTACCGTGTCACCTTTGCACTCTCGCTACACCGGTAATTGCCAGATTCTCAGCTAATTACGCTCCATTGCTGCGACGGACGTAGCCGCGCACAATGCAGCCCCGATTACGTTTCTCTCTGACTGTCAGCTCAGCACCGATAACCTCCGTCACGAGGATCACTCTGGCATCGTTGTTGTTCTTCCTGTGAACGATGCTTTTTTAAATAGGTACGTTTAGCTGGTGTACTTGGAACGTGGGAAATATCAGAGTTCGACCATAGGGAAGGAAAATAGAGATTATCGAAGTTGCACGTGCTTCTTTTTTTTGAATAGAGTTTCCAGAGATTTCTTAACTAGGAAATGGAAAAACATAGTGCGTAACACGTCGACGTTAATATCTTAGAGCGGAAACAGTAACGGAAAATGGTAGAAATAATGTACGAAGGACGAGCGTAAAATATCGTGTCATCGGATTGCAACGTAACTGTATGTTGCAAAGAAGAGAGGACATGTCACAAAGATGGCTGACATTTCGAAATATAAAAGACCACCTGTGCGATTTAAGTTCCTTACAAGATGCTTCGGGAATTTAGCGAGATAGGACAAATGAAAATGAAGTGGTCGATAAAAAGGCACTTTCTTCCGAGTTATAGGCTATACTCGAAGATGAAACCAATATTGCACACCTGTCTACCGTGACCGCTAAGCAACAATTTATCATCTGTGATGCACGTGCATCAGTTGTTACGACTGTTTGGCTTGAAACGGCTAATCGAAAACTGCCATTGGCAATTAAGGGAAAGGCTGTAAAATCTATCAAGGTGCGCAACTTCCGTATATTGATATAAATGGAACATCTATCGAAACAGTTGTCGTTCGCTTTTTCTTTCTTTCAATTAATTTTACCTAAGATATCGTATTCTCTGCAACACATTATTACTTCAATTTCCAAATAATCTACCATCTATCAAACTCGCTATCCATTTAGAAAGCACACTTTGCCATATACTTAAGAAATCTTGCTGACCAATTCCATGTTGGACGTCCTCCTTTCGTTACAAAATTTCCCGCAGTCACTGCAAAGACCGAATCGATCGAGGAACAGCCAGCATTGGCCATTGTCTTCCTCGAAAGTGGCAACGATAGCGTCGCTGGCCGTTGAAATTAATTACGGAACTGCAGCCAGTTTCGAAAGAAGTTGCTCGCGAGGCGATCATTCTCGTCGAGGATGTTGCTGACGCATCGTGTATCGGCGGCAGCGGCGAAGATCTCTCGTCGCGGTGAGAGTGCCGGGGGCGAGGGAGAAATCGGGACTCGGGGTTCTAATAAAAAGATATAGGAAGACGATAATGCAGTCCCCAGAAGGTCCTTCGGAGGCACAATGGGACGTATCATGACTGGATGACACGGCCATTTCTGTCAATGGCTACCCAAGGCCTTGATGCTGTGCCCTAAGGTCTTTATATACATATGTATATCCATTCGCGTGTTTCTTCCTCTCTTTCTCGTTTTCCTTTTCCACCTCTGCTTCTTCTTCATTTCATCGGAGCTCTCGGTTTATCCAGTGAGTAGGTGTTGTCGTAAATGTCTTTTCGTAAAATGTTACAAAAATCTTCGCCAATGTGTCGAAGCAATGCTCGACACTTATCGCAACTTTCTGACGTATATTTATGGATTTTCGATATTTTGATTCGATCCGTGATGGTACGTTCGTTGATCAATTGAAAATTGTATCGTATCTTCGAGAACAACAGCAGGGAAAAGTTCCAAGAATCGTCGAAAAAGAAGACAATGTCAAAGTTACAAACACATAGCAGGAGGTGTAACGCAACTGAGTTTCGACCGAGGAACGATCCTGCCACGTGATCCCCCAGAGAAACCGGTGACAAGGGAACAAAAGACTGGCCGGCAGGCTTTTGCGGGTAACGCAGTGTTTTCCAAAATTCGTAGCGGCGCGCGGCAATTTTCCTAAGCGCCTCGGGGGCCCTTTCAGACCGAGTCACCCGCTGGCGATGCCGCGCGGCGCCCATGTTTACCATTTTCAGCCCTGAAACCCGAAGGATCCTGATAATTTCGATAATTCCATTGTCGTCTCCGTTCTTTCGTATCGCGCACGAAGAAGCACGAAAAGGGGAATGCACCAAGCAGAAATTTGACCTATACCTTTTTAAGGAAACTGCGATTTTACTGGTGAAATGGCGCCTGCGAGCTCGACCCATGAAACGGACACTGCAAGGCGAATTTCACGGTCTTTCTTTAGAAAATTCCTTGCGAGTATTAGTCTGCTATTTCAACAAAATTGTAACTAAACAGTACGAAGCGTAGACTGTCTCTCAAATCAAATATCATTTATCGATAATGGGCCGAACATTCTGCGATCCATTAATCTGCAACTTTCCTTGACCTCGTGAAACATCCAACGGTTCGCAGAAAACATATTAATAGCGACAAAGCATGCAACAGCGCTGTTCTTAAACCACCTATCCAAAAGCATCGCGTCTACTCTATCAAGTACGTTTGTGCGAACCTCCGCGTCGTCGAGGAACGTCTCTATACCTGCAAGACTCTTCTCTGCCCTCGACGAACAGTTGCTAGCAACATCGGTCGAGTCGAACCTACCACGGGAAAAGTGGAACGTGTTTCAAGTTTTTCCCATGGCGGTGGCGCGTGAATCGAACGCGATAACGCGAGATATAGCTGGATGGCACGCGATCGCGGCAAATTGATACGGCCGAATAATAACTTTATCTGGCGTACTGATGGCCACCTTGAATGGACCGATCAATTCGCCTAACGTCTTTTTAACCCAATTAATTAGCGGACCGCTGCGGCTAATGCGAAATACTTGTAGTTGACCGGCAGTGACGTCACCGGCGCGTCATCCGTCCAGCGCATCCCCCGCTCGGTACGACGCCCCTTGCTTCCGCCCCTCTAATAGAAATTAATCGCGCGCCATGTCGATACGCACGTTCGATCGATTCGACCTTCCGGAAACCGCGACGTTCGGTCAGACTGATGAGCGATCGGTTATCTAATGTTCGTCATTTAAGAAGCAAAGAGATAGGATAAAGCATATTGCAACCAGGCTCAAACATCACTGTATAGAGATTTATGAAGCTAAAGTTTTAAGAAAGGAAAGTTTTGACAATATACGGTACCCTTCTTACTTGTTACCTTTTCTCTTTCCGAGAATCTTTTTCCTGGGTCAACAGCCCGGTTGCTGATGCTTTGTTTTTCTTCCCTCGGAACCAATTCTTTGTCCCAATACATACCTGTTCGTTTTCTCTCCAATTTCCTTCCCACGCTAATTGAGTCGTTTGAAATTGGAAACTAACTGGTTATTAATGGTAATTATTTTCAACTTACTACCTACTGTTATACCATCTATCATTACAAAGCCCACCATGAAAAATTCGCACCTAAAACGAAACACAGCCACCGTTCTCAACAGCCGATCCAACCGCCTGCTATTCTTACCAGCAGAGTCCATTCGAGAAATCAACGATGTTTAGAGTGGAAACAAATTTGTCCTCGAAATTTTTCAGCCTATCCAAACAGCCGCGACGTGTTCGCCAATCACCCTGTACCTGTTCGGTCCCGAATCAGCTCGATTCGCCTGCAGCAGGTAACGAGGGATTGGCTTCTGTTTTTGCTAGACTGCACTGGAACACCAAGTGAATCCGTTTAGCGTTTCGGCTAATCCAGGTCGCGGTGAATCGAGAAATCTGGAAGAAAAATCGATGGAGACGCTTGGGTGACGTTGACGGCGACAGGTTTCCAGGCAATTTCAGTCGAACGGACGACAAAGTTAAACCTATTATTATCGTGCTCCGTCCCCCGTAGTGAAAATGTCAAACGGGCATCGTGCATCGGTGATTCGTTGGCCGAGGGCCCCGCCGTAGCGGTCACATCAAAGACCGGACCCCAGTGTCCTCGCGAACGTCACGCGACAAGACACGTCGAGGGCCTGTCGACCTGTCGCTTGTCCCAACTATTTTATCCCTCTTGTATCTCTACTTTTCTCCTCGCGCGTTCACCGATCGATCGCGTAGTACCGGCCATCGCAATCTGGACGCGACGATTTTTGGAAGTCGAACTGAGATGCTCTCAATCAAAAGGAAGTAATCGATGTTCCAAGAAGAGACGAAGTTGAGGTTTTACGGTTTACGTGGATTTGTCGAAGCACGGTCGAAGATTTGCCATGAAATTAGGTGATTTATTCAAATACTCGAATGATTAGTGTCTCCGGTGTGATTTATTAAACCTAATCTCTCTCATGAGCCTTCTTGATATAATGTTTTATGACAACATATCCATCTTGATTTTTGACGATTCTAGTACTTAACGACTTCATAAACCACGCCGTTAACTTTTTTCAAACACGTCATATTCTCGATATTTGTTCAAAATCGTTGCTGGACGTTTAACATTTCAATTCGTCCGTAGAACGTGTAGAATAGACGATTGGACGACACTGTTAACCTTTAAACGTATCATTAGACTCTTTCCAACTGTCAATCATTTCTCGAGTTGCCCACCGTCCAATCACATTCTCCCTTCTCTCTAGAAGTCTGACACCTGTCGTCGCGTCGAGAACACCATTCTCTGGCCAACAATAAATCGCATGTAAGAACAATCCAAACCTTTCTATCAACCCGCGAAAGATAAGAACGAAAGAGGTTACATCGAAAACGAGTACCTCGCTTGAAACGCGAACTGTCCAGGGACGATCGTCATCAGTCAAAAAACGGGGCAAACTCCTATCGACTTGTGTATAACCTCCGTCGAATAGCCAGCGATCTAACGACCAAAGAGGAATCACCGTCCACGCGAGACAAAGAGGCCACTGAGCGAGCGAAAAGAAGCAGAGGGGAAGCCGATGATCGAGAAAACGAATTAGGGAGAGGAGAAAAGGCGGAGGACCAGCGGAGAGCCATCGACAGGGACGAAACCGATAAAATCCAGCAGAGCAGAGAGTCTGAAAGACCGGCAGAAACATCAATCGTTGACTCATCCCATTTGGATCACAAAAGTACGTCGAATTGGGTCGTCTGGTGTCGGGTATAGGTCCCAGGGTATAAGGGGCCCCAAACTCATCCGACGAACAATTATTTTGCGGCTCCTTCTCCTCGAGTTCTTTCTTTCTCTCTCGCTCGCTCGCCTGATCACGCTTCACCGTGTTTCGTCTTTCACGCACAAACACTCTCCTTTCTCTCGAGTTCAGTTCGTTCTTTGCTTCGGGACAGAATGTATATCCCGCGGTGCGACGTCCACCGACGCGCTGCAAGACAAATGGCTCCGTGTCGGCGGCCACATTACGTTTCAAAACTGGCCTAATCGTCGGCTTTCCGGATGAGAAACGGTCTCGATATAGTACGTATAGCCGGCATATACATACCTGCACCCTCTGACCAGCACCAGCGTGCGCGCATCCGTGCATTATCTCTTCTGCAATGTCGAGACGCTTCTCGCCAAGCGATGCTAAAATAAACTAAACACCTTTTACTATGACGTCGAATCACGTTGCGCGATTTCCAATCATCTCTGGCAAAAACCAACTTCGAGCCGTATTTCTATTTTAGAAGCGAAGTAAGTCAGTATGAGAAATCTATATCGCAACGTATAAATACAGTTCCCTATGACCGATGCGATAAAAAGAAAAAAACAGGAGCTATTGTGTCAGACGCAGCTGACATGCAGCGTTACTAAAAAAAAAAAAAAAAAAAAAATCAAGCCTTTTTCGTTACTCTATCTTCATCCTGTGTATAAACAACCGTGTTTTTGAAGAATTTTCGAAATTCGTCGAATTCGAGCACCTGTCGAGTATTTTCGCGGGATTTTCGAGCGCAACGAGCGAAGCTAATCTTTCTGGAGGGTAACCGGAAATCGAACCGCGATTCGTAAAACACGCGCATGGGCTGGTGTAAAAAAAGAAGGCGCGAGAAAAAAAGCGATCGCAGCGTAGAGCTCCACAGGGACCGCGTGGATTCGCTATTCCGTTCGATTCGTGAATAAAAAAAAAAAAAAGAGAGAAAATCGAAAACGAAAACAAAAAGAAATCCAGTACGTCCGTCACGATAGAGAACGATAGGTAGAGACAACATACGGAAAGAAATTGCGTCGTTCGCTATAGTCACGTGATTTGCAGTTATTGCATAAAAATGTTCCTACATTTAACAATTTTTACAGCAAAAATGGCTGAATGTCGTATTACGACGACCGTGGGCTTTCAGATTTGGATCGGCGGATGAAATTTCTGAAACTAACAGAGTGTCGAACGACGCGTGTACAGGGCTCTGTTCATGGGGCGTGACGCGTTTCCACGAGGCTTCATTGTCCTCGCTATTCATCCGCTGAGAATACACCATAGAAGGTAACGATGGAACAAGGAAAGGGAGATTTGCGTGAGGTATCGTTGGCGTAACTAAAGGCTACCGAATGGAAGACCTGTCGCGAGCTCCCCCATGGCGTACGAAAGTAACTGGGTAACACGGATCGCCATGCAAATTCCGAGTGACGGGAAACGAATTCTTGAATCTCGCTGCTGCTCTCTCGTCGCTGTTTCTAGTTGCAGTTGCGTTTAGGAAGTAGGCTTACGGACAAACGTTTGTTTCGAACAATCGGTAGTTGAAAGTAGAATCTTTGTTGTATAGAAGTGCCGAGAAAAAGATCTGAATCTTTGTATCATTTCTATTGGCAGATTTTTCTCATTTAACAAATAGATCTTCTTTTGAAGTTTGATTATTTAACTATCGACTAGCTTTTGCTACGAGCAAATAATTCGTTAGCACAAGATGTACTCGGAAAATGACTGAAAAATTGATCCCTTCCTCCGAATTACGTATTTGAAATCAATCGTAAAATATATCGATATCAACAATTAGTCGCAAACACATAATATCTCACATAATTTTCCATCGGCGCAACTGAAGCAGGAAGAGGAAACTTTGTGACATCGCATCTTCACAAATTATCGACGAACGACGGAAAAGAAAAAAGACATAGTAGAAAATAAAGAATGAGAGAAAGAATTCATGCGAATTTCGAACGTTCTACCGAAATTGAATTTCTCGATCGTCTGATTGTCTCAGGGTTTCCGGTTGTTCTCGCCGCTTTATGTGCCACCCTCCCGGGACTTCCGTCCATTGTCCGTGGAACCTGTCAACAGCTCGGTCACGCCACGTTTCTGTAAGAATCTGCGTTTCCACAGGGGTTATCGTGCAGTTTTAGACAATGCTAGGGCACCTGCCGTCCATTGACACTCGCGGCTTCGACTTCAAGGGATGCCGCTCTACGGACAACAAGAAAGGAACCGCTAATTATCAAAACTATCATTTGTTACCAGACCGGGGGGCTGCGCGCTTTCTCGGCATGGGGCTACGCCTCATCGTTAACTCCCTCTTGCGTGAAATGCCCTTTTTACTCGCTATTTCCCCTAGTTCTCCCAACTGGATCCCATTTTTTTTCCTTTCGAGTTCTCGCGATCGGTTTCGAATTGCTTTTAGATGATTTTCTGTGCAAGCAGCGAGAATTCGACTACTACCATAAGCAGCGATCGTAAAATTAATCATCATTCGCAGTTTACACGACGAAAAGCATTTCGAAGTCAGAGAGAATGTCACACGTCGTCTCCGCTCGACCAGTCTTGGTTGCCATTCAACGATCACCGAAGGCAACAGGTCGTGGTCATCGATGATGTAACCTCTCGCAGCGACTGTCGCGTTAACATCTTATTCCCCGAGCAAACGAGCAAAACGAAATGAGAAAAAAGACGAGAAAAAACTCCTCTGGTACTCTATCAAAAATTCCCACGTGGCCTCACCTTGGTACACACGTCTTTGCGTGAAACGACCCGGAGGGCGTCGTGTAGCACGCAACGACGTGCAAATATCGATTAGTCCATCGTGGCAGGACGATCGAGCTTGTCGATCCCAGGGAATGTGTCAGGGCTGACCCTTACGTAATCTCCGTCGTTTCGTTTCAACGGATCATTGCGAAACATCGTCTTCGCGCAAGAGACGTGTCACGAGGGGACGCAAAATGGATCCACAACGAACGGAGATCCATCGACCCTTTTTCTCCGGTTAACCGAGGTTACAGTTTTAGGGAACGCCGAAAACTGTCGTTCTTACAAGTTTGTTGCCAGTGTTAACAATAAACTATTTTTTTTGGGAATTTCTTTGATTTTGGATACCAATAGTTAACCTTGATCGAACTGAGTAAAACGATAGTTGGTCTATTGTTTCGTCAAGGATTTTGATATATCGACGCGTTAAATTTAAATTCCATAAAGCAGCCCGATAAAAATTAAAATACACCGATATAGCATACCGACCTCAGACGATCGTCGTACAAGAAGATCTCGACCTCGGATGGGTTAATTGCACGGCTGCGGCACAGACTTCGCTGGAAGACGTCCTCGATCGTCCAACGGATATCGGATCGAGGACGATTCCACGAGGCTCCTTTTTGACAGGGGGCGTCGTTTCGTCTAGAGACGAAGTCCTGTTTGCGTTTCTTCGAGGTCGCAGGTTCCATTTTTAGAAGCTTCGATTCGTCTGTCGCGTGTAGGACGCGATGTTGTTACGTAGCTTCTGCGTTTTGTAGGTCGTTGCTTGGTTGATTTGGATGGGCTTGTACAGGTTTTATGAAGTTTCCTGGAGAGTGGAATGGTAAGAGGCGAATACGATCTTTGGAATCGAAATAAAATCGATCTTTCGTTCTACTTCTATCGCAAATTGATCAACCTGTAGTTCTCTGTTGCCATTTATGAAATGAAAAGGGACTTTGGTTTAAGCAGAATCGTTCGAAATAAAAAACTACCTGTTCTTGTTAAAACAAAAACCGGTAATACTATATTAAGGACTGATTCAACGGAATAAAACATACGAGATAATAGATCGCACTATGATCACATATACCAACACCGTGTTTCCGCCAAGTTTTCCTCGTCGTATCCCGACATCAAACCAAAGAACATTCTTGTCCATTCAATGCAAATTTCACTCGAAATAAACACATCGTCAATAATACACGTGAAATGGACGATCGGTGGATCGTTCAAAAGTTCTAGGCAACCATTAACTACTTATTAAGCCAATGACAAAGAGCAAAAAAGCTACGCTATAAGCTACATTATAACACGTGTCTCGTATACAAAGAAGCTAAGAACCGCGATCAAACTCACGTTATCGCCGGTTCGTATCGTCTGGTTCGCATAATGTCACTTAGGCAGCCGGATGGAACACGAACACGACGATATTCTATGTTTGTGGCTCTTTTTTTCTTTTGAGGCCAATGGAAGGTGAGGCGCCTGTCTGTTTGTCCCAGGAAGTCGACGAGGATTGCGCAAGCGCCATCCTTGTAATGTGTATAACAACATAATAAGTGATTTCTTGCTTACTTTGTACGAGCGATGTAATGGCACCGGCAGACGTCCGGCATCGAACTGAAATTGCCTGTTACAGCGCGTTCGTTAGGCGACGATAATAACGGAATGCGTTTAAATGCCGGTTCGCTAAGGTTACGATAGTACGTCTCTTTCTGTTGGCGCTTACCACGCGATAGGAAAGGATTTGCCTACGTGAGAATCTTTCGATGGGTTGGATTTATGGTTCCGTGCCGTTCGATGGTTAAATTAAGGATGAAAGCGCGACACGGCGATATTTCAAAGTTTCGAGAAATTAAAGTTTCATATCTTTGGAATATTTAAATGTTGTACGAGGATACGCAAAATGTCGACGTCGTTTGTTAATTTTTACATAAGTTTAAAATGTTATTTATGGTGGAAAGTTGCTGTACGTTCTAACGAGACTGTACTTGCAGTAAAGTTTCCATTACTTTCATAATTCAAATATACCTATACATACTCGGTTAATCTCTTCATCGATGACTGCAGTCATGTTTACTGGAAGATACAAGGAGGCCTCTATGTTCCTTGAATCAGGTCATCTGCTTCGAGATTGACAGAGGACAGTCATCAAGCTTCAAAACATCTACCGCAGCTCTTCATAAAACACATTTCTAATTACCCTTCGGCAGTCTGCAACCGCATTCGCTTAATCACAAAGAACATCTAACGTCTGCTTTCCCTCCGAGTATTCGTCAACAATTCTCCGATCAAAACGTATAATCCTCGACTCCATCTCGATTAAACCGAACCTCGCAGAACGACACCATACCCGGTCCAAAACTTTCATCCCCGACTACTCAAGAACGCTTCCATCCTCCTCCAAACCATCGATTCCCATAACAATTCCATTACTCCACCTCGATCGTCCCGCCAACAACCCTCCGCCCCCGAAATCGATCAAAAACCGTAGTCTCATAGCGTTTCCAAAATCTGTCATCGTTTCGTCCAACGATCGGAACGCGTATCGAAGAAGACCATCTCTCCCAATCAGTGGCAACGCTCGATTGCCGCGATATATCGGTACGAATAAAGGAAGAATCATCGTCACGGCAGCAACGCGAGCACAGTTTGTACAGCACTGTAAACAGTCGGCTGGCGAGGTTACAGGGCGCGAGTAAATGGTATGTAAACCATGGCGAGCTCACCCTTGGCCCGGCCATCCCTCCTCGCACTCCGCAAACTCCATTAAAACATTATCCACGTGCCGATGCGCTCGGAAAATCAGACGCGACCATCCTGCCTTCGTGGCGTATTGATATTACGTCCCGGCATCATCGCGTCCCGGTAGCACGCGCGCGCGCACTCCTCTTCTCGCATATGTATACCTACGACCATCGGTTATGTATGCATGCACTCGAATCTCCATTTCGTGGCTGCCTACCTCCATGATCGAACGCCCCTGTCGACCGGGTTTTCGTTTTTTTTTCCTCTTTTCCCTTTTTCTCTTTTTTCCTATCTCCTTTTTTTCCCTCCCGGTTTTGTTTTGGCTTTTTGTTTTAGAGGTCAAAAAGCTAGCGCACGCGTGAGTATATCGGGATTGTTGTTTTCGGAAAACGCGCTGTGTTTGGGAGGATGAGGACTTTTAGTTTGCTTGTTGTTTCGATGATCTCTCTGCATGTAGAATTATTTTTCTCTACCGTTTTTCCTTCCTTTTTTTTTTCCTTTTTATTTATTTTTGAACGCTGTATTGGGGATTTTTTGGGCAGCGGCAGAATGTTTGTGGGAATTTGGGTCGATGAATGTAAAATACGTGGTAATTGGTTTGTAACATGCTCTATATTGGTTAACAGTTTGTAAGATACGAAGTCGTAGCTTTTTTATTGCCACGTAAATGTAATTTACGTACAACTGTTTGATACGCGATACGAATGAAGTACAAGATAAATGGATATAATTAAATGGCAAGTGTAATTAATACGATAAAGCCTACTGTAACCAAGTAAAACGAAACTAAAAAGAAAACAGGTAATGGATAAAAGCGAACAATTGAATTCAAACATTTGACAGAATGTAGATCAAGAGTAGATGTGAATCTAGATGACAGACAAAGTATCGATTTTATTAATTGAGGATAAGAATAATATGAAGCTCCGATAAACCGTTCAAAAATTCATAAATAAAACAACGATTCAGCGATAAATGTCACGAAAACATGTAGAACGGGTTTAAACTGCAACGTAAACAGTGTCTTTTGTGAAACGCGTCGATACGCGAAAGCAAAAATAACAGTGAACCGGAAATCCCATGAAATTCGACGGACGAACCGTGCGCATGTCTCGCAAAAACGCGTTCCGTGCCGCAAGCCTGGATAACACGCGGTCGACATCGCGCCGCCTCCCTTCCGTCGACGTTCGTTCGTTGGAAAATTCGTTGTCGCTGGCAAAAACCACCGGCCTGATCCGCGAAAAGAGGAAAAATATAACAACAACGCGGTGTCAACGGAAAACGGATCGGGGGTTCGATGAAACGCTTCGGTAAAATGCATTCTGCTTTCGCTCGATGTCGTACGTTCGTCCTTTTTCACTGATATTTATCGAGATAATCGTTAAAAGCAGAGAATCTGCAATATACCTACCTGGTTTAATGCGAAATTTTTTAATTTGTGATTATATCGTTTAGCGCTATATAAAATAATGATATTGCTAATGACATTTTATATAAATTTCAACACCTAATTTAGTTTGCCAATAAGTACGTAATCAATTTAACGCGTAAAGATTACGTGGGTCGGGCTCGTTATATCGATCCAGAATATTAAGGAACCTTCTTCTTTATGTCTTCGTTATTATAGGGTGGGAATGTTGATGGATGTCGGGTTATATATGAGAAATGTGTGTGGTGAATGTAACTGCTTCCCTTGAGAACGCGTTGATTTTTCTGTATCTATCTATATGTATGGTTAGAAGGCATAGAAGGGGATAGAACATGGAGCTCCATCTGTCGACCGCACTGACTTAGTCTAGCAAGATTGAAGAAGTCCTTGCCTCTTTCAAAGACCCACGTCCCTGGCTATTCTCATGGGGAGTCCATAAGAAGTATCTATAACGTTTCTGATCACGTGGAAACGCTTGTTTTGCAATGTAGAAACATGGTAGAAAAGTGTTATATAAATTCCGCTGTTTAGAGACGAAATAACTAATTAAAAATCTTTCGTGTTATCGTTATTGGTAAGAAATTGGTTAAACGTACTGGCATTGTTAGTTCACGATAACAAGAACCGTCGTCGGTTTACATTCCTGTCATTTATATTTCACATTAGATATATGAATGTTAAGATACTCTTATATAACCACATTTCGCGTAGATAATGCTCAGGAGTTGCTCATATTCACATTTTACGGCATCTTTACCAACTTAGAAAAGGCTCCAACGTAATTCTCAGAGAATTACGATTCCATACGAACGTTTTCACGATCCCCTTCGTATAGACACATACTTCTTTCCTCCTCTGTTACAACCATTTCGATAAGAACAAGCAATAGAGCAAGTTTACGACTTTTGTACTTATATTTCTATGGCTCCTTCCGGTTTAAAGGCGCTTCTTCGATCTCGAAAAATTAAGATAAGTTTTCTATTACCTGTGCTATAAAACAATCGCAAATTATATATATATTTATCGCAATTATGCTGAAATTACGAATTTCATTAGAAATTGTAATACGATAAGTACTTCGGATATTTCTTACCTATCCAGTATGGAGTAAAAGTCGGTCACGGTGACGATCACGATATTCAACGTATATCGTCGACGATGGATACGAAACGATAGTCAATATTATTACTAACGACCGTGTCTCGAATTTGACTAAACAACCAATTACCTTTCGCTACGAACTCCAATCCCAGTGCTCATCCGAAACACTCAAAGTTCTCGGAAAACGAGCAAACGAGCCCGTCAACCCATCCCCTGGCTATTCCCGCCTCTTACCCTGCCAGGGTAACAAAGACCCCCGTATTCATCAACCCTGAGAAAGCCCCTCTTAAAAACTCTAAAGCACCCGAGCAACTCGGACCAATCATCCAGCCTCGATCGTTCCAGAAACGATCTGGCTTTCCGCCGCGCGAGATCCCTGACTCGTCTAGGTGGTGAGATCGTCATCGCGGTTTAATTAAATCGAAAATCCGATAGTCATTAATGACAAGTGGCGCCCGATCGCGATGACTGGGTGGTTTCTATTGATCCCCAGGTGGGACCGTGGCGAGGCGAGCGTCCGCTCGTCATGGGGCCCGATATGCCACGATATGGCACCTACAGCGACCAGCGACAAGCATGGCCGGCGTCATCCCATGACGCAACCACGCCGCACTTTCTCAATATTATCGACTTCAACAAAAAGGACAAGCGTAATGGATCCTCCCATAATCACCACCGCTTTCCCATCGTGCATTGTGCACGACAATGAACGATTATCTCGCATTTCGGCAACGAATCGCTCTGCGTTAAGGTTGAACCGACTCTAAGACGAGTATTGAAGTGGAAAATACTGCGTTACATTACCTTAAATTAGCTTCGTTAATTTTATTTTCACGTGAATTTTCGAATGGTTAGGTTCGCCGCAATTTTTGTTTGTACCTAGATACATCTTTCGCGGACTAGCGAAATTTCACTAATTACAGTGGTTTTTATCACGTTTGAAGTATCGGAAATGACCTATCACTTTGCCTTAAAAAGCAGGTATCATACTCGCGTGTCTCAAAAGTAAAGGCAAGACGTCACGGTTTACCATACGCCCTTCTCAAAGCGCCGCTTTTACTCTTATTCGCCGTACTTTCATATCATTTACAAGTAATCGATCCCAGATGCTATCGTCGGTATACATCTGCCGCAATTAGAAGAATCAAAGAAGGTGGTCAAATCGGAGCTCTGATCTTCGAGACAACCATATGTTCCTCGCGTTACATAACTCATGAAACCTAACTACTTTCCATTAAAAGTGCACCATTCGTCTCATAACGTTCTTCTCCGAGATCTCCGCGCTCATCGTCTCGTCATTAAAAAACAAAAAAAAAAAGAAAAAGCGTCACACATCAATCTCTCGTATTATCCGATAAACATCCGCCAGCCTATAAATCGTGAATGGTTCGAGCATATCGATCAAGACAGAGATAGAAGCAGACGGAGAAGGGGTGGATTGACGCGTACCTTTTCGATTAATGTTTTCGTCGTACGCGAAGCCCGACAACGATACCATCGGGAGAGGCGGTATGTTTTACGTGTATGATTGTATGTGCGTCTGCGTGGTAAGAAGGTCCATAAACTTTCGTGTCCCGAGATAGGAATCGTCAGGTGCGAAAAGCGTGACGGTTCTGGAGGGAAAGCGCCTCGAGACCTTACGGCCACCGTCTCGACGACTATATACGTCGGTGTCCGTGTCTCTGAGAAAGCAACGCGCTGCTCGGGCCATCGTGTCCGCGGGCGTTTTCCCTCGTGAAACTACGTCGCGATCGTTGCACCGTTCCGTTACCAGCGACGGATTGTTTAACGTTTACGCGATACGCGAACGTACACGATTAGAAATTGGAATACGCGTATGACTATTATGCAGAAAAATACATTTCTCTATCACATCTTTTAATAAAGCGCAAACTTAAAACTGATGTTAGGAAATTATAATTCGAAAAGGAACGCAGATATAATCAACTGAGTAATGACGACTACCGAAACAAGTTGTACAATGCTAGCTAGAAGAGCAAATGGCAATCGCCGTTTTCACATCTCTAATATTTAATATTGCCAACTATAGAAACTTAAGCATTAATATCATTGATTACCTTGATATACTGATTTATACATTTCGATACGATCAACTTTCAACTTTCCATAAAAAGAGCCGTGGTATGTATCTGATCTCACAGAACAAATGTAGAATTCCTGTAATTTTTATTAAACAAATTGAAATACCCGTTCTTCATCCTATATTTTAGACAATGAAAAAGCTTCTTGCTACACGTTTTACAACTTTAATTAACTACAACCGCATCATATTCGCCGTAAAACCCGATACTATTCGCCTGCTATCAAATGTTCCAAGTAAAATCTTCGAAAAGTCGCGAAAGGAAGCATAAGTGCATAAAACAAAGTCCGCGGTCCTGCGAAATCGCCTCGCGTCGCGCCGCAGCAACATAGGTATCACGCGAACAGCGATCGGCGTACGAACCGAGACACTGTGGCGGCAGCAGCAGGTTGATGGATGCCGAGTATTGCCGAGTCTCATGAGAAAATCCGGCTGGTGGGGATGTAGCGCGACCGGCCGTGCATTCCAGCTCGCAGTATTGGTAGCGAGCAGAAGCGTATCGGTGTTAGTGGAACTATCGCGTCGCGGGCGCGCGCGGTGTGCGTGTGCGTCGGTAACGGTGGCCCGTAACGTCGGTGTGTGTTGGTACTTGACAATGGTGGGGGCAAGTCCGGTGGCGGATAGGGTGGGGGTAAGTAAGTACCCTCGGTGCCACGACGACCCTAGGTTGCTCGAGAACGATACCCGGAGAGACAGAAGCGAGAGAGACATACGGAACGGTCGGCAGAGCGGGCTAGAGGCCGCGAAAGACAGGAACAAAACGAAAGGACAGCAACCGTGAACGAGAGTGGGTGGGGGCATAGGAGGTGCGGGGGTAGGAGGTGCCACCGAGCGAGTCGCGTGGTGGGGGAGGTTTGTCCACGGTCACCAACACACGCGCTAATCCGGCGCGCAGCGAGAACGAACGAACGCGGCGGACGACTCTCTTTCTAACCTGTCTCTTTTCCACTGTATGTTGCAGCGCTGGCGCGACTGTCGGCTGGTGGGGATGTCGTCTCCAGCCCCCGTGCCACTGGTAGGGAGGACAAAAGCGGCGGAGGGAGGGTAAAGCAGGCGACGCCGACGACCACGGTGACGACGACGACGACGACGACCGCCGCCGCCGCCGCCGCGGCGTTGAGAGAAGGAGGAGGCGGTGGCGGAGGTGGCGGCGGAGGTGGAGGTGGCGATGCAAGTGGCAGTGGTGGGGGCGCGACAACCGGTGGGGGCAGCTGTGGTGGGGATAGGAACGGTGGAGGTGGGGGTGGCGGTGGTGGTGGTGGCAGTGTTGGTGGTGGAGCCGATGTCGCGGAGAAGGAGGAGAGGCCACCGGCTTCAGAGAGTGTCGAGCCGACGGCCGCGTTTGACGTCGCATCTCTCGTACTCTACGGCTCGCGCGCACTACCGATCCGCCTTAAGATCTTGCTCGATCAGTTGTTCAACCAGTTGCAGCACGCGCAAGTGACACGTTTACTAGCCGCTTTCGGCTGGACGTACGAGGATTACACGCGGGGATACATACTGCAGGTGAGTCGATCCATTTCAAGAATCAAAACATCGTCACCGAGGTAGGAGTTTCTCTTTGCTCGCGAGATAGGAATAGACTGGCATCGGAACGGACGAGACGGAACGAGACGGGACGAGACTGAACACGCTGGTCAAGGTGACTTTACGGGACGAAGTGAACGAGTCGTTTGGACGAAGAACTTTGACGATCGACGACGAGACCGCGTGACGGAGTGATGTGGATGGAGTAGAGTGGTCGAAGATCGACGATTTTTCGTTTGGGATTACGGTGATCGAAAACAAGCCAGTAGGGCAACGCAAAGTGACAGCGATGTATCAGGCCGCCCGCTGATTCGACAAGTTTGATGGATACAACGAAGAAAAATGACAATGTGACGTCGATAGATTAGAGCAGTGGAGTGAGAAGCTCGATGACGGACGACGGACTGACAACCAAACGAAACCGACCGGTCGACGAGAGCTTTCATCCCAAATATAACAAAAACGGATAACGTAGTAGGAAAAGTGACAGGTAGTGTAGAATCCGATTCTAACATTTCTCGTATGTTGGGTTTCGATCCAAGTACGCCGATAGTTCCATCGATCCTATCCGACGACCATCGTCGAAACGCATCGATTCGAAATCAACGCCTAGTGACCATTGACGCAACAAAAAAAAATCAGTGACAAAATGACGTGTCGACATGTCGCTCCATTCGCGAAGTGTCGTTCCGCAGTTTCCCATCTGTTAGATGTCTATTCTTCGGTAGTGTCTATGAACTGAATCGACTCGATATTGTGAATCGAACGTAAGAACCGCAAACTCTGTGAATCAAAGGGGGTAACAGGAAGAGAGGACGGAGTGAGGAAACGGTTTACGAGAACGGTGTTTAGAAGTGCATCGTGAAGAAGTGCATGGTGTACCCGTTACGCGATCATATGGAAGTCGTGATGGGAATTTCATCGAGGCAGTGCCAGATGGAGAAGATAGCATCAGAATTGTGCAAAGATCAATGGATCCCGAGAATTTGTGATCTTTCATCGAGAAACTGATTCGTCGGTTTTTATAAGACTGTGAAACTGTTCTGCGAGTGCTTATAACAAAGTGCATGTGGAAACTAGAGCAAGAATAAAAAGGTTTCATAAAATAACGACTGAAAGTTTGCTTCGAATAGGTAAACGTTCGATTGCTCGAGTTAGTATAGTCGGTTGATGCGCGATAGAACTGACAGTGATGAACGCAAAGTGTCGCGACGTGTGATTACTCATAGGCTGTAAAGGCATTCGATTCGCGGAACGCTTGTCTTCGAATTTCTGAAGCTTTCCTTTTTACTTTCCGAGAATTAAACTTTCCTACCTAAGAAAACTGTCGGTGATTGACATAAAGTGTCGCGACGTGTGACGATCAATCGTCTCTAAGAAAGATCTTCGAACCAAAGAACGCTTTTCTTTGATTTTCAAATCTCTTTCTCTTTGCATGTACCAAGAATACAACTTTCGTTTATCGCAGAACTGTCAGTGATGAACACAGTCTGTGATCATCGATCGACTTTAAGCAATACTTTCCATTTATCTTCAATCTTCTCTTCTTATCTTCCAAGAATAAAACTTTTGCGCGTAGAGAGACTGCCAGTGATCGACGTAAAGTGTTACGGTGCACGATTATCGATCGACTAAAAAAAAAATCATTCCATGTGACAAATATTCCTACTAGATTCTCAAGATTTCTTCTCGCTTCTCGAGACAATTGATCTTCCATTGAAACACACCACGAAATCGGCGTCAAAAAGAGACTGTAAAGGAATAATAAAAGAACGAAGGACGACGAAGCGTCGCGTCGCCATGGAATCGATGATCGATCGGTCGTTTGATCAAGATCGAAGCTAGAGAGAACAGAGAAAAGCTAATGTCGCCGCAAGTTTCTTGGAAACGCTGGCTTCGAAAATACGCGCGCTATGGTCTCACATTAATCTCTCTCGCTGTGCGTTATCATCGTCTCTCTCTCTCTCTCTCTCTCTCTATCTCTCTCTATCTCTCTCTATCTATCTATCTATCTATCTATCTCTGTCTTTTTGTTTCCACTGGTGCGGCGGCCCGCTAGCGCTAGAAAATGGCCAGTATCCGTGTAAACTGAATTGCACCGATGTCAGCGTGAAATTAAAACGTACGGAAAACCGGTTCTCGTGGCCGTGTATCGTGCGCGCGCGCCCTCGCCTGTTCCGTGCTCGTGCTTGCCCGCTCGTCGCCTCGGAATTTCATCGACCGATGAATTCCATGCGGACACGCCGAGATCATCTTCGATTGGCACAAGAACCGAGCAGAACTGGCTGAAAAGAGACCACTTTGCAAGAATCTTCGGGAAATCGGATACGGATCGGATTGGAGATACCGCTGGTACAAAAGTTGCAGGAGACTTCAGAGATGAGGATGAAATGCAAGAGTGATTGGAACCTTTTGTCGATTCCGTTCGATTAAAGTGCATCGATTGCCGGAGGTCCTGATGAAATTCCGATGGATTCGGTTATTTTGAGGCGTACAGTATAGAGTACGAAGGAGATAGCATCGAGGATAGGACGAAATGCAATATACCTAAGAGTTGTCGAAGATATTTTCTTCTGTAGCATGATCAATGTAAGTGCATTGCTTGAGAGTCCGGTTAAAATTTGATCTTCGTCTTAGAAATTCTATATTTGTGTATATCGACACTTCGATTAAAACGCTCGAATATTTTAGCGAAGATCCGATTCTTCCGAAAACTTTCTGTAAGGCGTGAATGGGTCGATGTTAAAAGGCCTGAAGAAACGTAAGAATTTTCGAAGGTTTCGCATTGTTTGATTCGATTAAAGTGACTCATCTGCAAGGAAGTTTCCTCGGTGCCGCGTCGAGTGTCGTAGGTCGTGCGAACACATCACTGAAACTGGCGGAACGTGTTGAGAATACGAAGAGGGCGGTCCTCGTCCCTTCAGGAGCGCTTTTTCTGCGGCTTTGAGCCAGCCCGAGGGCGTCGCGCGCTCTGAATCACGCTAACGGGTGATTACAATGCCCGACAGGCGACGATTTCCTCGGAACATCCACCATCTCGCGATTGACCTCTCAAAAAGTCCTACTTTCGATATCGATGCCAACTTATAGACCAATTAATCGTGTACAGAGTAAAGCTGTACAGAGCCACGGTGGCTCACGGCACTCAACGCGAACAGACATATTCTTCGCTATACTACTTCAATAGTATCTAATAATACAATTGTTTACGATATTTTGATCGTAAAGACGCACGAACGTTTCTCCGTGTTTGATGCAATATCAGGTCAATTTTTAATGATCGTTTTTCATACAATTGTTTAGAATTTTTCCATCTTAGAGGCATAGCGTTGTTTTCTTTCGTTTGAAGTAACATCGGGTCGATACTTAGTAAGCGTTTTAACACATTCGCTGCTACTAAAATACGATTATATCATTTTTGGAATTTTACGCTTTTTTAATCACATATGTCTGTATTTTAAGTTGTATGTACAATATTTTTACCGAAACGTGCACGCAAAAATCCAACACTTACGTCAGCCGCATTATGTATCGCTGGATAATTGGAGCGACGCAACCTATGCGCCAATAGCAGCGAATGTATTAAGTATAAAAAATGGTATACACTTGAAACCAGATGGGAGATATCGTTCGTGTTAAATATCCTACGAAAACTTTCTAGAACTTAGCAAGATCTTTCGCTAGAATTTCAAGTCTTACTAAAACGGTTGCTTTTCTCTAGGCATTGTACGTGTCGAACGTACGTCGAAAAGTACGTGCTTGAAAAGGTGTCGCGACGCCGCGCCGTAGAAATTCGTCGAACGCGCTAACGACGCATCGTCCCGATAGTTAGCGACCGAGCGAGAAAGTCCACGGATATTTATACAGGCTTAACACGCGAAACCGGAGTTACATTTGATACTTTCACTGTATGAGCTCCGGCGCGATGCGTCTTCGGCAGTTCGATCGAGAATGTAGAATAGTCGCGCACGATACGCGTGGAAATTCGAATTCCGATTAAAGAACGATATATACCTCGCTCGTGAGTTCGCGCACGCTATCGTTGACAAATAGCCAAATAAATAAAATAAAAGTATAGTGGATCTTTTCGACGTATAAATCGTCATTGACATTGGGTACCGTTGTTGCAAAGAGGATCATTTCGCTCGACACAAGCGATAAGAGAGTATAAATAACGGTAAGAAAGTAAAAACGGACGATCGACGTGACCAAAGGTCGCGAAAGTTTTGAAACAAGAATAAGAATTAAAGGCCTAATGCCATCGAAACAATAAATACGAAATCTCATAAGGAATCAAACGATAGATCAACGTGGTTATCTACGCTGACAGAACGAGCAACGAGACTATGGACAGAAGTACAAACTTTATCAATTCGCTCCGTTCGAAACGGAGTTTCATCCAATTCGATGAAGATCGAAGCGATATTTCGACGATTGACAGATTCATAATTGATCAGCGTCGTCGGTTCCTTTTCGATTATAATCACGCTGAAGTAGGCAATTCTTCCTGAAACCACGATTCCGCCGTGATATTCTAGGCAAATGTCAAGGAGAATGGAAACCTGTTTGCTTCCAACAGGATTAACGAATGGTCCGACGCGATCCTCGTGATCCGCGGTTCTACTGGAAATTCGATTCATGAAAGTCGCATTTAGATAGCGCACGATGACAATGAGCGTCGTGAAAGCGCGTGTAAAAAGCGGATCCCAGGATGAAATAAGCACTGTCCGCGTATTGTCGGAGCTATCGTGTTTTTTCAAGCTTGTTCTTTGCAACCCATCATGCCGTGATCGCACGTCAAACGAGTCTGCTCGATCGTGGACCGTTAATGGACGACGGCGGCTCGATGCACGCGACATATTCCCGACCAATTATCGCGATATCCCCAAAGCGAGAAGGCGCTAATTCCGCGTTTCACCGGCTCGACTTGTCGCTTGTTACGTCGACGTTATCACCGATCGTCGACGAGGTACCGACAGAGTTATCATTTTCGATCGGATCTTTTCGAGTCGTTTCGATCTTGTCGATATTTGTGGACCATCGTTGTGTGAGTCGAAAGATTGCGTGCGAGATAATCCCATGGCGAAGCAAAATTTTGTGATTTACGATGATCAACGATGATTTTACTTTGATTCGAAAGTCGATAGTTTTTTCTTGAAAAGAAGTTACTTTCGGCTGACAATTTTCGACTTTGGTTTGAAATTTATATTTATGGCGCGAGTTAATTTCGATGCGATTGAAAATCTCGAGTTTCTATTTGGGTAAAATTTAATTTCGTTGCCGGATAATTTTAGAAACTACAACTACTCTAGAACCTAATCTTTGTTCAAATTGTACGACAATTCAATGTCATCGCCGCTTCCAACTTTGAACGTCGAGCTGCGCACAACTTAACAAGCAGAGACAGCAGTCGTCGGCAATTTGTCGAGCGGAAATCGTCCCGAAGGTTTCCTAGAAATTATGTCGCGAGCGAAAGATAGAAAAAAGGACGTCGTTGGTCGGAATCGGGAAATTTATCGTTGCTGGATCTTTATTTTTCTAAGCATCACTGTCAAACAGTGTAAAGGAACATTGGAGCTTGGACAATGTTATATACAGACTGTATTATCTTTTGTAATTGAAACGCTTCTTGGCACATACATGCTCGGCCACAGGCTTCAAAAATAGTTTTAGAACGCATTTCTTACAGTTATTTTTGCGTTCTCTCGCGTTAGAAGAATTAGAGGATTGGGTTTCCAGATAATTCGAACAAACGTAACGAATATCATTGAATTTAACTTAACGTTATTCCCGAATGTTTAAAGCGACCTGTTAGTAATTTGCTAGTGACAGGAGGTTCGAAAATATGAGAATTCCAAACGGATGTTTCGCCTAGATCGTAATGGTAGCTTCGTTCGCGCGAGTTTCTTCCTCCTACGCTCTTTTTATCGAAAGTGGCAGATCACTCACGATGATCGTGCTAATTATAGTATCCTGTTAAACGCTATCTATCACCGAGCGATAAACTCGTCGTAATGATTCTTCGATTGCCCTGAACGGCGCGTTTCGTTTCGAGTTCGACGAAATTAATCCACATTAACCCGTAACTTTGCGTTTTAACTTAAGATCGGTAAGTGGAAGATTATAATATTCGTTGCATTTTATAACTTAATATATTTCCTTTTCGCACGACATTATTACAAATTCTCAAAGTAAACGCTTATGAGATTTCCGTGCAGGCATTTGAAATAGAAGGAAAGATTTTTTACCAACAGTTATATACGTCGGTAATAGTTCGGCTCCAAGATGGTTGACGAGGAAATATCACGTCACGAAAGCTTGATAACGACCGTATATTATTATACAAACGCTTCTATTCAAGCCTGTGCTTGTTAAAAACTATCGGTAACAATGTAGGCACGCACTGCCTGGCTTCCTTCGTTCCTCTTACGTAAGGACGAAGAGAAGAATTGTGAATCGATTATTTTCCGAAGACAAGTATCTTTGCAAATGGTTATTCGTTTTCCGATTAATTATTTATAAATAATTACGCAGTTGTGAAGCTGTGCAATTTCACAAACACGTATTTCACAAAGGCACGTTTCCAAAACTCTATGACAGTTTTAAGTCGAATCAAAGAAATTTCTAGATTTTTAGTCCACAGAAGGGAAATCACTTTGATGCTATATATAATATGTAGCTATATCGAATCAATTCAACAATTATATAGAATATCAAACTTACAGTCGACGCTTTAAAAACTTCCTGCCAATAATCTGTCAGTTTCAAACCGAATTCCAAAAAGCTCCATTTCCTCCCATCTACCTGAACAGCAGTCATCATCGATCGAAGCGACTCTTCTCTCAAATTGATATTCGACACAGCTAGATAGCCATATCTATCTGGATCCAGAACAAATTCACGAAAATAACTCCTATTGAATGAGTTCGTCGATAGATAGATTAAACGATATTAGTCGCGTAGATAAATTTCCGCGGTGAAACGGACTCGGTACGTATCGGGCTATCTTCTCGTTGCGAGCCGGAGGGAGAGGTCGCGGACGTGGAAACGGTAAATCATATCGCGGCCGTGGCGGCGCGGCGTATCGAGCACGAGTTTCGCGGAGCGGAAGGCAATTTCGCACGACAAGCGGCGGCGGCGGCGGCGGCGGCGGCGGCGGCGGCGGTGGCTGGCAATACGGCCGTGGAATCCGGTAGGGTTTCGCTGGGAGCAGAAGCGTCGCAGTTTACTGCGGATGCCTCGACGGAACGCTTTGGAGAACGTGAAACCGCCTTCAGCCAGTCGCGCATCGATTTACGAGCGAATTCTGTGCCCGGAGACCGCGTCGCGAATCGCTCGACCCCGAAGCGAGGACGTTCGAACGCGCACTCGATGGCTCTTTGTCGAACGTGCCTCGATGCTTCGCCGTTGTTCACGCAGGAGAGCAAAAACGGGAATTCGTAGTAGGAAATGCTTTTAGATTATTAACGATTTATCGAATCGATCAAAGTTACTTCGCCAAGAAAACTTCCAAGCATCTAAATATCATCGCTATAAATCTTCCATTACCATACATATATAAGCCTTAAAAAAAAAAAACTATTCCCAACGTCACGACAACGCGGTTGTTCGTTCTACTAAAACAAGCTGATCATCTAGAAACCGTACGGTGGAAGGCGAAAAGCACGTATCGATCTTGAAATGAAATAAGTCGATCGACCAGATGACGATCGCCGCTCGGCCGTGCTCGATAATATCTGTTCGATCGGGGATCGGCCGGTTTATTAGCGGGCAACGTGCGCGAGCGCGCACTCCCGTCGTTGACAGCCATAATTGTATAAGCTTTTTTCCCCCGTGGCGCGTTTTCTTCTTATTAGCGCGACTATTCATCGACCGGCGATTTTTCCCCTGTGGCCACGTCAGCCGTGAAAGGGCCGCAGGCAACCGTGACGAATTTATCCGCGAGCGCTCGGAACGGGCCGATTCCAGTGGAAAACGAAAGTGACGAGCCTGAGGGATCTGCCACCGAGAGAGCCAACAAAGCGCCAGCGCGCGAGTTTTCGCGGATCGACGTGAGTTTGGCGACGGGCCGCGAGTCTTTTTGTCCCAATGGTCGATCAACGTTATTGGCAAATTGTTGGGCAGGATTGTGGAATTTGTTACACGGAAATCGTGACTTATGTTAACTTTCTTTGCAATTTTAGGATATGCGAACGGAGTCGAATAGATAATACATCACGTAGACTTTGAGAGGCTGTAATTGGATGAGAGTTAGAGGCAGATGAGATTGATCAATGATGAAGCAAATTAGTCAATGAATCAAATTAATCAATGAATCAAATTTATCAATGAATCGAGTTAATCGATGAATGGAATTGATGAATAAATCGAATTCACCAACGAATCAATTTATCCGTATGAAAATTTTTGCTGTTAGGTTTAGGTTGTGAGGGAATTTTTGATATTTCTCTGGTTGAATAGTTGAATAGTTGAATAATAACAGATGTGCGAAATTTCCTCGGATTAACTGTCGATCAACGGTTGCGAAGACAATCCTTTTGAACCTGACTCGCATCGGCGTTTCAGTATTTGCGTAGGCATCGTTCTTTTCGCTGTCACGTGCTCTTGAACGGCTTCGCGATGATCGCGATTACATTGACTAACCTTGCATTGTGAGTCTAACTGCGCTTTGCTCTTTACGAGCCTTCGATTCGATTTACGTCCCGAGCCAATGGAACTTTGTCCGACATGCCAGTCCGGAACGGCGCTACGAAATACTTTAACTTGGACATTTTTAACGATGTCCTTCTTCGTGCAACGAGTCGAAAATTGTCCAATCTGTCGACATTATATAAACTTATCAGCGTTTCGTTACATATCCAGTCGCGCTCTGGCCTAAAGTCTTTCGCGCAACGTTCAACCTCCAAAGAAGTTTACTTTTATAGCAAATTTCAAACAGAGTTCACAGGCGCAGAAATTCCCACGTACGCAATTCTCGAAACTCGCGAAACGAAAAGAATAAGGGAAATAAAGAAAAATACACAGGCGCGCGCACGTAGGTTGGTCGATTCGTAGGATCGAAAGTGGCAAAGATAAGTAGACGCGAGGCGGAGAGCGGAAACCGGCAAAGATGGTAGCCCGGAGCCGATCGACCTGTCATTACTCCACCTCGATGGGAGCATGATCCAAAACCGTAAATTACAGAGCATTCTGGAGTGGAGAAGACGATGCGCAGACTCGAACACGGCTCGATCGAGGGATCCAGCGACACAGGGTGAAATAAGAAGAGGAAGAGTTAAAGAAGGAGATGGGGGAGGCGGTACGACGCGATGTCGGATGAAAGAGGAGACGAGAAGAAGAGGATCGACGGCCCGGGTCGATCGCTCGAGCGGAAACGCGAAACCGGGCGCGCGATCGGCTCCGAGGAAATTAAAACTCGGACCTGCCGTTTACGTCTGTACTACCGATCCCTCGTGTTTGACACGAAGCACGGAGGATAGGACAGGAAGAGAGAAAAGGATAAGGAAAAGCAGCAGATCGAGATTCTTGAGGACAACGATACTCGTGCGTTTCGGTGACGGTGGATCGCTGCCGGAATTGTGAAATACTGGCTAGTGACATGGATCTTGGCAAACGCGGTGATAACTGGAGAATAGTTTCTTAGTTGTTTCACGAGTTATTAGAAGGACAAGAATTTTTCCGTCGCACTGAGTAGCGTCGTTGTTCGTGGATCGTGGTCGTTTGAGGAATTTAAGACAGTTTCGTTACATTGTGAAGAATAATATTTTACCATATAGAATACAGAAATAAAATTAAATAACCTGAAATTGCATCGTTTACGCGAAACTACAAATATAAAACCGAATACGGTACGATCGAAGTTAAAAATAGCGAAAAGAACGGCACCATCGAATCGTCCATTCTTTCCCGAAGATTCTCCATTTTGTTTCACCGATTCTGACGAAGAACCGCGAGGCATCGCACGCTTCGTTAAGCGACGATCGTATCAACTCGGTTAGCGGGAAGTTTGCGTTAAAAAAAGCCGCGTTAATAGACGAGGGAGATTTCTTGGTCCGGTCGAATTAAAACGTAACGAGTGACGCTCGCAGCCGGAACGAACGTCCGTGGCTCGCAATCGCTGAAATGCAAACGCTTGTCAGCGGTATCGCGTTTTTGACGTTAATTATATTCGCGATCGAATTATACAATCCCTGTTTGCTGTTAAATAACGAGCGCAGCCGTTCGTTCGTCGTTTTCAATTACCTCTCTTTCGATGCTTTTTGTTTTTTATTTCCAAAAATTAAAATCTATTTTTGAAAACTAAGATTAAGGATTTGAAGTTCTAAAGTTGATCCTTTAGCGAACTAAATGGATCGAATATGAAATTTGAAATATTATTTAGAGGGATAAAAATTAGGATAAGAGATTTAGGGTTCTTGAGGTGCACTGTGGGTGATTTGGGATTAAAGGCTCGTTCGTGTAGATAATTGATGATTGAAGGAGCTGGATGGAAAGTGTCGTGTAAGTGAGCGAAAACTCCGACGTTAAGGTATTGGATAATTATACCGTGGAGGCTTTGATATATTACGTGACAAGTTTAATATGCGAATAATTATATAGTGCTGTGGAATGGAGGTGACAAAGAGTACGGAGTTTTATCTTGCGACGTTAAGCGCTCGGTATACGGATATTTTAAAGAGTTACGAATATCAAAAAATTATAGGGGCGAGGTATTTCTCACGTAAAACTATGGCAAGAAATATATTCAAAGATCACGGATCGACCTAGATTACTATAGAATTTTTATTCTTTTAATAATCGCTGTCCAAATATTCTATTATGATCGAAGAGAATTTATATCTACGCGGAAATGTGATTCCAGTTCGTGCAATTTAATGATACTTGATGATCGATGAACTAGCATCAAAGTAGAAACATGATATTTAGAAATTTCGTGAATACCACTCGATTACACGATTAAAATACTTTTCACGTCGACCACCAAAAACCCAAGTACTCAAGAATTATTCTTTTAACGTCGAGACAATACGAAAGATTTAAAACGCATTCCCGCGATTGAAATTGGATATTCTTCCCTTGAAAAAGAAAAAGACAATGTCCAAACGACCAAGACTCGAGAACTCTATCCACGAGGATCGAAAACTTCCACAAACACTCCGCAGGCACACGAAAACCGTGCATCCTTCGATCGAAGCAACTGGCCAAGCAAAGATCCAAGCGGCCACAATCCAAACAACCGAGAACCAAAGAAAATTCCACTCCAGGAAAGCCAAGAACTCGATCGCGCGACCGACACCCAAACACTCGACGATCTTAATTTAGCCGTAACCGCGAACCAACGGATACCTTCGCAAATACCTTCGACTTGTTGGAAACTTCCACTTTGTTCTTTCCACCAAAGACGATTCGACATCCATCGAACATATCCATGTCACGATATTTCGTATCGTCGCCTAACTCATACGCCTTCCGATCTAACCAAATAACAACTAAAGGAAACTGGCAAATAGAAAATGTTGCATTACGTAACAACGTTTTTACATTTTCCCGTTTCTCTTATTCAATTTATACAGACAGGTTTGAATGTTTTTCTTTTCGGGTGATTCTGAGATAATTTAAACAAATAGTAATCGGACGGCGCCGTTAAAATACTAAAAATTCAGCTTCTCAATCGAAACCTACCTTCTTTCTAATCTCTTTCTGTACCATAAAACTCACACCCACTCGTTGGACGTAGTATTTATTCGTTGTAGCGTCGTTCCTTCCAACATACTGCGCTGTATTTCGCGTGGAAATTATCCACGTGTGTCGAAATCCTTTCTTTCTTTTTTTTTTTGTTACTAAATATTAGAGAAAATAGTATAATACTATTATATATTAATAATACTATTCCTCCCGCGACAATGGTGGCGTTAAACGCATGGATCGGATCGATCAAAGTCACATTGTTCATCGTTGGACGATGAATACTTGCAGCGGCGATCATCGCGGGGGCCAAGTGCATAAAGGGTATCGTTGGAAAGCAGAAAACACGACGGTACGAGGAAAAGGAAAGAAGGGAGAAAAAGAAGAGAAGAGGAAAGAAAAAAAGAAAGAACTGGGAGAAGGATGAAATTCGCCGCGATATCGATCGTTAATGGCCGGTTCTCGATTCCGGGACCGTGGTCGCGGCGGAACAAAAGGACCAACGAGTATTAACGATCGAGGACCGCGAACTGGCCGATTCGGTGGCCGATCCCGCGGCTCGATAACGTTCCACGGGCCTTTTTTCTTAATGTACTAATGCGTAATGCCAGTGTTTAATGCCGTCTGCGCCGCGTAATCACGGTGCTCTCCTGCGGCTGTAACTGATTGAAACTGCCGCGTCCTCGTGCTCTTGTTCAGACAAAAAGGGCGCCGCGAAATTGCCCTGAACCGAGGGATAAACGGACTGGACGCGATACCGCTTCGAGATTCCGCCTTCGTTTCCTTTCTTTTCGTCCGCGGTGTCATCATCCTTTTACCTTTTCAAACGAGGACCGATCGCCAACTTGCTTTCTGGTCCACGTCGATTCCACTTGCTGCTCTGACGAGATTTTCCATTATCTACGTTATTCTCTAATGACGAATAATTTTTGCGCGAAACATGCTCCTATGTTTACCAAGTTTAAGAACTGAGAATATGCAATCCATTCTACAGGGAACGTGTTAAGTAGTCGTGGGTTTTTTTTTCACGCGACTTTAATACGTTCGAACGTTGCACGCAGTAATGTGTAACAGTTTAAGTAACAGACGCTTTTAGCACAGATGTACGTCGTAAGAAAACATCGGTGTCCCGGTGAATCGCGAATCGATCTTTATTAAATTTTTCCACAACCTTCATAATACATCGAAGTACTTTTATCGCGCGCACAAACAAAAACGAACTTCAGGAATTATTCCACGGAGACGTGAGGCCGTGCTCGCACTAGCGACAAACCTTCAGTGATTGTATGTTGTAACAGTTACATATTAGAAGAAGAAGAGGAAATTGAAGTTTTGATTGATGCGAGTCAGAGCATAACGTCGTATATAGCTACTGAAAAAAGTGGATCACGATTGCACGAATACTTTCGTTACACCGTGTTATTTTTCCTTCGGTAACTTTCGGAAAAGGATTACTCCACACGATGAAGTTGCTACCACGGTTCGTCAAAAATTGTATAATTGCGTAAGGAACTGATCATCGTACGAGAGACGTCGTTCGTCGACAAAGTATTTAAATTTCGAAAGGAACACGCCAATCACGATGGTGGAAATCTCGCGAAACCAGGTAAAAAAAAGCTGCAATACCAAAGTGACCGAGTCATCGAAATCGCGCGTAATTATCGAAACTGCGAAACACATCGTAAAAACGCTTCGAGTTCGTATTTTCGATCTCGATTATCCCCGAAGAAAACGCGCGAACCTATTTCTCCATCCCCGAGCATCGAAATCACCCGTGTAACACCTCGAACAGCGACCAATTCGCTTACTTGCTTACGTAACAAATCAACGTATCCCATCGCTCGTTCTTACACGCGTGTAAAGACGAGTACCGCCGATGTGAAGAAAGAAAACAGAAAAAAAAAAACATTCCAAAGAAGCGAAAAAGGCAGAAACCTCCTCGGACGGAAGGAGAAACGCAGTAACCGGCCGAAACGGAGACAGAGAAGAACGGTTTTGGCTGGTGGGAGGGACAAGGGGAAAGAGAGACTGCAGGTAGCTGCAATCCAATTTAAAGGCGGATATCCACGCGAGATCTTCACGATTTCTACACACGAATAAGACAGCGGGCACCGGCCGTGAAATCATATGCGGTGTCCAGTCACGGATGGCATTGCCGTCGATCGGTGTTGTCTCTCCTTTCGGAGGGAAACGCGAGCCGGCGGCTCGACTCGTTCGCAATCGCGCCGATAGATGGCGACAGCGACCGGGAACGCGACCAGCGAGCGAGCGAGCGAGCGAGCGAGTCGTTTGGCGGCAGTTTGGCCGGGATTTGAGGAGTCGCTTTAGTTCCGGCGGGGCGCGTGCCCGCGCTACGCTCGTTTAAAAAAGAAAAAGATTATGGATTGCGATAGCAGTGT
Source organism: Bombus confusus (assembly GCA_014737475.1). NCBI lineage: Eukaryota > Metazoa > Arthropoda > Insecta > Hymenoptera > Apidae > Bombus > Bombus confusus. Next base: position 4,242,458 of record JACXIV010000008.1, on the reverse strand, counting down.
ATTTTATTATTCGGCACGTCGTAAGAAACGTCTTAGGATCGATACGACGTTAAATCGCGATCTAATTATAAAAATATAGCCCGACGTTGAAATTTTGTTTTATCCTATTATTATAATGTTGTTTTATTAGTGTTGGAAATCTTCCTTAATAACTGTATTAAAGGTTAGAAGTTAAGACAACAGGATGAGACTCGTTAACCAACACTAAGGAAACATAGTTGAATTTATAATATCCGTTCTTTATTTTATGCGTTCACAGCCCGTCATCGAGTTTCCACATAGATATCAGAAGCTCCGCTGCCAATTAACAACGATCCAGAAACGCTAGTCCCGTAAAAACAAAGAAACCTCCTACGTGTGCATAGAAGCCACGCGATATTTAAACTCGGCGTACCAAGCAACCCGCTGTTGACCAGTACCGGCACGATTAAAAGAGTATAAGAAGCAGAAGAAGAGTAGAGAGAGAGACGAGAACGGATAGTGAAAAGAGATACACACGATAACTCTATCAATGACGCAAGGGATCCTTTTGGAGAAAAAAGAATTTATTTTTGAGCTTCGCGGAACCCGAAACGGATACCGAGCAGACATAATAGCGGTGAAAAATAAGTGGAAACGGAGAAGCCCGTGTGCCACGCAGATTTTCCTAAGAGCCAAGAGGTCGCAAATAATGAGGAAAGTAACTGGCTATGCTCGTAAAAGCTGATTGGACGGGGCGAATGAAAATAATCACCGGGTAATAAAAATCGCGCCGAACGATCGTTGAAATATTGTAAAAAAAAAAAAAAAAAGAAGAAGAAAGAAAAAAAAATCGTTTCGTGCGAGAGAACCGCGTTGGAAAGCACCGCAGTCGCGTCGATAACGATCGAACAATTTCACTAACGCGACCAGAGTGTAACCACGACTGGTAATTGCCAGGGACTTAATTAAAGGACTAATTGGGTGCCGATGGAAGGACGACGGTGAACGCCCAACGAATTAAGAACGTCCGACGATGCTGCGTTCTTGCTTAATTATGCAGGCCGTGTATCAATCTTCCACCTCCAGTCTCGATCTCGCCGCGCTCAAGCCGGGAAAGTCGAGCCTCGTTGACGGAATACCGTGCGTTAATTATTATTTCGTGTCACACGGTTGGTTTTCTACGCGTGACTTTTCTTTTGCATCTTCTCTTTGACGGTAAATTTTCGGCACAGGGCGACATGGTGTGCCCTCCCCCCCCCCCCCCTCCCATGTTTGAGTTCGTTTTGGTTGTTGTTTCGTGTGATTCATTGGTTGCCAGATTAAAGATTATGCGCGGGAACGTGTGAGGAATCGTATTAAATTGTAGATTTATGCGAGATGAATGTGCGCTTTCTTTTTCTTGTTTTTCGAACAAGGAATGGTGCTCCGAACGAGCTAATTGTGCTCGGTCCATTCGTTACGACGCTATTAAAACCGCCATCAGCGGATCGTTATGTCACGTTACTAGTTTATTTTCAGAGTTTCTATGAAATCAGATTGCGCCATTAATTCCATAATTAACGCTCTTAACGAACTTGTTTATATTCTAATAAAAAGAATAAAGAAATAAACACGCGCCGCTGGAAATTTAATGGAAATTCTTTTCCGCTATCAAGATACATTTGCTAATTAAACTAGCAGCGCTGTGGTCTCTGTGTTTTTGGATCAAAACGAGCTTTCGAAGCGTATCAAACACGTTCAAGTGTCACGCCAAACGTGTTTCGTGTCCAAAGCACGTTTTATGCTCGCTACTCAAGGTCGATTAAAATATTACGTAACCTTAAGTATAACTGTACGAATTACTTGATTCAAAGCTGGGTATATTAGGCGTGTAATTATACGGCACTCGGGAGACAATCGATTGAATCCGTCGAACGATCCGCGAGAAAAGCATCGAGTTTCTTCCAAGCGGAATAAGCGAAAACTTTCCAATGCTAGATATTGATTACTTCCACGACGCGTAAACGAGCTGTTTAACGAGAAAAACCTAGAACACGTTGCGCAACGACGAGTAAAAATTCAAAATTAGAGATTGGAAACACTCCGTCAAATGCGATAGATGCATGTCAGATTGCTCCGTTGTAAACAGCAGACCATCGCCGTTGCAAGCGAAATCAATCGGAGCGAATTTTTTGCTCGTGCTTCTCGTCCTTTCGATCGATCGATTTACCCATGCAAACTAATGAAAATAATCGAAAGCCGTGAAAAAAGCCAAGCCAGCGATAAACCGTTGCGCGCGTTTTCCTAGAGGCAATTCGAGCGGAGGATTTTCGCGAAGCGCAACGAGTCACGCGCCTCGCGCTCCGTTTCCGCGAATAATGGCGATTGTGCGACCGATTTCATTAGCCTGGGTGATTTTTCCGTGAGAAGACGGCCAGAGGAGACCCCGGAGCACGCGGTCGTGCCCGCTGCAAGCGGGTTAAACGCGATTCACATCGTTCCGATTCTCACCGCGAGCCGTATGATTTATTTTTTTGTTTAAATTACGTGCCTTCCTAGTCAGGCGTTTCCTTTCCTTTGTTTACGTCGCGTAAATCTTGCGGATCGCCGAGCATGATCGACGACACGAGGGGAAACTCGGTGGTGGGGATGCGTTTGCACAAGCTGATTCGAAGGAAAACAGGGAAAAGAAAAGAAAAGGAAAGGAGAAGAGAGATTCGTGCCTCGCGTCGACAGAGGCGAGCCATTTATCGGCAGGATGATCGCGAAATGGAACATTATGAAAATTTAATTGGAAAAGTTCCGCGAAAAGAGAATCCGCCGCGGGTTTCGATGCAAAGAATTGTTATATGCAAATAATTACATGAATTTATGGCCGATGCGCAACCGGGGTGTACCGCTTCTTTTTCTTTTTCGTGGGAAATCTTTGGCCACTTCGCTGTGTTTAGCATCGTATTCCGCTGCAGGTTAAATACTTTGTATTCCAATGGTTCTGTAATCGCGTATTGTCGGTGCACCTGTTGTACTATTAATATAGATGAATCTACTTGATTTCGTTTAGATTTCTAAACTAGGATTATTCAAATATATTGGCGATTTTCATAGACTTTTTTTTCGATAGACAAACGGACAGTTGGTTTATTAAATAAATTTTATATTTAATACCGTGGTCTTCCGTAAGATTATGCAACAACTTCTAATAAATAGCGCATCTTTTATTACGGCTCTTGTGATTTATGAAAAAAAAGATAAAAGCTTACGCGTAAAACGATACAAGAAACAGTCAATTTATATAAGTTCTTCCTGGTGATATTTCGAAATTGCGTTTCTTCGCTATCTCGGTGACAAGAATATGTCCAGGAAGAGAAGCTTAGATTCGCGATGGCCACAATGTAAAATACGCAAGAAATAACCGCACCCGGGGCGATTTAAGATACAGTAAATGACGCATGAACGCGCTCGCTGACAGTGACGCTGCCAGCTTGATGGTAATTTCGTCTCCTCTCTATATACATATATACCTACATTTTTCATCCATCTTTAAACGCCATTGGCATTAACGTGACTTCTGAAATCAACGGAACTAGTAAATTTGATAAGGCAAAAAAATTCGCTTATAATTTAGCTTTTTTGCTACTTTGCCGTAGAGTTTAATATCGCTGCCACGATGGTTGCTTTCGGTGTTTTTACACGGGCGAAAGAATCCTAATCAAGAGTAGAATATGTAATTAGTCAGTACTTTGGCAACGTTTCGATTCCACTAGGTACGTAACACGATGTAAAAGGAACGATCTGCCGTTGCTCGCTTTGCGCAATTAGAAATTTGCAAATAAATTTCAATATACGACAAACAGATGTCGCAATTCAAACGACAGAAGTTCACAATCGGACGAGTAAATTCGATCAACGGGGGCTGTTCGTTTACTCGCACTAGCTAACACTTTGTCCCTATAAATAGAATCGTACGGTACACGTAGAAAAGAACCGTCTATTTAGCTTCGCTGAAACTCCCTGCCACCTGACAATTATCCTCGCCTTTCGATTCCCGTTGTATCGAAACCGTGTCACCCGAGTATTTTGCGCCAGCAAAAAACGACAACATTCCATCTGAAAATAACCCACTGTTCCAAATTGATACCGTGCGTCACCTTTCTGAAACCTAGCTGAACAATGCCTGTGTCCAAACGAGCGACCGACGCACGGTTCAACGTCCTGCTGGTCTATTATCATTATCATTATCCCATCAGCGGTCGTGGAAATTAATAAAATCCCCCGGACGTAGGGATAAGCAGCGCGACGTTCGAGTTCATCGGCCAATTTAAAGGACATTAGATGTCCCAAAAAGCGGCGAACCGCTCGACAGAAGAGGCAAGAAACGGCTGATCGCCCGGAGGAGGCTGGCCTCGCGCAAAAAGAGACATTCTAGCGTGCGGAAAGATATTACCGATTATATGGTATCAACGGTTTAGCGATTGCTCTCACGTACGCGTGATTTCGCTAATTCGACTGTTACCGCCGCCCCTCCGGCCCCGTGTCCGCTGCCTCTTCGATCATTACCAACCTCTGCCTCCGAGCTGTTCAATTTGCTGTCCCCTGAATCCACTCGAGTCCGTTTCGTTTCTTCTGTCCGGCCACGGCTCTCCTTTCTTTCGTATTTCCATCTTTTTTCTCCTCTCGTCCACTCTCAAGCGGTAGATTTGTTGCGATTCGAGTAGCTCGCTGTGTTTTAACCGTTTCGAGGCTCGTTCGATGTGGAAACGGTGGAACGCGCGGTCAGTCAGGTGTTGGCTGGGTGGTTTGTCGCGAGGTTGAAGGGTTGCGCGAGTCCTTCGTTACAGTAACTTCAGCGTATAATTCAGCATGTAATTTGTACGCGCATAAGGTATTAGATAGATATAGGAAGCTTGTCACGCGATATATCGCAGCTGAAACTAGATAAACGAGAAACCATCGTCCTCTAAAGTATCGTCAATGGACGAATCAAACGTGGACGAGCCAAAATTCCGTTCGTTCCGTTGGCGATTAATCAAAGCACGATGAAAACCTTGTGCATTCAACGTTTGAAGAATTATCATCGACGAGCCAGAACGGTTCGCAAGACGATAAAAACCTCTTGTTCCCTGGAAGTCTCCACTTTCACCTTCAAACAGTCGTGTCCAGAAAAACAACGACTCATTCTCCGACTCGTACTCTCGCCTGTTTCCGGATAATCACCTTCCAAAACTCGCGTCTTTTAGCCGGTTCGCGACTTTCCCACACGGATTTTCCTCGTTTAGTCCGATAGTGTTCGTTTCTTTCGTGGCAAATGGCTCGTCCTGGGCGAAGTCGTGATGGTTCGCACGTGTGCGTGACCAGCGCAGGTCCGCCGGGTGAAAAGCAGTTCCGCGAAACGACTAAACGCTCGTCGTTACGTGAAAGGAACGCCTAAACGGTCGTGTCTAAGAACGCGGCCGGTACCGTGGGACTCGGATTTAATTCCGCACGCGAGCTGATAGGAATCCTCTTGGTTATAGGGTGGTTACACGCTGGAGAATTGTGGTTTTTCGATGAAGTGGAATTTTTAGGCTGGTTGACAGGGCGACAGCGGCGCTGATAGTCGCGAGTAACGTTACGCGTTAAATTGGAGAAATGATAGGGGGTGGTCGAAGAATTTGGAAGCATGATGTAGGATTTTAAAGAAATCGTTCGATTCTTTTTATACTGTGAGCTACATGATACCGATTCCTACACGTATGGAGAAAATGGTATTTTGATATCTCGTCAAACTAGGAAAATCGCACTTCAACGTAACGATATCTGAAATTAACAATAGCCCGTAAGAAATATGAAAAGCAGCAGCAAATTGCCACGTTCACGAGCATCGTGCTTACGTGTCACCCGTGATTACCATAATTTTCACAGCCAGTCTCCTAGATCCCGTAACTGTAACCTGCTCCTTCTCTCGCCGATTCATTACCAGAGGTCGACACCGATTGGTCGTGTCGCAATTAGAACGTCGACCGGGAATAATAGAGGCGTTGAACGGCCGACGCGTTCATAACGTAACGTCGAACGCAGCTTCCGTCGAATGGTGTATATTTAGCGGTAGTCGGTGTAAAAATCGCGGAACGTCGATGAACGTGGACGTTTTCGCACGCCGACTGATATTTACCGATTTTTGGGAAATTTTTCGTCGTTCCGTTCCGTTTTAATGCGTCTGGTTTTTGCGCTCGAAAGGCGTCTTTTTTCGCCCATTTTTTTTTCCTCCGCTGCTTTTTTGCCCGACTCGGTCGAATCTGAAACTGGAAATTTCTTACTCACCGTCGCGTCGCGCCACAAGTTACAGGACGTTTTTTCTACGGGTCGCTTAATGAAAAGTTAATCTTTGTTCTACAGGCTGGTAACGAAGCGACGCGGAACGTTTTGCACCAGAGTGCCACGGAATTAGAGACTTCTTGGTGCTCGTTTTCTTGTTCCCACAATTGATTAACGATCTTTTAAAGAAACACTTGACGGGATCGTGTTAAAATTCTTTCGCCTTAAAATTCAGTTTTCTGCGAGGTCAGTGTCCTTCTTCTCGCGCCCTGGACGTGTCCCGTAATTCTCCATTCGTAATTTGTTGGTGCGCCGTTACGCGTCGACGATCAATTGTCATTCAGAGTTTCTCTGCTAGGAAACTGCACGTTAAAAGAGACAAAGAGATTTGGATCTTTTAAGCGGATATCCCGAGAGCTTTAGAAGATTACACAGTAATCGTTACGATTATTTGGAACGTAACGCGTGGAAACGTCGAATGCTCATCGTGCGTGCAAGTCGCGATCCGAACGATTCTCAAGCGTGACAAAGAGAAAATGGCGGTTGTCTCGTATTACAAAGTCGCGTTGTATTCGGGAAAGCCTTGCGCGATTCGCGTCGCCTCGCGTCAGCGGGCTCGGTGCGAAAAATAACGCGGCGCTCGCCTCGAATTTCGAGTGGCGTCGCTGAAACGAGGGTTTGCGACGCGGCGCTGCGTCGTTTCGCGGCCGCGTGTGCGTGCTTGAAGAAATATACAGCGGGACGCGAAAAGCGTCGCGCCGCGGTGCCGTCCTGCGTTACGTCGAGCCCGTCGGTATGCGTAAATATACAAGCTCGACGCCGACAGGGACGCTCTATATATTCGCATTGGCCACCCTGATTTTAGAAGGAGCCGTGACTACCTTCCGGTGTCGATACGTGACGTTCCGGCTACGCGAGACCCTGCAAACTGGATCACGATAACAAAAGAAAAAAAAAAATTATACGAAAAGGCCGTTAAATATAAAGAAATACCGTTTTTCTCAGGGAAATGTAAATTTTCTCCCGATAAGATCGCGGATATTACAATTTTCCATTTTTATAGAATTTTTAATGTGTCGAGAAAAAGCTTCGACTATTAATTATCTCAATAATTGAAAAGTCTCGTGACGAGGCATGAACTGGTGTTTCTCGTTCGATTTGCATCGATTTAATCTTGCTGCAAGAACGATCGATTAATCGATCGCTGAGAAGTGATCGTGACTTTTGACGCAGTTCCATGGAAGAACAGGTGTATCGAAATCAAGAACACGAAAGAGAAACCGGCGACCTTAGCTGCAGATTTTGCGAGTCGATTCGAAAAGCACGTCGCTGGCTGACAATGAACGCGAACGAGGAAGTGGAAAAATATTAAACAACGGAATTTGCTACTTTCTTCTTTCGCATGTGTGCGTACGTGGATTTGTTTTCTAAATCGAGAAGAAACGATTTCTTCTTGTTGAATTAAAGATGTCTTTACGGCTGTCGAGACGCTAACGAGGAAAATAATATATTGTTGTTGATTGAAGATTCGAGCATGGCAGATGCCCGAAGAACTTTACCGTACGAAACTATTTTCTTTTGCATTTACTATTAGAAAGCTCGTAATCTTGTATTTCATTTCTGTCATTTTTCTTCCTCTTACTAAGTACGTAGTCGTTGGCTGTAAAACGCTCTTCGAACAGGGTTCTTCCTCCGACTGTGTTTTTCACGCGTAAAAAGAATGCGTAGAACTCGTTAGATGGCCACGTTGGCCACACTAACGAATCAATTAGCAGAATTTTGTCTTCTTCCTGTGCTCTCCATCCGCCACTTCTTCATTTTTGAAACGTACGAGAAATTCAGATAACCAAAGTCCATCCGATAATTACGTTCTACCTGCGATGCTGCTTTCCAAATTCGCGATTCCTACTAGTAATACTACGATAGTACGATTATTTCTCCCCTGCAGTATGTCAATAGATGAGGAAAGAAAATTTTGTAGTACGAAATTTACAATTAAATGGAGAAGCACTTTTTAATTGAAAATTTCAATGTTCAATATCAGTTTAATCTTCGATATCGGTCTCACTTCCTCGCGGCATTAACAACGTTCGTTAACGAACAGGATTGCCTTGTCGGTAACTTCGGATTCTTGTTAATCACGATCGATGAATCGTACGCAACGTGGACGTTTCACCGCGACAACTCATCTAGAACTAATTGCGTTAAAGAGAATAAATTAGTTCGGTTATTCGTCGATCCGTTCTTATTAATCGTCCTGTGCACATGGTCATTACGTAAGCGGCCTTCCACGCTACACGAATAAAGGAAGCGTTTTTGTTCGGACAGGGAATTATCATAAAGCTGCTTTTTCTCTCGTAATTAGGGACGCGAAGAGAAGGATTTGCCTGCTTCTATTTTTCTTTTTAAGTCATGGTAAAGCAGCGTAACACAATAATGTAATCAGGAGAAATTGATCATACGTCGAGGATAAACAAGAAGTAACGAGTTAGTATAGAAACGGCTTGCGAGCTGATTGGTTAACGTTCGATTATAGGTATGGAAATCGCTAGCGATACGGACGAAGTCTATTAATACGGTTGCAATTCTAATTCCTGCAACGCTTCATTGACAGACGACCGTGACACACAAGTGTTTTTGCGGATTTCACGCTTTTTCTCGACGCTTGACGTCACAGTTGGCAGTTTAGTTTGAATTTATAATCGCGTTCCGGAATTTCCGGAGTTTGAAACTTATCTACGAACGATCGGTGAGCGTAAAAACTGAAAATTGTTAAATATTGCGAAGCGCGTGTGATACGCTAAGAGAGGAAGTGACTTTTACAGGACTAAAATATAGAAAACGTTCCTACGTTTATAGATACCATAATTCTTCTACGGCGTATTAGGAAAGAATTCGCAAGAACTTTCGCAGACGCGCACTTGGTACTATTTGTCTGTAAACACGATATTGACCGTAAAACGCGGAATTACAAGAGGAAGCGAAACGACTTCCGCCACTTTGCGTGCGGCACGTAGCTAATCTCTAATACGTTATACGGCGTTTACGGTTTGAGGACTATTCCGGGATAATTGTCACGCGTTGCTAGAAGATGTAATTTTCCTCTGACATCCTTACGTCGAACTCGATCTTAATCGCAGGTTCGTGAAACCGCGCTGCTATGTATTTTGCCACAAAGTACTACGATTAAACCTTTTCATCGATAGCGATTCATAGATTTATAAAGATGTTGAAACGTAAATGATAAACGAAGCTACATCCATGAAACATAAAGAAAACGCGATGTTACTTCAAGCTAGCATTGCATCAAATTATTTAATTTCTGTTCGACGTTGCTTCGTATCTTGATCCAGGTTAGAGCAACCTAAAAATAACGAAAGATGAATTTGTTGTTCACCAGGATTCGCAGAACGGCCCGGTGCTGGACCGATGGAGCATCTGCTCTCCTGAAGAGGAGCCGCTGGTACTGCAGCAGTTCCTCAGATTCGCCGAGACGCGTCCATTCGTGCAGCAGTTGCTGCTGGCCGCCGGGACGCCGGGGACGGATGCTATGTCACCAAGCAGACGACCTTCGCCGCCGACGATGCCACTAGCACATTTACCACCACCTCTACACCTACTCCACTGCGGTCTCCCGCCTCCAGGCTCGAGATTGCCACCTCCTCTACCACCACCGCCGCCGCCACCCTCCGTCTCGCATCCATCGATGTCGCCCACGGCCCAAAAACACTACTCATCTTCGTCCGGTGGCAACTCCGCAGCGGGAGTGACGAGTAGCGCCAATTCACCCCCGAGAAGCCTAGACTCCCATCTGACGGTATCACCGCTCAACCGACTGCAGAGCATGCAGCCATTCGACTTTCGGAAGCTAGGAACCTTAGGACTACCGGCGTTCCCGCCTCTTCCACCACCACCGTCGGCCGAGCAGCTGTTGCAAAATAGAAAATCCATGAGAAATCCACAGAGCCCGCACAGTCCGCCCCACCATTCGAGCAGCAACCAGCTCCAGAGGCCTCACATGCCACCCGTGGCGCCGGTCTCTTCCTCCGCGCTTAATTTCGGACATCCTCTCTCGGTGGCGGTGTCTTCTGGTGCTCTTCCACCCAGTTTCCCTACTCATTTTCCACCGCCGCCAATGGGCAAGTCGTCGGGCTCGGTGACAGGCATGACGGCGCCCGCGGACGTGCACAGCGGAGGCGAGAAGAGCAGCGAGTTCGGTTCGGAGGAAGACGAAGAGGACGACGAGAATTCGGACAGCGCGTTGAACCTCAGCAGGCGCGACTCCATGTCTAAGCACGTTACCGAGCAGCGACACCCTCCTCCACTACCTCTCCAAGCTGCTCCTTTAGGCAGGCCACCCGGAATCCCCGGAAGAAAGCCTCACTCGCCAGGCAAACGGCCCGGCAGCCAATGGGGCGCGTCCGCCAATATCCCTCCGAATCTCGGTACTCCGTTCATCAATCCTACCACCGGGAAGAAAAGAGTGCAGTGTAACGTCTGTCTGAAGACCTTCTGCGACAAAGGCGCGCTCAAGATCCATTTCAGCGCGGTGCATCTACGCGAGATGCACCAGTGCACCGTGAAGGGATGCAGCATGATGTTCAGCTCGAGGCGATCGCGCAACAGACACAGCGCCAATCCAAATCCAAAGCTGCATTCGCCTCATCTGCGGCGGAAGATCTCGCCGCACGATGGCCGCTCATCCATGGCGCACGCGCTCGTTCTATCGCCCCAAGTGGGTCTACCTGTTCCAGCTACCGGGCTCAATCATCTTCCCTTCGGTTCCTTTCCGTTGCTGACTCCACCTCCCGATCTTCGATCGCCAGCTTCGCTGTGCGGCCTCGACTTCAAACACCTGGACTTACAGTCTCAGAGTCAGGGTAGACCGGGCTACGACGAGGCTCTACAACAGAGGATGAGCGCGAACGCGGGTATTTCGACCACCACCGCGCTGACCACCGCGGGCGTGGCGATGACGACCGCCGCAGAGACGCCCAACACCACCGCCGCGGCTAGAGGATCTTTCTCTAGCAACAGCGTAGTCGACACGGTGTCACCCTCTACTCAGGCCTCTACTGCGGCAGCAGAAGGGGAAGAAGAGGAAGACGACGACGACGGAGGTATCGTAGTCGTGGCGGAAGACGACGCGAGCAATCTGCCCTCTAGGCTGCCTCTGCGTCCCGGAGAGGACGACGATGAGCAGCCAGCCGACTTTAGTTTGGCAAAGAGACCGAAATTGTACTTCGGCGATCCGACGGAGGAGGATCTCGCGAGCAACGCGGACAGCAACGAGGACAACGACTCGATGGGCACGATCGATCAACAGAGCTACTCCGTGAGCCAGCACTCGATGAACTCGACGTCCTTGCACAGCAGAGGCGTGCGAAAGAGAAAGTCTCAGCATCCTACTCGATGCGCCGTTCTAACCGAGGTTCACTCTTCGTCCACAGACGGAGATTCGTCCAACGACGAGGAACGAGTACAAAGACGTTGTCTGTCGGAGGGTGCGGGAATCTCGTCGATGAACGACTTCCAGAGTCAGCCGGAGGATATGTCGATGTCCAGATTGGAAGCAGAGGAGCGGAAGATCTCTCCGAGTTCTCCAAAGAATCTGAGCTTCAACGACCACGAGTCGAGCTCCCGTTCGCCCGAAACGTGCAACGCGAGAGACGGAACGCGGACGAACGGCGGCGGTGGTAAACGCGATACGGTGTCGTCGCAGGAAAACGCGGAGGATCTATCTCAGGACGAGCCGCGGGATCTGAGCTCGAGAGCGAGCAGCGTGAAATCGCCGAAGAGGCAAATCAGTCCAGAGCCAAAGACGTGCCACGAGTCGGCGGAAACTCGTGTTACAGAAGCCGGCTCGATTTCCGTGGCTTCGATCGTCCATAAAGATCCGAATTCCATCGAGTTGGCCGATCGACGGAAGAGCGAGAGCGAGGAGGCGACTAAGGAGGACGAAACAACGACGAGAGTGTCGTTAAAGAAGGAGAAAGAGCCAGAGGAGAAGGGGAAAGAAGAAGAGAACCAGGAGGAAGGTGATGATGAGGAGGATGAGCCGATGGAGGAGGTCGAGGAGGATGATGATGATGAGGAGGTGAACGCGGCGCTGCGTAATCAAGAAGGTGAGCGTCCCGATGATCCCTCCCGTGCCCCGAGCTCGGTCGACAGCCGTCCGACGACAGCCGACGACCTCTCCCACGACTCCTCGACCAACACTTTGCGTCAACTCGAGTCCTTGTCGCAGGGTCGCGCGATGCAGTACACCGGGATGCAGCAGGCGGCTTCGAGGTCTGGCCGCGGCTCTACCAGCCCCGTCAGCCTCACGACGCACCAGGAGACCACCATGGACAATTCCTCACGTGGCTCTCGTTCATCCAGCGCCTCACCCTCCACAGCGGCCATGGATACGGACAATAGCCTTATCACCTATGCCCGTTACGAGAACGGTGGCTTTGTCAGCACCCAGGAGGTTCCCTTGGACCGGGAGAATCCGCGCCGATGTACGGCCTGTGGCAAGGTGTTCCAAAACCATTTTGGGGTCAAGACGCACTATCAGAACGTCCATCTAAAGCTGATGCATCGCTGCAGCGTGGACGGTTGCAACGCAGCTTTCCCCTCCAAGAGGTCTCGCGACAGGCATTCGGCTAACTTGAACCTCCATCGAAAACTCCTGTCCACGTCGTCGAGTCCGCCTCTCTCGTCCAGCCTGCCACCGAGCTTGTCACCCAGAGTAGACGATACCCAGATGAATCCGTTGTTGCACAACGAGTTCCTCGCAAGATTATACACGGACGCGGGCATCGGTGCTCTCGGAGCTTATCCTCTCACGCCTGGACTACCGTCTGCCGTTGATCTGGCAGCCAGAATACCGCCCCCGCATCCTCTTTTACTGCCACCTCACTTGGGAGCTACCTTCTCCGGCCTGTCCTCGTTCGCCTCTCACCTGGCTGGCCTGAACGGGCTTACTCATCAGCATCTCAACCACTTGACCAGGATGTCGCAGGACCAGGGGAACAGACATCCTCCCGGGTCGGGTTCGCCGATGTCCTCGCCGGGTTCCGAGGACCGAAAGGAAGAAGCCAGATGCACGATCCCTGGCTGCGACCGGGTCTTTGGCTCCAGAGCGGTCAGGGACGCGCACTCGAAGGACCCACAGGCTCATCGCGACTTATCGGTTCTGTCGACCAGCGGCTCGTGACCGATCTCCTTCCGCGGACGCGACTATTATCCCTTACTGTGATGCCAAAACTGCGATCGTCGATGATCTCGATCGGAACAGGTCAGCGGAAGACTTGGCTCGCGACTTTGACCGAATATATACAGTCGTTCGACGAAAACGTGCAATATCGTGGATATGATACTTTCTAAGGAACCGGAATCTTGCCACCCACGCGCCTTCGATAATCCTGTCATAGTCGGTCTCGAGCGCAAAGCCGATCTCGTCGCGGTTCGATGGTTGCCGGACACGTTCAGCGAAAGTACTTAAGAAGCAGGACCCAGGTGATTCGAATCGACCGTTTCATTCACGAATCTTGCCAGCGACTGTGATGTCATCCTCTGGGGCAGCCTGGGATGGTCACTGACGCGTTCCAATCCCGGTTCTCGAGTTAGTTTTCGTGCAAACGCAAGGTGCTCCAATCTAGTCAATTCGGAAACCCTCGGCCACGCCGCTGGAATCGGAAATATCGTCCACCTCGCCTACGTAGCCGCGCTTGATCGGACACAATCGTTCTTCGAGGTCCACGAACGAAAAATCACGAAAACACGAAACTCTCGCGAACGATCGAAATTCGTATGTCGAGAGCCTAGCGTGGGAGGCAGGTCCGGTCCCGTGAAGATTCCTGTTCCAATTCGCGTGTCACGGAGCATCAAACGAAAAAGAGAAAGCTGGTCGACTGAGGAGAGATGTTGAGCGAATCGAGCTAGTTCCTCTGCTCGTTTCTTTCGCCGATGATCGAAGGGGCGGTAGAAGGAGGAGACGAATGGAGGGAGTGTGGAGGTTAGATGAAAAATGGAGCGACGAATGGAAAGATCGAACACGCCCTCGTTTCGGTCTTCCGGCTGATTTTATCATCGTTGTGATAAACGTAACGTTTAGTATAAATATGCCACTTATTTAATCAGTAATCAATTACTACTGCTGTATATATAAACATAGTACCTTTTTTCGATGTATCGCGTAATTAATCAATTAAGCTACTTCGACGCGACCGATGCGACGCGAGGGAACGGAGATGATGACGATAGTTTTGTAAAGAGAACCGATCCGGGCCGGGATATCGAGCCGACGACTGAGAATTGGTGCGAGGCAGTTGGGTTCGAGAGTTCAAGACGACGCGTTACGCGTTCACTGTCCGCTGCGCTATAGATATTAAAATGCCCACAACTCTTAATCCTCTCATCGTTCTTCGAATCTTTACATACGATTCACAATGTTTTTTTTACTGTCTTCGTCCGCGTATTACGATTCACGCGTATAATTCCAAAAAATCAGCGCATCGTGTATCCTAAATCATCTTCGATCCTAGACACCGACACAGTTCTAAACACTAGCCCAGATTACCTCTTAAACGCTATCCTTCGATGCTAAACGCTTTGAAACACTCCTAATCGGCAGTGAACGCACCGATACGCAAAACAAGGAATGAAGAATGGTAAAAAGGAATAATCGAGTGTAGAGGTCCGAAGCGATCGTCGCGGCGAGCAAAACGGCGGGCAAACAGATCGATCACTGAATCAAAGCTTACGTCGTCTCGCGCTAGATAAATGAGAATAGATAGATTTTATTTATTGTTTCCTAGGGATCCTACACGAGAACACGCGCTATACCAGCGGCCAGTAGCGGGCACTGCCGCGAAGATTTCCTTCTTACGTCATCGAACGATCGCCTGTCGTTCGATCGTAGTCGATCGTCGGTCGATCGTATCGGAGCTAATCGAACGAATTCGTGGAAACACGAGAAAAAAACAGAAAAACGTAGAAGAAATTTTGTATGACGTTCGAACGACGATCGACCGTCGTTTCTTTCTTTTTTCTTTCGGTTGTACATACATTGTATACCTTATTTTCGTAGTCTGTGCACGTGCGTGAGCAAAGCGTCACGCGCCACAGCCAGGATCTGCGTGCGAATCGACGACAAGTGAAAGAAAGAGGGAGGAGGGCCGGAAACAGGTTCTTTTTGTACGCGCCTGCGCCCAAACGATTTTTCATGTTTCTCGGCTGAGAATGGCGGTGTGAAAGAGAATTGAGAAAAAGAAAAGAAATAAAAAGAAATGATGGCAGCTCGCGACATACGACGAACCCACTAACTAATTACTCATCGTAAGGGCGAACCAGAATTTACAATTGTAATTATGTATAAACGGAATGCTATGATGTATGATATTATAGATCGATTATAAAGAACACTCATCTTATGAAAATAAATACCAACCGAAGTCATTCGTGTCTGCGTTCTACGTTACCCTGCCACACTGTTTTAAACGGTTTAATGGACGTGAGTCAATAAATAGGAGATCCGTTGAGGTTGATACGTTGCAGCGATTCGAACGTACTTAGGTGCACGAGTTTCATGGCACGCTACATACATACGTTTCCACGGACATTCTTTCGAACGATAAGTTCAATATTTGTAATTGAAAATTTCCAATCGCACTGACGATAAGTTTAACGAAAGATTAGAGCTTCTTTTTTTATATTAATCAATATACTTTATAGCGATCAATTCTTCTACAGTAGCATATTTCGAATCGATATTTAAGTATATCGTCATTGATGAATTTCTATCGTAAATTATCTAGCTTAGATACCCACGTCTCGTTACTATTTGCAATTGTAACAAATTCGAATCTTTCGCAATTCGAAGAAGCAAATTTTGGCCAAGGAGTTAAAAGGAATTTAATCGATAAGGAAAATAATTAAAGAATTTCGTTGCGTTCTCACCGATAACGATCAAATCGATCACATCCGTTGACAAAGTATCGCACGCTCTATAAAAAGTCTCGATCGTTCACGCGTTCCCCGGTCGTTAAACTCGAAACCGTGTTCCCGCGTAGCTTCTCGCAGCGAACCACGCAAAGGCCGCGCAGAAAAACGAAAAACCACCGACCCCGCCTACGACCTCGAACACTCGACCTCGTTTTCTGCGAAAGAAATCCTCTTGAAACGAGGGACGCCGGCTCGTTTATCAGGGATCTCGCGGGCGTGCACGCGCACGCCTACCAATCCTCGTGCCGCGAACCAACGCGAACACCAACACGAGCAACGAGACCGAATGAAACAAGTGAAGTACGTGCAAGGAAGAAGAGCCGAAAAGGTGGAAGGTTGCTCGACCCTCGCGACCGACCTTTTCTTACGTCGATTCTCTCATTGTCAGCTCCAAACCGACGAAAAAGATTCGCTGGCATCGTTGCTCCGTGGTAATTAGAAATGTCCCGGCGAGGGTACAACGTGGTAACGTTCGTAATGGCGATAAAGAGAGAGAGAGAGAGAGAGAGAGAGAGAGAGAGAGAGAGAGATGGTTAATTACGTGCAAGTGGACCAGAGGTGGACGAGACGGTTTCGTGCGTTGGCCCTCACGGAACTCAGCGCCGGCCTTTAATCGGCCAGACAGATTAGATTAGCACCTTCGATTCGCCGAGACCCTTAACGTACAACCTGGCCGCTTAATAACGGGTACACGCGAAATCGAATCCTTCGAGAAAGAAAGGACTCGCGAAGATGAGACGTGATTAGAAACGGGGTGGTTTCGAGAGGGAGGCAACCTCGATCTGCTACGTTTAGTTTAACTGGCAAGATGAGAAGATGCCGCAGATTCTCTGCTTCCTCTTAAATTACGATCGTTTAATAAATATTATTGTTGGCTCTAATCTCAACGATTCAAATTCCAATGTGTCGAATACCAGCCAGTAAAGTTACCCAGTTCTTTTCCATTTTGATCACGAACGTTACGTCTATTTCACTATCTGATCGTTGGATGGCGTCAGTATTTAATTCTCATTGTAGAATCAGTAAAATAGACGGTCTGAGACTTTGGAGCGATTTGTATATCCCAATTTCTATCATCCACCCATACCAATTTACAAATGAACAAAATCCCATTCCTAAACGATCTAATCCCGGTCACGTCGACGATCTTTCCCTACGAAATGACGCGAAATCCGATATAGGTACATATAGAAGTTAGTAAAGCCAGCCTAGCGCTCGTAAAAACAAAAGACTCGCCACGAAGGCCCGAGATAAATGGATTTGCTGCGGCTTAGAGGCCGCGAGCCCGGCGCCGTGAACGCGTACTCGTACTCCGGATAGAATTTTACTACCGCTTCTCCGAGACGCGCACGACAGGTGTAGCGTGGGAGCAAGAGGGTTGCCAAAGGGGATGGAGATGTGGAACGGGAGGGTGAAGGGATGGGACGAGTGGAGAAAAAGGAGAAAATCGGCGAAAGAACGAGAAGGCGGTCTCCGGTGCGCGTTGGCTCGCCCATCGATCCCCGCGCACCCCTGTCGCCTCCACCCCCGCCAAGCGATTTCCATACGCCGCAGCGCGCGCCGGAAGCAACGATGGATCTTCTCGATTTTACGTTCTTTTTCTCTAGAGGCGAGAGTATCCGATGGAAAAAGTTGCATCTTCCGATCGCGAGGTAAATGCGTTTTGTGTTTATTTGCAGTTGCAGCGGAGAGTTTTGTTAATTGTACAAGACGATTCAAAATTAGACGATCGAAACGTGCGAACGCGCATTGATTTATAGCAAACATATTTAGATCTTGCAGGATCGTGATACATTTAACAGGCACAGTTTCCTGATTTATCTGGAGTTTTTGTTCGTCCGAACCGATCATCCATCAGTCGTATTCACAGTTTCCGAGACAAATGTGTTCGTCGTTATTCATTTTTAATGGCACGCGCAGGCTCTGCTTACGATCAAGAAATTTCTCACTCGAATGGTTAACGGGTAACAGTTATTATGGGGCCCCTTAATGTTCGGGTAATTAAAATTGCAATTGGTTAAGGATACCATTATTACTGTCGAGAATCCGGAGATCCAACACAATAATTACCTTGACGAATATTATTTACATTGACGATAACACACTAAAAAAATTAGCTTCTTTTAATTATTGCTATAAACGAACGAATTAATCCGCGTTTGGACGATAAGACATTTTTATCTATAACATTTAGTAATAATTGAAGAAAGAAGCAATCACGCTAGTTCTTTTTGTATCAAAATTAATACACTGCTCGAACGTTATTAAACATTTCACGTATATTCAAATCGCCTGTATAATCGTCTATCTAATATATAAAACAAATTATAGGGTCATCGAATTACAGAAATCGAAAAGAATTCAAGACACAATTTTCGACTTTCAAATAAATTCATCACCGCGCGTACCCTACTTCTGATAATTCCGACAATTACCCGACCAGAATTCCGGACAACGAATTTCACTCGTTTAAGAATCGGTATAAAAAATCGACGTGCGTTCGTCAAAAACCGCGAGGTCCTTCGAGGTCCGACGAGGAAAAACGAACGAAGAGAAAAAGGCTGGAAAGGCGAGATTCGCAGTGACAAGCGTACAGCTCTGTGCAAGGGATCGTTTACCAAATTCAGCCTGGAAGAAACGACGGCTCCTCGTTCGGGGGATAATAAATTACCAGCTTTTGAGGTGCGCGCTTTCGCGAAAATTACCCTTCAATTATAACCCCATCGTCGATCCACGATAACGACAAAGTCATAACGAGTATCTGAGTTCCACGCAATGAGAACGTGTCCGTCGAAGCCTGTCGCATTTTGTTAATACTCGTTTCTATCCAACAACCGTGTCAATGCACCTGCTAACCGAAGATCGCTATCGTCAAAAACGGATTAGACTCCACGCGATGTTAGGGTAGCTTTCGTCCTAATTAGATCAGAGGAATCTGTAATAACTGTCTTTTGCGTAGCTACTGCTCTCTTCTTCCTCTCTGTTGATTTAGCATCAAAGTGTCTAGTAAAATATTTTTACCAAGCACGTAAATACAAGGTAGAAAAATATCTTAATAATATGAAAATAGGTCGAAGAACGATCGGAGTATTTGGACATTTTATAAATCATGGGGAAAAGTTAAGTAGATATTGCCTTTTTAAGGACAAGTATTTTATTCTAGATAATAAACAAACATTGTTTCGTGTTTTTTTTTTTCGCTCTTAACGTTTTATTTATTAAGACATAAATACTCGATGATAGACTATACTTTACAAATAACCGAGTGTAGCGTACGCTTCCATGCCATTCTTTTGTTACTTCAATCGTTTTCACCAGAAGGTACCATTTGGCATGAAAGTGATCGAGGAACGATACTTATTAATAGCGGTTATGAGTCGTTGCATTTCGCAGTAACTGTACGTGATAGCTGTAATAATTGGGAATTATCGGTGCGCTGTACGAAATAGAAAAAATTCGAAATTCTCGCATTTCACAATTTCGAGATATCCGGTAGGACGTTGATTATATGTACATCGAAGAAATTTATTATTATTCTTTGGAAAGGAGACGGGGAATGGACGATGGCGTATAAATTACCATAGTTGTTCAATTATTTGAAAAAAAGGAACGCTTACAGATTTCGAACGAAAGAATGACGATAACGTACGCGGATAAACGCAACGGCCGATAGCTGTGTTCGTTGCTATTACGCGTGGTGAAATAATTGCTTCCTGCGGTGATTTCCATTTAATCGTGAATGTTGATTAAAATTAACC